>JXTB01000111.1:209587-237599 GCA_002914805.1 Parasponia andersonii | reverse complement strand
ATACCTATGAGCTCACATCCTCTCATATGTGGAAACCTAGGATGATGGCACTAAGTGTACCTAACAGCCTGCCTGATACCTAAGCCCATACCCGGAGGGGACACCCATGTGTCGCCTACCAAACCTGGAGGGGTAACTGAATTGCCTACACCTGCCAAATGGGGAGGTAATCAGAAGTAACAAGACCTCGCGTGAGTTTACGGACTTTCACCGACGGTGGGGCACGCAGCGCCACACTGTAAAACCCACGATGCTAACACGGTGCTCATGTATGATCTTATGATATGTGCAATACAGAACTGAAGTGTAAAAACTACTGTACTCTGATTTTTCAGTAAAACATGCATAATAGGGTTTTATAGAAAAATGGGCAGTATAACGGCCCTATTTTTTATATACCCAAAATAACCTACACACATCAAATTCCCAGAGCAGTACAGTATATATTGTATAACCAGATTTCATCACATATAGTTCAAATCATTAAAAATACACTTGTTCTTATATGCTGCAGAAAATAAGTTTTAACTCTAAAACGGTATAAAACGAAGGTAACTAAACCCCTATCTCAACAAAATAGCGACACAACGCTATTGAGTCCTTAAGGTGTCGTTGACGATCACCCGGAGGGTCGGGAACCAATTCCAAACCCTTGATCGTCCTCTTGCGAAAAACCAACTTTCTCACCGGAGCTTCAATTCCACAATCGGACCTCTTCACTGAATTCCTAGCACCCAAAATAGCTAGGTTAGACATATAACTTGTCAAATTTGGGTCCGGGCCCACCCCGGACCGGTGGTACGCAAAACGAGACAAAATCTCGACCATCCGATCTCGATTTCGTGTTGATCACCAAACCACACAATATATATATCAAACTTCTCCATTTTTTGAGTACATTCCAAAAATGTAGTCAAAAATACAATCCAACAGCCGAATCGAAAACTAAAATTCAAAAAATCAAAATACTCAAAAATAGCAATTTTTGATCCGGACAGTATGTGGTTGAGATACCTTGATGATCTTTGCGATGATACGAATCCAACGGGACCAGTTTGGAGTTGAATGGATGCCGGCTGCCAAAAATTCGAAATGGGTCAAAACGGCTTTTATGGAGTTTTCCGGCGAACTGGTGGCTGGCGGTGGCATCTGCTGATGACCGGTGGAGGTGCGCGGCAGCTCGGTGAGTCGACACCGGTCGGTAGGCAGCCCGGACGGTGGTGGGGCGGTGGCGTGGCTTCCTTTGGCCAAGAGAGAGATAGAGACGAGGGAGAGAGAGAGAGATCTGGGGGGGGGAATGAAATGAGAGGGAGGAGAGAGAAGGGAAATATATGTAACCTGATTTTTTTTTTTCCAGTCAAAAGACCATTTTGCCATTAAAAAATGGGTTTTTACAGGAAAAATAAGGGATGAGTATTCACATGCTCAGTAGGAATTCAATTACTTTTTAGATTAATGCAATTTCTCAAATTTGCATGGTTAGTTCCTTTAAATCCATGTATAAATCAAATTTATAAATCCATTAATATCCAGAATAGTCATATATTCAAAACCAAAATCAAAACTACATCATTGTACATATCAGTCATTAACAAGGATATAAGTGAGCTCTCATCCTCTCATCACGACCCTGTAATATCTCTATAGCAGGGGTACCCAGCATCTTGACACTACCCGTAGGCGTATCAGATAAAAACCTGCGTATAGGCCTAGGTCTTTTACCTACCACTGTAACAACTCGCCAGCGACCTAAAAATACCGCGATGCTATAATGAAACTCAAGTGTGTGTCATATGATATATACAACTTGTAACAGTTCACAGCTACTATGCATCCAATAATCAAATCATGCTTTAAAAATCCAACTTGGCATTATTCTCGGATTTATTGTAACATGGGTAGCACACTGCTGTTTTACCCCAAAACTAGTATATAAAAATGTATATCATAATTTACGCAATCCAATCCCAATATAATTCAACAATTAACGATACATTCTTTAACCATCGTAAAATCATGATTTTTCATAAATAAATTTTAATGAAAATAAAATTCAAAATAGATATAAAAATTAGGTAATCGAACTCCTACCCTGATATGGTAGTAATACCAGGTCAATGACGCTCAAAAAATCTACGGTTAGTCACTTAGGTGCTTAAACGACAATTTCTGGTTCCTAATAGGTCCACTTGAAAAAGTGATTTTTCTACTAGAGCTTCAAATACAGAAATGGAGGTTACCACTGAATTTAGAGCACTCAAAAATGCTAGGTCAGATGTATACTTTATCAAAAATGGGTCTCAGTGCGGGACCGTTCCATGGCACACAAAACGGTGAAATTTGTGCTACGAAATTTCAATTTTCATTCCACAACGAAACATAGTGATATTTTATATCAAAATTCATGTTTTGACCTCACTGAGTCCAAATTCAAAATCATAACTCATTTTCGAGGTCCTTAGCATTAATTATGCCCAAAAATCCAAGAATTACATAAATACCACCTTTTGAAAATAATTCAAAAAATGTCCTTTTTTTCTAATTACTAGTTACCGCACTTATCGTTATCCTTTTTTACTTTTACCAACTATAATTATTCATAATTTTTAATCCTCTTTCACCTCATGTATTTATCTGGGGTAAATAAATCATTTAATCAAAATAATTACGTGAATATCACTTTTTACATAGTTGGTAAAAACGGTAAAAATGGTAAAACTTACCGAAGATGAATTTTAATATGAAACTACTTGGAGTTGATCGGCGACAGCGAGATGGAGCTTCACTTGCCAGAGGTGTCGAAAATAGAGGTCGGATGGCGCTCCGGTGGCCGGAAAACTTTGCCGGAAGAGGAATCTTTGTGGAGCCGCTACGGCTTCGTCCGATGTCGAAACAAGGCGGGACCGGTGGCGTTGGATTCGTCTTCGAAACCTTCGATGTGGGTTGGACATTGGCCGAGGCAGGCAGCAGTGTGACGGCTGTAGGCGGCGGCAGATCCGACGTTTCTCTCTCTTCCTCAAGCCCTTATTTGCTAGAAATTTAAACTTCTAAGAGGTTTTTAAGAAAAAACTGGATACTGTTACAAAATATTATAATATTTCAGATATTTTATTATTTTAATTGTAAATTCAATATTTACAACTTTACCATTACTCTTAAAATGTCCAACTTGCCTTTATGACTTTACAATTTTACAATTACTATCTTTCCTTTATGACTTTACAATTTTACAATTACTATCTTTTTCTAGGGGAAAATTAAATTCAGTCTGTCTACCAAGTGTACCTTTCCCATTTGACCCATTACTTCATGGACAAAAAGCCATACTTTTTCGCTACACTCTCCTAACTATGAATCAATGATATAACTTCTATCTTTATTGAAAACAAACAAATAAATAGAGGCATAAAATGTCCCTGCTGTAAATGAGTAATTAATCATAGTCTATAGAAAATTATTATCCTTTTTGTAAATGCGGGAGATAAAAAGGGTATATAGTGGTTCAAAAGAATTATAACTAGACAAACCCATTTTCATCATCCAAATAATTCGGTTTATATTAACAAGAATTTTTTCATGAGGTTTAATGTACTTATAATTCTAGTTTAATAGATGCATAAAAGATAATATGAGTTTAAGGTAGCGTCAGATCAAGAATAAGATTTTGACTAAGTCAGAAATAAATTGTAAGAAAGGGAAGCTGAGAGAATATAATTGGCTATATATATACATAGACACGTACGTGGACAATTAATGGCATGAACAAGGCCGACAACAACGTGAGTTCTGTAAATACAACAACAATATCAATTCTCCACGAAATCATTCTGTCTTCTATTGTTTTGATCACCCCCCTGTGACCTGATTGATGTTTACAGCAAATCTTAATTTAAATCTTATATTAACTGTACAAATTGGCAATTGCTGCAAGAGGAAAAAATTTATTTATGACTAGCACTTTTTGTATTAGTTGCATGGTACTACCAATCAGGCTATTTTAGCTAGGTTATAGCCTGGTGTAAGATAATACGCACATATTTCTTCTAGTTTTCTTGGCAGCCAAACAGGACGATCTTTCTGTATTAATTCAAGAGTGCTATTAATTTTAAAAGTTTTTAATCGTTCAGTTTAAAAAATTACATTAATATTCATACTGTTCTAGAATTAGAATCGCTAGACGGCCAACTAGTCAGACGGTTTGACTTCGATTCAACAACTTCTCTCAAGGCCGGTTGGATGATCAAGTTGAATACAAGATCATTAAGAATTACTTATATTTAATTTATATTAGCTAGATTTAGCACTTCTGATCAATTAATTAGTAGAGCTGGTTTTTGAAATTTAAACTGTCGTTACACAACGCATCTGAAAAATATTCGTATTTAAAGTGGCTAAGAGAGATTGAAATTAAAGATCGATATGGAAAGACAAGCTTGATGAGTAGCTTTACACAATTGGATAATTTTGTCTAGATTCATTAATTAGTGAAGAATAACATCACATAATCAATTAGTATTCATTAATTATTAGGAGTTTATAATTAATGTATGACGCCGCTCCACAAAAAAACTATAGTGTTTATCTCATAACCGAATCTGTACCTTAGTTATATAGTAGCCTAGCTAGTACCATAAATAATTAACGTTCAGCTAGATCAAGATCATGATGGACTTGAAAGCAGGAGCACTAGCATTTTTGCTTTGAAGAAAATTTTCTTTGTTTTTTTTTTTTTTTTAAAATAAAGATCATAATAAGGTAAGAAGAAACAGGTAGCAGGGTAAACGAGCTTAGGAGATTGAATAAATAAACGTATGGAATGGGCATGAAATTCACCATGCCTGAGGATGGTGACGTGCGCCGACTAGCTATCTTTCTTTATCCCATGCTATTGCTCTCTTCTTTCACAAAAACATGGACTATATTGAAGTGTTGCAGGTTTTGTTTTGTTCTCCCCCAATTGCTCATTTTTTCCCCCCCTTACTCACACTCCCTTCAAACTTTTTGTTATTTTTTCTTATTTTACTGTTGCTGTGTGATCCGTGCAATTTTGTGTCATTTATCTAGTTTTAGTTCCCATTGAACAAATCATAATGTGACCTTTTAAGGAAAGGGCCATCATGATATATATATATATGTTGCTGGACCCGACTTCGTGGGGAACATGCAAAAACTCGGATATTGGAAAACACAAAAATACTATCCCATTATTTTAAGAGACCAAAATATAAACTTAATTTGGTTCGATGGATATCTTATTATTAGTATGTAGTGTATGTAGCACTACATACAAATATGGCAAATGATGATTCCTAAATATTTATGAAACACAACCTATCTCTAGTATTGAATATAATATATATACATAATGATGTCATCTAGCCTTTCCTGCTTTTCTATCTCTATTTCCCGAGAAAGTGAGTAAGAATGTAATAATGAGCCACGGCCCTGAGAGAAAAAGATGGGTTTCCAAAGATGGCATTGTGTTTTGCAGTTTCTAGAGGTACAGAATAATCACCATTCATGGAGATACAATACTGTATATACATTGTCAATATTTAATGTATGTATCATCATACTTTTTGATCTCAAAGAGGGATTGCCAAGACCAACCACGATGATCATGTAAATCTCTCAGATGCAGATCCAGGTTCAACTTTCTCACAGTTAAACACTAACAGATGATCTAACCATGAGAAATCCAAGATTAAACCGAGCCTATTACTCTATATACTAAAGCACATGACACCATAAGTACTTGAGGAATATATATATACATATATATATATATATACATATATATATGCGGACAAACAAAAATAGAATATTCAAAATAAAATTAAGGATCAAGATGAGAAAAAAAAAAAAAAAACCCATCAAATATTATCAAATGTTTGCTCATTACATATATATAGTAGAATGTCAACCTTCTAAGAAACTTCATCCAAGTGCAATATACATAATCGAGTTGCTGGCAAGGGCAAAGGAGATCAAAGAAAACAAGTTTACGAAGCATATAATCAATTGAAATATTTCATAGTTAATAAGAATGCAGAAAATATAGATGGATGTACTAGCCATTTAAACTACTAAATATATGTCACATATTCATACCTATAAGTACCCAAGTCGAAGCTCCAAATCTACATCCTCCTTTTGACCTTTGAGCAAACCCATCTTCAAGTCTAACCTAAGAAGTTTTTCTGTCTTCAAAGCCTTGAAGTACTCATCTTTCTGTTGAAGATCACGAACAGGCCTCATGCTGTCAGCAGTAGTAGTTGAAGTAGTACTTGTTTTATCCCTCATGACCCGAGGACTCAAAGGAACATTATTGCTCGGAGGAAAGTCGAATATCGATTTCTGATCTTTATATGTAGAAATAGCAGATGGTGAGGCTGATAAAGATAAAGCATTATATAGAGAAGCAGAAGGAAAGGAATAGTGAGGTGGTTTATAACCATAGTGTGGTAAGAACTTAGCTGATGAAAGAGGCGCTGGTGACGAAGGTGATAGCGAAGACAAAGTAGGGTTAGGGTTAGAACATTCTGCAGGAAGGCTAGGAGGTAAGAGTCTCAACCTAGCTCTTTCTCTTCTATGAACATTCATATGACCCCCAAGGGCTTGAGCAGACTTAAAGTGTCTTTTGCAAAAGCTACATGTATAGTTCTTTACACCCCATGAAATTTCACATTGATAGTACTCAGAAGTACTAAAGTCGCTACTGCACTTCCATTTGGCTTTGATAGTCTTGCCAATGCTCAAGTTGGGTCTTTCCATTGTGAGTGTGTGTGTGTGTGTATGTGAGAGAGAGAGAGAGAGAGAGGGTTTTCACAAATGAACTCACATATTTGACTCTATATTTGATGCCCCAAAGTACTATAACAGGGTATTCTTGAAAATTGAAATGGAGAAACTAAAAAGCCATAGTGCTTACTTTTACCATTTTGAGAGGACAGCAAAGTAGATGTTATATACTTATTACGTTATGAAATGTAGATACAATGTCAAGTCACTTCAGTCTATAACAATATGGGGAAATGGCTGCATCTACATGGATATGTAAATACTGAGACTCTGTATAGGTATTTTGGAGTAGGAGTTTCTGAAGCGTGTATTGCCATATTTATCTTACTATGCGATCGGAGTCACGAACGTTTATACGAGTAGGAAAATGCATGTAAACTAAGCATGTTTCCAAATACAAAATAAAGTAACTCATTTCGAATATGTTGATTGATTTTGATTAGATCGATGGTGGGAGTATGAGAGTAAGGTAGCTAGAAGCTTGCTTTCAGAAAGCCAATTATCATGTGATATTGTTCTAGCCATTAAGTAGTTTATAAAATCAACCGCAGGGAATATAGAGCCAGAGGGCCATTACTTCTGCGACTTATCTGTCGCATACCCTCATAAATTTATGTACGTCAGACTGTTGACCTCCTATTTTGTTGCTTCTGCATTAATTAATAGCTAGTAGATATGGATAAATGCACACACATTTTATATACTCGACTGTGTTTCTTCCTAAAAAGAGAAAAAAAAAAGTGGGGGGGGGGGGGGGGGGAGAGAGAGAGAGAGAGAAATTAAAAACAAGAAAGAAAGAAAAGAGAGAAAAAGTTCAGTAGGATTATTAAAATGCCATGCAAACTTCGAATATCTGTCTGTGAACTCTTCCTGGATGAAAGGTAACCAAATATGTAGTCCTTTTCGGTGGGGATTAGAAGATATGAAAGTAACTCGGATTCCGTTATAGATGAACAAATATCCCTTATAGCCCTTAAGAGTGACACATATGGTCAGTGTATATTAACATAGCAGTACTGATTACAAATTAGAAATTCAAAATTCGATCAACATTTTGAACATTATACAGCTTATAAAGTCTCTTTTTTTGTTAAAAAAACAAAATTCAGATATTCACAAAACAGATCAAAAATTTAAGCTTTTTGACAACATTTATATTTTTAATTATTTATTTGGGATAATAACAAAAATATCTCTTGGATTTTGATGAGATGCACAATATATCCTTTTAGTTTTCGTAAATTATAAAAATATCCCATCTGATTAGCAAATTAATACAAATTTTATTCCTATAGTTTATTAGGTCAAAATTAACAAACAAAATATCAAAATTACCTTCTTTCTAAACTTGTAACAAAATAAATATTACTTAAAGCAATAAATAGTGTTCAATGAAGAAAAAAATTAGTGGTAGATGAAATAGAAAAATGATTAAAAATAAGAAAATTTGACGAAGAAAAATCTTATATAATTTTAAAAAAAAACTTTCCCTTTTTAGCTAGTTAATTGTATTTAGGTAATAGTGTCTTGGTTATTTCAAAAAAATTTGTTTGTTATATGTTTATAGAGAGAATAATTTTGGTATTTTATTTATTAATTTTAACCTCATAAGCTATAGATGTAAAATTTGTATTAATTTGTCAATCAGATGAAATATTTTTATAATTTATAAAAATTGAAGGAATATAGTGAGCATTTCATTAAAATCCAGGGAATATTTTTGTTATTATCCCTTTTTGTTTTAGAAAATGAGATGCACGATAAAAACCTCCAACATCTTGAGAGCATGTCCAATTTTCATTTCCCTTTAAAAAGAGAAAATAAAAGACAAATTTTTCCAAGCAAGCTTTGTTAGCAAAGACAAATTTTTCCAAGCAAGCTTTGTTAGCAAATTGGTAACTAATTAAAGAAACAAAATTGTCAAGCAAGCTCTAAATCGACCATGATTGAAAGAGCACTTTCCACATGCCTGCTGTATCAAACATCAACGCGATCAAATCTAGGGTACCGTGGCTCGATCCCAGTAGCTGGAGCTTCTAGTAAGTGCAGAATGAGGCCCAAATGAAAATGAACTTGTATTGCAGCTATGAGAGAAAAGCTCTTATGATTAGTTGAACATTGATGCACGCTCTCTGATGGCCGATTATCAAAGAAAACGTGACATCACAACGGGTTGGTTAACAAAAAAAGTACTAATCCACAATTCGTTATATATACTTAAAAACTTTTGCTATTATGTATTACCTAACTAATGAAACGATGCAAGCACCTACCTATATATGACAATTTCTGAAGAATATGCAGTAGAAAATTCAAATCTAGAAGCCTACTCTATGGTGCCAAAAGGGAAAATATTTTCCTAACTACATCTAAGCAAGAAAGAATAGGAGATGATTACAATAGTTTCCATTAGAAGTAGTCATCAAAGCCTCCCTCCTTGTCACTTTCAGACCCTGGCCAGCAAGAAAAGGAAGTAAGATCGAAAAAAAAAGGTATTATAGTAAAATAAAAGTTATAATTTGCACACCACGCATCATTATCTAATTAATTGCAACACCAGAAAATCATATTCGAGGAATGAGTTTCTAAGTAAGATATCTTTGTAAACGTAAGAGTGAGTGTTTAATGGATTTATGAAATATGCAGAGCTATATAAATCTTCTTCTTATTCTTCTTCCTCTCTCTCTCTCTCTCTCCAAAAAAAATTGAAATCAAAATTGTAAGCTGAACTAACCTGAATCATCTCCTGATGAAATATCCTGAATGACCAACTGGAACGAGTTTGGAATAGTGGAAGAGCCTGGTGAAGTTGAGGTTGGGACCGGAAAAGTGAAATCTGGGTCGATAAATGTGTATTCTGAACTACTGGAAGAAGCTACTTCAACCTCATTATGTCTAGCAGCGAGCTCGGAGATTGAACTTGATTTTGATGCAGTATGCAAGATCAGTTTCAGCTCGGAAAATTGGCTTGACACACAGTGTATCATCCTGAGACACACTAAATCAGATCTAGCATTAGTCAAATAATTTCCGAGAGGATTTCATTAATAATCATATTCATTCTAACATATAACATATGTTTGTTTGAATAGTAAAATCTAAACAAGTTGGAAGAAATCCATCGTAGGAAACCCTTTAACCAACTTGTTTCAGTTAGTGTTATATATTTTTTTTTTCATTTTGTAAAGGTGCTTGTGCTTTAAGTATTTTCTTTTCCTTGCTTTTGAAAAGGATTTTATATCCTCTCATCAAGTATTTTCTTAACCTTAAAAACAAAAGAAAATCTTCACTACATAGAGAAAAACCTAGAAAGCAAATATAGATATATAGTTTGTGGTGCAGTTGAGTTAGATTTGTGCATGGCTTTGATGCTTGAAACAGGGCATGTCATATTTCGTTCGTAAATGGAGACTGTACGTAGAGAATTTTAAAAGATTTTCGCTTATGTTTTAGGAAAGGTATGCACACATATACATATATATTTGCTAGAAATAGTTTTATTTTTTTATTTTTATATTGGAAAAGTATTTAAGCTTTCATGTTCACAAAAATCAAGGTAGAACAATCTTAATATCCAAATGGCAACTAAATCTAACTTATTTATGTAAAGGGCATGTCGCATTTGGTTTTCTTTGTGCACATTCAAGTAGAATATGAAGATGACAATTTTATGACATTCTTAAATATGAAACAAATGCTACCTGCTCAATGAGTCCTGGAGTTGATCAACTGTTCTTTCACTTTCTTCTAATTTCCTATACATTTCCTCATTTGATTCATGGGCTTCTGCGTATTTCCTTTCGTAATCATCAGCTCGCCGTCTTTCTGCATGCAACATGGCCTGTTCAACAAAAGAAATCCACAAAACGTTATAATCATAAGCAAGAAAGTACAAATTTTATGACCAAAAAAAAAAAAAAATTAATCCATCAATAAATCAAAAGATAGCCTGCTTGCATCAGTATTAATTACTTCACAAAATCTTTTTTCTGGCACAGATGAACCAATATGAGCCTTAAAGTATCAAGTAATGATTTCCATAAGGTAATGTTAATTTAAAATCATCTGAAGCAACAAAAAATATACAAAGATCAATGGCTAGCAAATGGGCACATAAATGATCTACATATGAGCTTGGAAACAATAATTGACAGGAAAAGGTAAGTAAGTTGGCATTATCAGGTAACACTGCCACGTATGGCAATATGAGCCGAACAAAAGGGGGCACAAAAGAGTGCAAAAAAGCTGAACTTGTTCACTTGAACGTAAACCTGATGAAAACATAGAATTTTGGCTACATGAAGTCAATACTCGAACAAATCAAATATTTCTCATCAATACGATTACCGCTAAAAAGTTGAACCATTTTGTACGAGCATTATGAAGAACGTTGGTTAATCATTGAAGAGCTATGAGTAAAATCATTATTACCTTCAAACTTTTGACTTCAGCTGTGAGGATCCCAACTTTTCCAGCATCATCAAGGCCAGAAGGCTCTTTGACAATAGGACATGATTCTTCAATTTCCACTTGAGCAACCTGGCATTGAAACAACAAATCTGTTTCTTCACCTTTACTAGGTATAGATTGCAGGGGATGCTGCAATTCTGTTGGCTGTTCTTCTTTTGCTTCTTTAATGTCATCAATCTGCAACATTTTTTGTTTCAGGAGAAAATACTTGAAATAAACTACAGTGTAAAGTCTTGTTCTAGACTTGTATGGTAAAAGAGACTTTCAAAGACGAAGATTTGGCCAGAACCATTTGCGTCCCAACCTCCTACTAGTACTAGAATTGCTCAGGAAACAACTAATGCTTCTCTAATCGATACTGTTTTAGTCAATACCCTAAATAAAAATCGATAGTCTAGAATCTGTTAAAAGTTTATACATCATGACAAAAGGTAATAGAAAGATTCAGTAGGCATATTCCTAGCCAAAACAGAGAGAGAGAGAGGAGGAGGAGGGGGGGGGGGGGAAGTAAATAAATACTTTTATTAAAAAAAATAAAAAAAGAGCAGATAGTGGCTAGATGATGATAACATACATGTTAAAGTACGTTTAAGTTCCTTAAAAGGAGAACGAACCATATAAATGTGATATACTAATTGCAAATGAAATTTAAAGAAATATTACTGCCACCTACCATTGGTTGTTTGCTAAAGTTTCTATTAGCAGTTCTCCCCCTCCACCGGCATTGAGATATGGCTGATGCTCTTCTGAGTTTCTGATAATCTGAAAAAGTTCTATAACGACGCCAAGAGGCCTGCTTTTTTCCTTTTTGTCATTCTCCGAGAAGATAAAAACAACAAACTAGAAAATGAAATGTAGAAGATAAGTAATCACCTGAAGAGTAATCGCTGCATTAGATTGCTTTCTGTATCTGAAATCATCACGAGAAGCCATTCCCCGAAATCCTGTCTGCAATACAACTACAGATGACTTGATTCTCTGGAAGTCCTTTCTGGCCACGCTTCTACGTAGATTCTTCTGAATTTTGACTGCAGCAACCTCTCTTTTTCTACTCTTGTATAAATTACGAGCTAGTTTACCTATAAACCAGAAGATGGTTACTCTGTGTAAAAAAATTCAAGTCAAAAGATTATGAGGAAAAGAAAAAGAAGAAAGAAAGTTGAGTAAATCCTGAAATCAAAAGACTGTAAATGAGTCAGTAGATCGTATGTAAACCAAATCCTTCTGAACTAATACATAGGTAAATAAAATCCAGGAGATGGTACTTTCTAAAGTTATTCTATGTTCAGATATTTCCAAAGAAAAAAGCTCCTGTATTGGACTCACCTCTCCAAAATGCTTGTATATGAATTGAAGCCTTCTGTATAGAAACAAACCTTCTACGAGCAATTCTGGTTCTAGTCTGCAGCTGTATAATCTTAGCAGACTTCCCAAGTATTTCTGTCCTGCATGCATCTAGCTCAGCCATCTGGCCTGCTCGTAGGAATACTTTTGTGTTGCCTACCTGCAAAACCATTTAGAGCTCCATTAAAGATCCAAGGCTACTTGCAAAAAAAAAGATGAACGAGAAGTATTAGCAACATAAAACACTAACAGCTACTTCAACCAAAAATAACTAATGAATGGAACTTTTATGTAAGAGTTGTATACCACGATTGCAGTCAAGAAGTATATTCAGAGAATAAAATATGTATTATTGTTGTAGATTCGAACACTTTAACGTAAAGTAGTTCTTATTACCTGATAACCAGTAAGGCCCATCTTTTCCAGAATCTGTTCGCATGCAAGCTTCTCGTCATAACTACATAAAATGTTCAAGTTTGCAAATTATTCAGAAGCATTAGAATCATGAAAGATGAAAAAAGAAAACATCTAAGAGGTTCAAGATGACAAAAGTGAACAAAAGCAATAATCCCATTTTCTTTTCTAACTAATTTGGAGCATAAGTGATACTTACTTTCCTTTTAAAACCTCAGGTGCCAGGATACCAAATCGAGTTAAAAATTCAAAGAAACTCCTGTAAGTAGGGTAACCAGAACATTTTATTCTGACTGCTTCCAAAACACCCTGTACAAATACCTATGAGAGTGAATGCACAAGCATCACCAGATAATAATAGAGTACAAATTTGGTTCAATTGTACTTACACCTGAGCGTAATTGTTGCATGATACTCGTATTATCAAAAATTGAAGGTTGTAAAAGATTATTTGGCTTAACACATCTAATATAGTGGGGCTCTGTGGACTTTAGTATTTCCATCAGTTGTTGCAGTTGTAGCTGAGTGCATATAATAAAGTCAGATATCAAGTTTTATCTGTGCCTGGTAAATCAGTTGACAATGTATTCCAAAACTTGAACAATTTTAGGTCAATCTTTCATGACAAACAATATGACAGAATAGAATAAACCTTAAAACGAGAACCAATAGAAGAGAACTTGGAAGATTTAGCAGACTCCTCAGAAAGTGAAGGAAAAAGGCCAGCTACAAAAGAACATCTCGAAGAACTCAACAAATCTTGATGTTCAGGTACAACATAATATTTATTTTTGTCAAGAAATTGATCAGACTGATATTGAACCTAGAAGAAGTGCACCAAGAAACAAAAATACTTCAATGGAAGCCCACATTAGAAAACAATAGATTTTACAGAAAATTACAGAAACTAAGTCACCTCTCCTGCATAATGTACAATAGTAAAATCTGATTGAGTCAATTTTGGCTTGATGAAACGTTTGTGATCTTTGAACGTCTGATAAAGCTTTTGCGAGAAAGTTTCATGAGTCGACTTCGGAAACATACTGTAACAAACATGTTGCCATATAAGAAAAAATGAATTTTAAAGAAGCATGCATGCCACCCTTTGCTGGAAATAATTTCATTTTGTGTTCTCATGCTACTTATTTTTTAAACTAGAAGTTCATTAAGAACAAGTAAAATTGTCAACCTTGAACTCAAAATTGATGTTTCACCTAAAAAAAGTATGTCAATTTACAAATCAAATTATAATAAAGGTCTAGTTAACAAGAATTAAAAGTAGGGTAACGATAGGATTGGCAAAGAAGACTAAACTGAAAAGATATTGATGTTTGTGAAGTATTTTAGATAACACGTTCCAAAGTGATTATTATTTTCTTTAATTCTTGATGAGAAAAAACTCAACTTCAAAACAAATTAACCCTAAACCAAATAAAATAATAAGCATAGTGCAGTGTAGAAATTTATACGGATAAAAGAATAAGCATAGTGCGTGTAGCCAAGTGTATGCATATGCACAGTCAGACCCATATAACAATGACAAACAAGGATAAGCCAACCATACCAGGCTTCATCGAGCAAAGCAATAACCCCACCTGGTTTCTGCAAAAATCACAAATTAATCAAAGAGATACCAGAGAATATCTAATTCAGTAGACAATTTGTTGATACACAAAATCATGTTAACAGATAAGACACAGATACACAAAATGATAACCAGAATACTATGGATCATTGTACTGATAGGCAATATTTACCAAGAACTGCAGCAACTATTAGCACAACTTTCAAAAAATTCTGCCACTAGACTTCAGAGGATCAAACGAAAGAACGTGAAGTCAATCAACATTTCATTTTTCATAGGGTTGAAACAGTACTATACCAGGAATATGGAGTCCCGAGGAAAAGAGCAAGATACCGCTATTAGTATAATTATCAATATTATTACCCCAGGAAACTTAGATGTTATAACTGTGGGGCCCTCGTACAGAAATTCTGGGGCGCCAAGCAATATAATTCTGTATGTTGCACCACTAAGAGTTCTTTGATCAACTTCAACAGTTACTAGGAGCCTATAAGTAGATATTTTTCTGCAAAACCACTATGCATTCTGTTCCCAGAAAGATACTAAAGTATTTCTACCGTGTCTGATAGGCTTTCATACTCTTCAATTATGCGAGATGTTCCTGATAAGCCACCCATTTGCTTCACCTATAATAGGCGTTCTAAGCAAATGATTGAGCCAGTGGAATCGAGTCAATGAGTAAAAGGTGGGAGTGGTGCAGGGTTATTGGTTCAGCCAGCTCAATAAGCTGTCAGTGTAATGATGTAAGGGTTAGGATAATGATGTAAGCCTTCTAGAAGAGGCTAGTAGGGAATAAAGAAGGGAGGGGTGTGACATAGTCAGGGAGGAAGAATCTACTAGTGGAATAGAGCTACCTTGCTCTGTAGGAGAGAACTGGACGTCTCGAACGTCCAGTACCCCTGTACTCATCCTTTTATTTATCAATGAAACTGTTTGCTGTTTGATTCATACCATCTAGCTCTTAATTTCTTATCTGCAAGTTCTAGATCCTATCAGTTCCAAGAAGAGGGCCTAGTTATTTTGTGTCTACGGCAGAGAGGGAATTTAGCTAGCTAATGGAGAATATGCCAGATCATCAATTAGTTAGCATAGGGTACAGGTTTTTCTTCTGGAAGAATGTACTGAGGGGGAATAAAAGGAGAGAGACAGAGAGAGGGCAGCAAGGGATTTCTGGGTTTGTTATGAGCTTTTGCTCTTAGGGAGAGGAGAGACCAGGCACTCGTATACCTGGGTATTTTCGACTGTAAATTGAGCTTGATTCTCTAATGCTAATCAACTCTCTTTATTATCAGTATTGGTACCTATCAGAGTCATAGAATCTATAAAGTACAATAATCAGAAGAAGGTATCAGATAATTCACTAACTGCAGTTAGATTATAGAGAAACGACAAGGGAAAAGAGAGGGTAAAGACACCTTTTCAATTAGATCCAGTACATCTTGATTATCAACAAATCCTATGTAGCTCCAATCAATTTCGTCTTTTGTGTATTCCTCTTGCTCCATCTTGAACACATGCTGTACGACATTATGATAGTAAGATTGTACATTCAAAAGAAAAATTTACAGCTATAGTTGTCAAGTATGACTAACCTCATACCTGGTTGAAATGTTGTTGCAGCTTTTCATTTGTATAATTAATACAGAACTGCTCAAAACTGGATGGAAATGAAAGATATAAAGTTAAATTTACATCCAAGAACAAAGAAATGGCTCCTTATCCAAAAAATTTTCAAATCTTCATCTAAAAGTAATTTGTCAGGAGAACTGAGGTAATGAAAACTCTAAGCTGCAATGGCATTAATCAAATTTCAGATATATCTAGACGATTCCCTGAGTGATCCGGGCAAAGAAGGTCAGAAGTTCAAGCAACGAAGTAGAAGGTGTGCTAGGTCTTCTCATGCAAGATCTACATAAATAGTATAGATGTTTTGCTCATCTTTAAAAGCATTTGTATATGAAGCATAAATAACATTAACATGCACACAAAACATATTTGTTCTTATAATTGCAAAGTTTCATCTAATCAGTTGTCACCTATTATTTTTGAAGCTCTCAAAGCCATATATATCGAGGACACCAATCAGACAATTAGAGTAAGGGTCTTGTCCAATGGAGTCATTAATTTTTTCCACCAACCTGAACATTAAAAAAACCAAGCATCCATAAATTACTGACAAAGAATTTTATTAGCCTGGCTCCAAATAATAACTATTCAGAAGGTGACCGATTACCAGTCAAACAAACGAGAATATATTGTCTTGGCTAAGCCGTCCCTGCTAACTGTTGCACCAAGAGGATCGAGGCTTCTCTTAATAATTTCTTCTGGAGTAATCATTATACGCTTACAAAGGGCATCTTCCAGTGCATGAGGATCACACCTGTAATATTAGCACCAAAGTTGTTACGGCTTGATTTATTAAACAACAACAAAGACAAAATTATAGAAAACAAAAAACACACATGAGAAGTTCTGCTGTCATTTGAAGATGGAATAAGGCTTCATCTTTAACAACCGATGAATCATTATCTTCTCCCTTAGCAAACTCAATATTGCCTAGATGAAGAATTGCTGCCACCACTCTGAAAATTGCATCCTGACAGAGAGAAGTTACTCTCAGATTGACTTAAAGTAATGCTTATTACGGACTGAGACAATATTTAAACTCACTTCCATACCTGTTCCTTTTCACATATTCCAACAATATCCATGGCTCTCCTAGTGGTGAGATAATCGTGAGCATCACTTACACCAACCAATTCATAGCAGTTAGATTGATTAAGATAGTGAAATGACCTAGGATCTCCCAACTTATATCTCTCCCTCTCCTGAAAACACCTAAAATAGGTTAACTGAATATAATTTTATTAGGAGTAAGCAATAACATAGAAAACACCATCTACCTGAGGAGGAGCTGCACATAGAAGATAAAAACAATGATAGTTACGCTCAGGATCTGAAATTTGGCAAACACGGCATCTTTCCAAAAGATAAGTTCTGATGGCTGCTCCTGATATTCTACCCTGCTTGTCAAACTGAATCTCCACAAATTTCCCAAAACGGCTGCAAAAATACGTTCTGGAGATCAGTTTCTACAGACTTTGAACAAGTCTTGAATTTTAACTGTCCTATTTAAGTCAGCCTATTAAGGAATGTTAAAGTAAAGATTAACACATGAAATGCAACCTACAAATATAAATTAAGAACGAAACAACAAAATCCCTTAAAAAATGATGAAGCAACAAAGAAAAGAAGTTCACAAATTTCTCACCTGGAATTGTTATTCCTACTAGTTTTAGCATTGCCAAATGCTTCTAGAACTGGATTTGACTGCAAGATGTCCATGTCAATAAGAATAAAGGATTTAAATGGATACAACCAATTCGTCAGAGATTTCTTCTTCTTCTTCTTTTTATTTATTTTTTTATTTTCGAAATTCATATCTTAAGGAAGCAATTCTGCACAGAGAAGCATATAGAAGACCAAATTTGAGACAGAAATCGCAGACTAGCAGCTCTAAAGTTATCCAGTACATGACTTTGAGATTCTTTAATGCCACATAAAGGCTTTAAGTGGTTTGATAGTTTACAAATCCACAAAAAAAAAAGGTTAAAAGAAATGAGTCGTTAAAGATGAAAGCAGAGATATGCTAACTTTCCTGTGATTGATTCCTCTTCTAATCTATATAGGCTTGCAGGAGTATCTTGCATAACATGAAGTCCCCCGGTAAAAAAACTCAGAAACTAACCACATTAAAAAGGCGGAACTAACCATGAGAACCTATATGAGTCCAACAACAGTGACAACACAAACTTCCTCTTCTCAGTCCTTCTATAATCCCTCAATATGCAGATATATAATTTTGTTTAAGCAAGGAAT
The DNA here is from genome assembly GCA_002914805.1 of Parasponia andersonii. NCBI lineage: Eukaryota > Viridiplantae > Streptophyta > Magnoliopsida > Rosales > Cannabaceae > Trema > Trema andersonii. The sequence continues at coordinate 219,106 of JXTB01000111.1, read as the reverse complement.
TAGAAATCTGTTCTCTTTTTTTCCCCCTCACATTTTAGAACATATGCATTTTCTTGCATTATCAATTTACAGAACATACAAACTTATAACCATGTTCTAGGTCATAACATACAAACTTAGTATTATGCAGTGATGACCATAGAGGAGCTTTAAATGTAATGACTTTGATGGAATTGAGCATCAGATAAGTGATCTCCTAGAATGTGCTTGTCCCATTATCTGGTCCTATATCTGCAACATGATTTAACCATTTTTTTTTCTAAAGACACCAGAGAAATAAAACAGTGATTCGTTATTTACTCTATCCTTCACAAGTATAGAATCAATCTAACTAAACTTCAATCCCTGGCATGGGTAACAAGCTGAGTTCAAAACCTAAAATTTTAATCATATGATATACATCTGGGCTCATAGGACCAAGCATCTTAGGTGCACCTAAAAACTTAAGAAAATACTTGATCTGATATTAAAGTGTCAAGTGCATACAAGTTATTTTACCTTTTGCATTCATGATTCCTAGGAAAATTAATACTGGTATCCTACTCAATTTTGAAAGTAAAAATCCTCATGCGCAATCTTCCACCCATGTTAGAAACCGAGTTCTTTTTTCCTTAACTGTTTCTCTTGAATTCGGAGTACATGAGCAATAACAGCTTAAGGTAAAGTTACTTTCTCAAGGAATTTGCTTGACTCTTGACCAAGCAAGTTATTATATACAGTATGCAACATAAAGGTGTTTGCTATCACTAATTAAGATTTAGATATCCAGCTTACTTCTAAAACTTGTTGTTCAACAGTCCTTCCTTCAGCTGCAGAACGACCGCCCAAGAAGGCAAGGTAGCGCATAAGCATTTTAGTAGTCTCAGTCTTACCGGCGCCACTTTCACCACTTACCAAAATAGAGTTGCTCCTTCCTTCATTAATCATTTCCCTGTTCAAACTTATACAATTGAGTTGAGTATCCACGTCATTTTTCTGAAGTAAAAAACAACTAGGACGCGAAAAGTTCACCTGTATGCAAAATCAGCTATGGCAAACACATGAGGACTCAGTTCTCCAAATGGAGCCCCCTTGTACAATTCCATCATGCTTGCATCGTATAGATGTGGGAGGCTTTGAAATGGATTTATGGCAATGAGAATGTTCCCAGTATAAGTCTGCGATGATGTCAAACTATTAATATAGTACCAGCTGCAGTGGTAATGATTCATCTTCTCCGATATCGGACGCTAATAAATTGGAAACAGAAGTATGAGTAATCTTACGTAAATTTCATTGATCTCATATCTGGTTGCCAAATTATGCAGCACCCCGGGCTCATGCAAATATGATAGCTTAGTCATGTCATCTACTCCATCAGTAGGAGTTTCCACATCTTTCGGATGAATTTTTGACACTTTGGCAACAACCTGGGAAAATATGAAAGTGGGCCAGCTTTTAATTTTCGTTTTTAAAATTCAAGATAAAAAGGAGAATGAATTCAAACTTTAGTACCATCTTTCCGTTGCTAGTTTGAATCTCAGCTTCATCTCCATTGATATTTAAAACTTGTCCATCAACCCAAACTAATTCTGGATCTCCAACCCAAATATGAGAACCAACAATAATGTTAACCGGCAGGCCCTGCACCAGGTCAAACTTCTATTAAAATATTAAAATAAACTGAAGAACAGAATTGTTCTTAAATAACTAGTGATGTTTCGGTAAGAAAAGAAAAGATGAATCTAAAACCATGTTAATGGACCATATCGGGAACGGAAATTAAAGGAAGTTTTTCCATTTCACATCTATTCGTGTGTTTACTTGCACATTTAACAGACAAATTTTGGTGCATCCCTTACATAATAAGTGAAATTAAGAAGTGAGACCTCAATTTTCGATTCCTTCTCATTCCTCTCCATACTCTTTTTCTTTATAATTCTTTTCATTACAAATTAGTAAACATAATGCCCTAAGTTTAAATTTATGGATACATTATACATTTAAAAGAATTTAAGTTTTTCTAATATCTTGGTTGAGTCCTTATAATACATATATTAAGGGGAAAACTGTGTATCAAATAAAAAAAAAATTCATATATATATATAAATACTTAGATCATCAACATAACACCCGATAAGCAATTACTAGAACAAAAATTATAATCTAAGAACATAGATGATCATAAGAGGAGCAAATACAAAGAAAAGGGTTCAATATGATACAAATCTTAGTACCACAAAAAGAAAGGAAAAAAAAAAAAAAAAAAAAGGGTAAGGCAGTACCATTTTGAGTTTTGTTTGTCTTGTTGAGTAATAGAGTTAGATACCCATTGCCATTTAGGTGTAGAGATGGGTTGAGTAGTGGAATTAATGGCCAATTCCTGAGTGGAATTTGGGCGCAAATGAAAGATTGAAATGCCAAATGGGTTGTTCTTGTTATGTTGGTAGAGGCTGGTAGTGGTAGCGGTAGAGATGAAAGTCCTCCAAGCCCCTCCAATTTCGCCATTCTTGTGGCTCTCTCACTCTTCGCGCCCTACTCCCTCTCTCTCTCTCTCTCTCTCTCTCTCTCTCTCTCTCCCTCTCCCTATTGTAACTATAAATAACTTACTCAAGCCTTGTCTCTTTTGCTGCCATATCTCTCTTTTTCTTTGTCTTTTTTTTTTTTAAAAAAGAGAGAAGGATATCTTTTTATTTATTTATTTATTTTCGTAAAGCGTTGTTATTAAAATTAGTCAATGAGCATCCATATCCTAATGTCGTTATTCTACAACGGTAATACTTGGGGAAGAAGCAAATCCCTCGGAGGCGGTCTAATATTTAATTATTTATAGAAAAACAGGCGGTCTAATAATTAGTAATTTTTTAATCTAAATAATAATAATAATAACTAACAAATATTAATTTGTTGACCATGTCTAACTCTATGTCGTTTGCCTATTATGGCTATATTATTTGTCTCCTCATGACCGAGTACGTTGTCACTCGGAATTTGTCAATCCGTTGTGAGAGTTTCATACAATTTAGTCTATGTCTAAACATTTAAAATATGTGAGATATCATGATAATTTGTTATAATTCAATTGCTAAAGGAGTTTTTACATATGGTTTTCAACCGTTGCTTGATTTTATCTATTTTGACGATGTTATGTACTCTGTGTTTCAATTGTTAAATTTAAGCTTCCTCTTACTTAAGTCTTATCTCAAATTACCTTTGCCTTACGTTTATTTATATTTTTTAAATTTTAGTTTTGTCATCATCTTTAAATATTAGCATTTTCATCTACCAAAAGGAAAAGAACAAAATTTTACCTATCCAATAATTAAACACCATATATTAGTCATGCATATTTGTCACTATTATTCACAATTTAAAAAGAGGATATTATTATTTTTATACTTTGTATTTTGACATTTTATTCAAATTATATCTTGTATTTTGATTATTATCAATATTGATCATTAGATTTAAAATCTGTTACAAATTTATACCCTAAAATAAAAGTTAATTTACTAAAATACCATTTAAAAAATAAAAATAAATTGTATAAAAACTGATTCTATAATAAGTTTATTAGATCATCTTAGTAAATTAATTGTTCTAAATTAGTATCATAATATAAATTTGTAACATATTTTAAATTTAAGGGTCAATATTGATAATAACCAAAATACAAGATATAAATTGAACAAAATATCCAAATACAAGAAATAAAAGTGATACTATCCTTTGAAAAGTGGATCTTTTAGCAATTTTATTGCTTTTGCCCAAGACCAAGGAGGTTATAGGTTGGCAGTGCCTCTCCTATTTGTAAGGGACGCTGGCCTAAATCTTTATTTTTTCAAAAAAAAAAAAAATACAAATGCTTTATCAGTGATTCAAGCTTAGAATATCATTTAGAGCTCAATCAATTGATATCATTTAGAGCTCAATCAATTGTTATCGGATGCATTTAACTTCTTTTTTTTCCTCCTGATATCGCAATTAACTATTTCATAGTTTAGTTAAATTAACTTAGTATGTTTGGTAGAAAGGAGAAGTGAAAGGAAAAATAAGGGTGAGAGGGTTATTGCATGAATTTGAGAATTTTAGGAGGAAGAGAATTATACAAAAGATTTCAAATTTTCAATTTTATCAAATTTTTAATCTCTTCAAAATTAGAGAGATTTTAGGAAGGAAATATCCATTCAAGTGGTAGAATGGTTATTCTAACTATAATCTTTCCTTTTCCTCCCACCTCTCCCTCTTACTAAACAATGGAAAAGATTTTGGCATTCTCTCCTTCCTCTCATATCAATTCTCACTTCTTTTTCCTAAGTAATACAGGTCTCTAGAAGTGGCAAACTGCGGACTAAGATGCACAGACAAGTCGACTTAAAATTTGAAAAAGGAGCCCATTTTGGACTATAGGCCTACCAGGCTCTTAAAAGAGCCAGACTAGACCTAGAATAGGCCAAAATGAGCTCACCCGTTCTTAGCCAACTTTTAAAAAGAAATAAAAAAATAAGAATATTTTATGTATAGTTAATTAAAAATATTAGAAATTTAAAAATAAATAATATGTTTTTTTTTGTGTTGATAAAAATTTTAAAATAATTAAATAAATTTTAAGTTGAATAGGTGATTAAAAAAAGTTAAAAAATAAAAATCTTAAAAAAATTATTTAGAATTAAGTTGAAACTTAAAAATGTGAAAAAAGAATGAGAAAAAGAATATCTAAAGGTATAAAAAAAAGTTTTATTTTAAATGTATTAAAAAAAATTTAGAAAAAAATCACACAGGGCAAGCTAAGTATATAGGGCCACTCGACCCTGCTCCCAGGGCCAGACCAATTTGGCTAGGTTTGTAGGTCCTTTTTTCTCCATATTTCCTCCGTCGTACCAAACATAGCTTAAGAGTCGACGATGAGCATGGTTATTAGAGGATTTTTCTTATTTTAATTGAACCTTTATTGTAAAAATGTAACTGTCAACAAGAGTGCAAAAGTAATGCATTTAGCATTCCCCAGCGGAGAATTTAACTCTGTCTAGAATCGACAAATGGTCTAAAGTCCCAAATGCAGCGTGTCATATTTAAACGACAAGTAGTTTACCTTTGGATTTCAGAACGACATGTTTTTTCATTCTCATTTCTAGTTCTTTTTCTTTTTCCTCGAGAAAAGAGGGTTTTCGTTTAGCATCAAAACGACATACAGTAACCACGAAAATAGAGTGCAGATAGAGAGAGAGAGAGAGAGAGAGAGAGAGAGAGAGAGAGAGAGAGTTTAAAAAAGGTTTTGACGCCCATTTCTCGAAGCCAGACAGAGAGTGCGAATTTGCGATGACCCAATCTCCGTCTTCTTCTTCTTCATCAACGTTTTCATCACCACCACCATCGCTATCGTCATCACCATCTCTGATCGAAGAAACCCTAACCCTTATTCCAGGCCTACCCAACGACGTCGGAGCGTTGATTCTCTCCTTCATCGCCTACTCCCACTATGGCCGCCTCAAATCCATCTGCAGATCCTGGAGGCTCTTCCTATCCTCCAGAGCCCTAATTTCTCTCCGCCATACCCACCGGAACCTCTCCCACCTCCTCTGTATATTCCCACAAGACCCCTCTGTCTCCTCCCCTTACCTCTTCGACCCCCAGAATCTCGCTTGGTGCCCTCTCCCTCCCATGCCCTGTAACCCCAACCTGTACGGACTCTGTAATTTTACCTCCATTGCCGTCGGCCCTTACCTCTACGTCCTCGGCGGCTCCTTGTTCGACGCCCGATCGTTCCCCTTGGACCGCCCATCGCCGTCCTCCGCCGCGTTCCGGTTCGATTTCTACACCTGGTCGTGGGACCGCCTCGCGCCGATGCTGTCGCCGCGCGGGAGCTTTGCCTGCGCGGCGGTGCCGAATTCGGGGCAGATTATCGTCGCGGGAGGCGGGTCGCGCCACACGTTGTTTGCTGCGGCCGGGAGTAGGATAAGCTCGGTGGAAAGGTATGATATCGAGAGAGACGAGTGGGTTTCGCTTGACGGGTTGCCGAGCTTTCGAGCTGGGTGTGTGGGATTCTTTGTTAAGGATCGGGAGGGGAGTGAGTTTTGGGTGATGGGTGGCTATGGCGAATCGAGGACGATATCGGGGGTGTTTCCTGTTGATGAGTACTATAGAGACGCTGTAGTTATGGGATTGAAGAATGAAAATGGTGGTGGGAAATGGCGAGAGGTTGGGGATATGTGGGGTACTGGGGAGAGGACGAGGCTTGGGAAGATTGTCGTGGTTGAGGATGAGGATCACGGACGTCCTGGGGTCTACATGCTTGATGGGACTGACATTCTCAGGTTTTTATTTCGATATCCTGAATGCTTTTATTTTTGATATTGCCTTTGTTTGTTTTACTATTGGTTCCTACTGCATGAAGTTAGTCATTTAGTGTTTATAACTTTAGCTAACTTTTTAGTCTTAACTACTATGAATACTTTCATTGTTATTCACTTATTGCATATCTTAATTTTTAAGCTGGAACCAGCATTGTTCAGGTTGCTGATTTAGTTTTGGTTCTAGCGAGTAATATTAAGTTCCTATGATCTGAAATAAATGATTAAACGGAGAGGATATGTGCATATGTGTGTTGTCCCTTGTGTTTTCTTGTTTGCTGGAACAATCATTTTTCAGGATTTTAATTTAGATTTGTATCTAACGAGTAATAATATAGGGTGAGTAATAATAGTAGGTTCCTATGAACCAAAGAAAATGATGAAACAGAGAAGATACACATGAATTTGTGTTTGTGACTATATGTAGTATGTATCTTAAAACTTACAATCCCAAACTAGCAAGCTCAATTCTATCTTGCTGCTTGCCTATTTATTGGCGGTGTGTAAATGATCTACTTTGATACTTATACCCTTGAAGTTGGAAGTACCCTGGATTCAGGGACTAATCTTCCTCGCTTCGTGCCACCAGAAGAAGACAAAGAAAGAGCTAAGGAGTAACGTCCAAATCATATTTGCAAATGAATTTCACCGAACTTGACAAAGATATTATTGCATTGCGATTTGATACAATAAGCAAGAAGCTTAGGAGTCCACTTTGTTATCACATATCTTGTGTAGGATTTGCTCTTTACCTGAACAGAGTTGTTTTTAGATTTGATATAGATCCAGGGCTCGAAGTTTTGATAGGTTTTTTTTATCAATTATGGTTAGAGCCTAAAATTAAGTCATAACAAAGTAAGGAAATCAACCTACAGATTTGTTACTTGTTAGTAGATTAATCTGGGTTTTTGGTCTCAAGTATTAGTGCAGAGGGAAGGTCTCAGGAAATTGTTTCCAAAGTAAAGAAAAATAAGATGGGGAATGGCAAGGAGCCCAGATAGTGAGCATTAACTTCTATTATGAACCCTTGGTCTCGCTAATTTTGAAAAAAAGAAAAAAAGGCTTTGGAGTGAATGCAAACAAAACATCTTCAATGCAGTTTTGTTGCAGATTGAGATTAGTGTAAACTATGCTAAGTATTCGTCAGTAGCATGAATCAGATGAGAAATTTAATTATGATTATTAGACAAAAATTCATCCTCTGAAATGGGACCACCCCGTTCCCCCTTCGGGTTTAGGACCTGATCCGTGGTTCATGCCGCAATTGTTCTTAATGGTTTGATTGATTAGAGCTGCTTCTTGCAAAATTGTGCTTTATTTTTTTTCAGTTTTTAATGGCAATTTATGTTAGAGTACAGATACGACCTGTGAGGGTTATAGGTTGAGTGGTCTGGCCCATGGTTTGCTTCCATGAGGTCTGGGGTTCGATTCCTCATAGGGATCTACCTGGCACTATGCTAGAGTTTTCCTCCTTCCAAAGATTGTAGGCTTCAGCAGGAGGATATGTATTCTATTAAAAAAATACAGATGCGATGTTGGTTAAGTTTTATGCTAAAATTGTGTCTTGTTAACTATGCTGTCTTATGTAAGTTATTGATGTGAATCCTTTAACTTGAGGGATTCCTTGGCATTTAGGCCCCTGAAAATTTGCACTGCAATTTTACGGACAACAACTCTGAAAGAGTCTCTACTTTCTGTATTGCTTCCTTATCGTGCTTATTTACTAAGATCTGCTCAATGCGTTGCAGATATGATATGGCTTCAAACCGTTGGTGGGAGGAGTCACGAGTGCCAAAAGAAGTGGGGCGCAGCTCACCATTTAGTTTTGTTGTATTGGATGGTGAGTTGCATGTAATTACACTTAAGAAGGCTGGTGAGTCGCCAGACTGCCGAAGATCCCGACAGCATAAGAAGACAGGAAGATTGTATATTCAAATTTACAATCCCACGAGGAAGACATGGAGAACTCTCATTACCAAGTCACCTTTCTCCATTGCATTGGATTTCAGTACTGTAGTTATGTGCAACATTCGTCTGTGAATTTCGATTCAATACTTATTGCTTGTGTAGGATGCAAATATGGTTACAATACCAAACAATTAACCGTACAGTTCTGTATGTTGATTGCTACTAGCAGATTTGTATAGATGAGAAAGATATGTAAATAATATATTAGTCAATAACCTACAATGGACATCTTTGTATCATGATTGTTTGTTACCAAAAATGAAGTAATTTTATAGTACTATTCTATCTAAGCTGTCCACGTGTAAATAGCAACACCTTATTTATGATATACTGGTCATAAGCGGTAAATTCTGTTCGATTTCCAAATTTAGCTATTGATTATTTGATCCGGATTATTTCAATTTTAAGTGGAAGTTAATTCTAGTACTGAACTAAATATGAGCTGAAGTTGCCAGGATCAGGACTCTGGAGATGAGTTTATGTGTTGCTACAATGGTGTGAACTATGAAGTATGAACAAAAACTTGCCTATTTGCTCTCTTAATTACTTTTGTATCAGTTTGATTCCATCTTTTCATTGGATATTGTCTTATAATTAACTCATGTCAATTTTACACTCATATTGTCTATTGATACCAGACTTGGGTATAACAATGAGATTATAAAAGTGAGTAAATAAAATGATCAAAATGATAAAAGACACAAATTTTAAAGTGGTTCAGTTTTTCGAATAAATAATCTAATTTACTATAATCACTCTTATTGAGTTTCAGTATATAAGCATTCAGATTTCTTTCTCTGTACATAGTCACTCTTATTTGGGTTTCCTTTTATAGATAAGATGAAATATGCGAATTTAATTTGTATTTATCACTAAAAATCGAATAATTTTTTAATTTAAATATAATTTTCTTATTTTCTCGGAACTTGATAAGATATTTCAAAATTTAGGGATAATTTGAATGAGAGAATCTTGCTAACGAATATTTGCTCGCTTTAAGTGATACTTGACATACTCTACTTGGACCGAACAAGCTGACTTTTTCATGAACAGTTCGAAAACCTCGATCAGGACAAGCTTCGACAAGCTCGTTATTATTCGAGCAGATTTAAATTTTATGCTCAACATTATTAATATTTAATTTTTGGTTAGGAAAAGAAAAAAGGTGTTGTGCGGTCTAAAATCCTAAGGTCACATAAGGGTTATATGCGACCTCCTCCGT
>JXTB01000111.1:185745-206131 GCA_002914805.1 Parasponia andersonii | reverse complement strand
CTGGTCAAGTCGGAGAAGGCTGAAGATCACATTAAACACCTTGAGGAGATGTTAAAAATCCTCCGGAGATACCAGATGAAGCTGAATCCCCAGAAGTGTGCATTTGGAGTGGGATCTGGAAAATTTCTGGGATTTATGGTCAACCAGCGAGGGATCGAAGCAAATCCTCAGAAAATACAAGCGTTGATTGATATGCAGTCTCCTCGTAAACCCAAGGATATGCAAAGGCTAGCAGGGAGGGTAGCTGCTCTCAGTCGGTTTGTATCCAGATCAACCGATAAATGCCAACCTTTCTTTGAGGTGTTGAAGGGATCGAAAAGGTTCGAGTGGACGGAGAAGTGCGAGCAGGCGTTCCAAGAGTTGAAAAAATACTTGGGTTCCCCTCCACTCTTATCAAAACCAAATCCGGGAAAAGAACTATACCTATATCTCGCTGTTTCTAAATATGCGATGAGTGCCGCATTGATTCGCGAGGAGTCAAAAATTCAGCGACCTGTGTATTTTGTGAGTAAGAGATTGCTCGACGCCGAAACCAGGTACCCGGAGATGGAAAAATTAGCGCTGGCACTCGTCGTCGCATCAAGAAAGCTTCGACCTTACTTCCATGCTCATTCCATTCGAGTTTTCACGAATTTCCCGTTGAGACAGGTCTTACAGAAACCTAAGACGTCAGGGCGGCTGCTTAAGTGGGCTGTTGAATTGAGTTAATTTGACATCAATTTTCAACCTCGCACTGCTATAAAGGGGCAAGCCCTCGCAGATTTTATCGCAGAATTTACATACGACTTCAATCTTCCCACGGAAGCACTCGAAAAACCTACTTTAGATATGTCAAAATTGTGGAAGCTTTATGTGGACGGGTCATCAAATGAGAATGGAGCAGGTGCGGACATAGTTTTAATCAGTCCTGAAGGGCATAATATTCATTATGCACTCCGCTTCAAATTCCCAGCTTCAAATAATGAAGCCGAATACGAAGCGTTGATAGCTGGCCTAAAGCTCGCACGGGAAATGAAGGTCGAAGCAATCGAAGTGTATAGTGACTCTCAGCTGGTCGTCTGTCAGGTTAAGGGTGATTATCATGCGAGAGGAGAGAGAATGATTGCTTATCTGAAGAAGGTACAGCAGTTGTTCTTAACGTTCGGCACGTATGACATACAGCTTCTTCCTCGTATTAAAAACACTCGGGCAGATGCACTCGCTAAGCTCGCTTCAACAAAGGATGCAGAGTTATTAAAAGTAGTTCCCGTGGAATTTCTCATCTCACCGAGCATCGAGGGCGAACCCCAAGTGATTATGCCAGTCGATGAAGAACCATCATGGATGGACCCCATAATCCGATATATACAAGGCGGCGATCTCCCTGAAGATAAAGATGATGCAAGACGGCTTCGCATGAAAGCAGCTCACTACATCATCCAGGATGAACAACTTTATCGAAGGAGTTTCAGCTCGCCATTATTATTGTGCGTCACTGATCAAAAAGCACATTACATTATGCGCGAAATCCACGAAGGAATATGTGGGAATCATTCTGGGGGGCAGGCGCTCGCGAATAAGATTCTTCGACAGGGGTACTTTTGGCCAACAATGAAGAAGGATACATTGGAATTTGCTAGGAAATGCGACAAATGTCAGCGGTTTGCAACCATTCCTAGAAGACCACATGTTCCTTTAACTTCGATGACCAGTCCATGGCCATTTGCTGTGTGGGGGATTGATATTATCGGGATGCTTCCATTAGCGTGAGGTGGTTTGAAGTATGCGGTGGTCGCAGTCGATTACTTTACAAAATGGACGGAAGCCGAAGCCTTGAGTACCATCTCCGCGAAGAAAATGATAGATTTCGTTTATAAATCTATAATCTGTCGTTATGGTATACCACATACCATAATTTCGGATAATGGGAAGCAGTTCGATTGCGACGAGTTCCGTGATTTCTGCAATAACTTGGGCATCAAAAAGAGCTTCTCTGCTGTTGTTCATCCACAGGCCAATGGGCAGGTCGAAGCGATAAACAAAATACTCAAGCAAAATATAAAGACAAAACTGGAGGAGCATAAAGGAGCTTGGCCAGAAATACTTCCAGAAGTATTATGGGCTTATCGCACCACACAACGAACTACTACAGGTGAAAGTCCATTTTCCTTGGCTTATGGATATGAAGCGATGATCCCTGTAGAAATTGGTGCGGGCTCCCTGCGGCGATCTGTCTATGAGAAAAAACAGAATGATGTGTTGCTGAGAGTTGAACTCGATCTTTTAGAAGAGCGACGTGAACAATCCCAGCTCCGAATTGCATCATACCAACGGCGCACTGCTCGATATTATAATTCCAGAGTAAAGGGTCGACATTTTGAAGTTGGAGATCTTGTCCTTCGACGTGTCCTACCTAATATTAAAGAGCATGGCGCTGGTGTATTTGGTCCTTCTTGGGAAGGACCTTATGTCATTAATGATGTCATTCGACCTGGAACATATCATTTAGCTCGCATCTGTGGACAAAAGATCGAGTATGCCTGGAATGCTGAACAGCTTCGCCGTTATCATCAATGATTTTCGTCATTCATCAATAAAGATATTTATTATTCGCCATTCGTTGTTCGTCATTCGTTGATCGTCATTCGTGGGTTCGTCATTCGTAGATATCATCATTCATCGATCGTCTTCATTTATAGTTTTATGGCAGTTCTCGGACACCATAAAACTCAGGGGGCAGTGGGATCAGATCAGAGTTATCTCCTACTTGTTCCCTAAGGGACTATGCAAACGTCCATTTAGAGGAGACAGGGTTTTGGATCGTCGAAGTATCTAAGTCTCAGATCACTTCATCGACGTATCTGAATCTCCTTAAAATCCTAGGATTTTATCCTCGCTTCATGCCTCAGCATGTCGTATTACGCAATTTCCCTCCTCGAACAGAAAAGTAACTAAGCATAACGTTCATTGTTCGAAGTGATATATTGCTATTAAATATTTTGACATGGAACTTTTGAAATACAGTTAGAGTTTGCATCACTCGTATTAACTGTTTTCTTAAGCGACCTAACCCATCCTAACGCTTAAAATTCGTTTTAAGTTAGTCGGATTTAAATCGCTAAAAGCGTACTGATCGATCACTTGTGGTCGACTACTTGATTAAAATTACTATCGTCTCTTATCGCTATTTTGCAGGATCATATGGGAAAATAAGTACAGAAGCATATATGGAAGGAAAAATTTTATTAAACAGAAGGTTATTTATACATAGAGGGGACGAAGCCCACATTGTCTAAAACAAAAAAAAAAACAAAAAATTTCACGAGGAAGGGCCCGCACTGTCGTCACCAGCCTTGTCTGTGTCCTCCTTCCAGCTCTGCACAAGCTCGACCACATCCTCGCCAAGGATGGAGAAGTCGAAGTCCGGATGCTCGTAGAATATGTTGAAGATGATGGTCGACGAGGCGATGTCACTAGCCTTATCTTCGAGTTCTTTGACCTCGGTCGCTTTGAACTCTACGATGGCTTTGTGAACCGCCTCGGTGGTCGCTTCTCTCATACGGTCCGGATACTCAGAAGCGACTCTTTCGAGCTCTCTGACTTTCTCCTCGAGGTTTTCCTTGGCGAGTTTCTCCTTGTTCAGGTCCTCGAGCATCTGCTGCTTCTCTAAGAGGAAGTTCGCTCTCTCTTCTTCCCAAGCCTTCTCCGAGTTCTCGAATGCTTGAGTTATTTCGTCAAGCTTCTCAGCTTTCTCTAAGCTTTCGAGAACTGGATCGTGCATCAAGACAGCAGCAGCCGCAGTCTAAAAAAAAAAAAAAGAAAAGGGTTAAGTGTTATGAAAATCTTCAAGTCAACAAAAGTGAGGATTAAGAAGCTTACATTGGCCAGCATCCTCATCGCAGATCCGAAAGCGACTTTGGTGGAATGTCGCTTCATTCGCTCCCAACCTTCTTCAGATGTGAAACGGTCGATGAAGGCTGCGCTCATGCCAGCCTTCTATGGTAGTTGGTTTAGGAGTGCGAACAGTTCGTCGCCTTTATCCGCCAGGTTCGGTTCCGAGGAGGTAGCATCCTCGGTAGGAGGTACTGAGGTGCTCGCTGGCTGAGGTGGTTAAGGGGGCGAGCTCGCAGGGACATCCTCGAAGATGACTTTTCTCTTTTTCGAGCAGTCAACCTTCTCCTTCCCTTTTGATGGCGGCGTACTCTCCGGTGTTTTGTTTTTTGCCATCGACCCGAGAGTTGACGGAGGAGCTCACAGACCGCTTCTAATAACCATCTCTATACAACAGAATNACACCAAAATCTGGGCAGAAACAAGTCACAGAGAATAGAAGTCAGAGCAAATTCAAGTTTGGGTAGTCTAAGGCGTTAATATTCTTCAATAGCTTTTCGGTCTTTCCGATTCCCAGACGAGATTGTAACCTTGAGTGTTTATCATTATTCATAAATTAGTGAGAAAACAGTGGACGTAGGCTCATCTTTTTCGGGGCTGAACCACTATAAAATCCTCTCTCCTTATTTGCTTTGATTATTATTTCAATTCACACAAGCCACATCTCTTGATTTTTTATAAATTTATTGTTGATAAAACCTCCATCAACAAAAGGAATAGGCAAAATATTGACGAATTTCCAAACGAGGAATAATAATGGGGCTTTGAAATGGTAATGCAGTAGAACTAATGGGAATCACATTTTTTTAGCGTGTGTTCCCCGTTGGGTGTCCGAGATTCTCATTTTTGAGTCCGTACTCCATGCATACAAATACAGTATGCTCGAATTCTCTTTCAAAGTCATAAACTATGAACAATGTCGTATAAAAGCTTGGCACGTTTACGAACGACATAGGAAATTGCTGCCACATGACGAGGTTTAAAAGCAACTATATTTTCTTGTGATGAGTTCAAGAATACAAAATATGACGAGGAATTAAGGTATACAATCGACCTGACCGCGTACTGATTGGATAACCTTGCGTAGAACGACAATTGGTCAGTCCAAACCACCTTCTGTACAAAAGACTGCTGATCATATCCTGCCGTTGAAATTTCAAACTTGATTAGATAATCAATACACACAAAAGTTCCCTAATGGCGGTGTGAGGATTTAGGTATACTATTGACATTATTAACTGTACACGAAAAAGAATATATACTAGAATATTGATCATTACTGGTCTTTTTATGTGGTTTATCATATATACCAATATAGTTTATTAGCCTAAATTATATGAGAAAAATGATATCAAGTGATTACAAGTTTATTAAATTTATGATTTTTACGTACGAGGGAACATAGCATAAGTTATACTTTATTAGTTTGGTTTAACTTTAATTAAAAGTACTTCTTTGCGTCCTATTGTTATAAATAGAGAAAAAAAAAAGAAAAAAGAAAAAGAAAAAAAGGAGTTGCTTATTGTTGCGGAACTGTTATGCACGTGATTGAGGTTCATATTAAAAAATAAATATATAAACTAAAAAACTCGGCTTCTGCTTCTCCCATTATGACTAATTCAAAATATTTTATTTTACGTAGTTCCACCACAATTAAGTCAAAAGTCAAAAACACTTCCATTTCTCCCCTGTTTTCCTTTCTTCTTTGGGGGCTAACAAGAGTCAACCCGGCAAACGTATTTCCAACGAGAAAATTCATGCCAACTTAGTACATATAAATAACCCTCTTCACCTCCATAACTCATCATCCTAACTAGATAATCCCATCAATCAATACCAATTAATTTGCCCAATTTTTCACCCCCTCTGTTAGCTACTCCTCCTCACATTTAACTAACTTCCAAATCCCATTTACCTTAAAAAAAAAAAAAACCCAATTCCCTTGACAAGATGAGATTTCTAAGTATGTTTTTCGAGATAACAATAGTAGTATTTGCCATTGTTGATGGAGGTTTTGTCAACAATAAATTTTAGAAAAAATTATGAGATGTGATTTGTGTGAATAGTGTTCTTAATTAAAGCAAACAAAGAGGCAAAGATTTTATAGTGGTTCAGCCCTGAAAAAGATGAGTTTACGTCCACTGTTTTTTACTATATTCTAGAGAATTACAAGAACTCAAAATTACAATGTGTAATCTGAAAAGAAGTGAATACTCTTAAGAATTCTTTCTACCTCTCCCTTCTCTTTTTTCCTCTAAAGTCCTCCGTCTGAAACATTGAGTTCCCTTTATATAGATGAGGGTAACTCAATATTCCTAATTGTGAATACGGGTAACTATTCAATCGGGTAATAGAATTTAAGTAACAACATAATTGGATAACTACTTTAAAACGGGTAACTGGTCGATCATAAAAGAGAGAATTCTGTTTCCCTTTCCTTGCAGGTTACCTGTTTGACGAAGCAGAGACTTGTTTCCTTTTCTTTTGGAGGAGGTCGCACATATCTTATACAGAAGAGATCGCACGTAACTTATGCGAAGGAGGTCGCACATAACTACATAGAGGAGGTCACACATATTCTTACATATGTGACCTGGCATAGGATTTTAGACCGCACAACAATTGCCCCCCAACTCCATTAGTTCTTTAGGACAAAATGGAGCTTCCTTTTAACGTAGGTGAGTGCGATATTAAAAAATGTGATGTCACGACCTAGACTTGAGATCCTTGAAGAGTCGAAGAGTCGCCAATTTCAAATCCCATCTCTCAAGATCACGCGTACATTTTTCTGACAGACAGAAACACGTGTAGCCTTTTCTAAGAAAGATAGCAGAACTCGAGGAGGCTCGAGGATATCAATGATGCCAACCGTCGTTTTTAAACCAAATCTTTTCAAATTTCAAAAGATTCAATATCTTCGGAAAAAATCAAATCCCGCGTGAACTTCGGCCTTTAGATCCGAAAATCAAATACCTTGATCTACGGCTGTGATTTAACGTTGCTTAGGGTATAAATATCAGATTCCAATCTATTTCTGCTCTATTACGCTGTTTCCATCTTTTCTCAGAAAATACCGAAGTTTCAGAGAACCCTAAAGCGCCGTTTCGTCTTTCAGCTCGCACAATTCCAGTACCTTCTCCGACAGAGTTCAAACCATCTCGATCCCTCTGCTTCTGAAGAAAGGTTAGTTCATTTCTTCTCTTATTTTTCTCTGTTCTTGGAAAAACAATTTCAATTTTTAGGAATAGAAACACATCCCATATTGAAGTGAAATTGGAATTATTTTTATCCCCCTTTTCCAGTCCATAGAGTAGACTTACTAGATAATAACCAGAAACAAACTCGTGAAAAGAATTTCTAGGGTCTGATACCCTATTTTATTTTCCGACGAATTTTTCGAACATTTATTTTCTGATGAACTGCTCGAATAATTTTTATGAATCCGTAGACCTCTTAGGAATAAATTGATGAGCTTGCTTATTAGTACAATCCTAGGATGAATACCCAAAGTACTGGTATAGTGAGAATCCTCGATGCCTGCATAGGACTAAATCCCTGCGTATTTCTTTTCAGATGTCTAGTAGTGATGAATTTAGGGAAGAGAATGCATTTTCCGGAGATTCTGACTCGAGTGTTAGTTCCATAAACCTTGAAGATTATCTTGAGCTGGAACCCGAAGTAGAAATAACAGGAGTTAGGCGAAGTAGTCCTCGCATAGGCGATCTCCCACAAGACCAATGGGCCCAACATATTAGGGATGCCCCTGCATTTTCATCAGGCTATCAATATGTAGAGGGGAATTGGTCATGTACCAATATAAGAATGAGTTGCACATCGAACAAACTCAGCAAAAATTGCGAGCAGCTATAAGATCGCCATACCTCTTCGGCTACCTATGGAATTTAACCGACCACACACTCCACCACAAGGACTCGCTTCTTTTTCTGAAGTAGTTCTCAAGTGTGGTGTGCATCTCCTACTCCATCCGTATATAAAATCGATTATTGACTACTATGGGGTCGTCTCTTTTCAATTGACTACTATGGGGTCGTCTCTTTTCAATTGACTCCTAATACCTATAGATATATGGTAGGTTTGTATATACTGTACCATAAATTAGATCTAGAAACTCCTTCTCTTGAAGAATTCACTTGGTTCTACCAAGTGAAATCAAACCCGTCAGATCTTGGCTTCTTCTATGCGAGCAAATGGTCGAATCAGGCAATAAAAACGATCTACGGGGTTCGCAACAATATGGGAAAGTGGAAAAATCTATTTTTCCATTTTGACTATGCGGCTAACGGCTTCTTTCAAAATCTCGGTAGGTAGTCTTCCAATTTATCGCCTTTTTTCTATTTTGTTACTTTTATATTGATCGCATTCGAATGTCATCGCAGATAACAGGGATCGACCCGGACTCTCCAGGGAACAACTCGCAAGGGTATATAAAATCAACGACCTTCCAATTGAGGAATTTAATTGGAAGTTATTAGGTATTTCAAATAACTTGGTCGCTTGCGGTCTGCTTCCAAAGAGAGCCGCGTTCCCAGACCCCCCGGTCCTTTCGTCTAAACCATCGAGCTCGAAGAAGAAGCCAAGGAAAAGGACGGATTTAGGTACCTCGTCTTCCAGAACTAGAAAACGAAAAGCACCAGCCACCCTTCCAACCTCAGAACCTTCATCTCCAGAGACAATGTCACCACTAGCTCCTCAACCAGCTCCACAAGAAGAAGGTAATCATACATATACATTCTAATTACCTTTCTATTATATCTCCTCGCTCACTGACATATCTGTACAGAGATGGTCATCGGTAGCGGCTTGCGAGCACCACCCTCAACTCTCGGGTTCATGGCAAAAACCAAGACACCCGAGAGTACTCCGTCATCGAAAGGGAAAGAGAAGGTTGACAGCTCCAAGAAAAGAAAAGTTGCCTTCAAGGACTTCCTAGCAAGCTCACCTCCACCACAGCCTCAGCCAACGAGTCATCCTGAACCACCTAAAGAGACTGCCACTTCTTCAGAACTGATCCTGGCAGATAAGGATGAAGAGCTCTTCGCGCTCCTCAACCAATTACCAGAGAAGGCTGGTATGAGCGCGACCTTCATTGATCGCTTCACATCTGAGGAAGGCTGGGAGCGGATGAAGCATCGATCTGCCAAGGTCGCTTTTGGATCTGCGATGAGGATGCTAGCTAATGTAAGTACTTTTCTATCCTCTCCTCGAATGTATTCTCTTGGTATTAACGATTAGATTTTTCAGACTACGGCTGTTGCTGTCCTGATGCACGACCCGGCCCTCGAATGCTTGGAGAAGGAGAAAAAAGTTGAAGAGATAACCCAAGCATTCGAGAATTCGGAGAAGGCTCGGAAGGAGGAGAGAACGGCCTTCAACTTGGAGAGGCAGCAGATGCTTGAAGACCTGGCCAAGGAGAGACTCGAGAAGGAAAATCTTGAGGAGAAAGTCAAAGAGCTCGAGAAGACCATCCCTGAGCATCCGGATCGCATGAGGGAAGCGACCACTGAGGCGGTTCACAAAGCTATTGAGGAGTTCAAGGCGACTGAAGTCAAAGAACTCGAAGATAAAGCTAGTGATATCGCCTCGTCGACCATCATTTTCAATATTTTCTGCGAGCATCCGGATTTTGACTTCTCCATCCTTGGCGAGGACGTGGTCGAGCTCGTCCAAAATTGGAGGGAGGATACTGCCAAAGCTGGAGATGGCGGCGCGAGCCCTTCCGCATAACTTGTTTTTTTTTTTTTTTTTAAATTTTTAGAACAATGCGGGCTTGGTCCCCCTTCGTTTCTGCGCATGTACGGGTGACTTCTTTTAATAAATATTATTATTTTTTCCTGTCATATGCTCCTGCAAAATAATGAAAACACAACAGTAATTTTCACTAAGTAGTCAATCACTAAGTGACTGATCAGTATGCTTTTAGCGATTTGAATCCGACTAACTTAAAATGAGTTTTATGCATTAGGATAGGTTAGGTAGCTTAAGAAAACAGTCAATACGAGTGATGCAAACTCAACTGTGTTTCAAAAGTTCCATGTCAATAAAATATAGCAATATATCACTTCGAACAATGAACGTTTGGCTTAGTTACTTTTTTTTTCAAGGAGGGAAATGGCGTAATACGACATGCTGAGGCATGAAGCGAGGAGAAAATCCTAGGATTTTAAGGAGATTCAGATACTTCGACGATCTAGAACCTCGTCTCCTCTAAATGGATGTTTGCATAGTCCCTTAGGAAACAAGTAGGAGATAACAATTTGATCCTACTACCCCCCGAGTTTTATGGTGTCCGAAAACTGCCATAAAACTATAAAAAGATGAATGGAAACAAGTAGGAGATAAAATCTAATCCTACTACCCCCCAAGTTTCATGGTGTTTGAAAACTGCCATGAAGATGAATCAAACAGTTTGAAGTAATAGCCGAAGAAATATTATTGACGAATGACGATCAACGAATGACGAATAACGAATAACGAATAACGAATGATGATCAGTGAATGGCAAACAACGAATGACGATCAATGAAGGGGTAATCTTTATTGATGAATGGCGAAAACATGAAGATATTCATGAAAGTTAACTGATAAAAGCGACGAAGCTGTCCTACACTCCAGGCATGCTCGATCTTTTGTCCACCAGTTCGAGCTGACTTATATATCCCAGGTCGAATGATGGTAATAATAATAGATTCTCAAAAGTTTTGAAAAATGAGGTCTTATCGAAGAACAAGTGCCAATAAATCTTTGTTCGACTTTAGGATTATAACATCGAGCAATGAACTGTTGATATGATGCGATATAAAGTCCAGACTGCTCGCGCCTATCTTTAAAGAGATCGAGCTCCAGTGACATGATATTCGAATTAATCCTGAAGATTAGATTTCAGAAAAGCGACCAATGAAGCTCGCACAGGTTCCTGAATCTCCGTTCCAATCTCGTTCTGGAGGACATGCTGAACAATAAATCCTCCAAATCATTAGGTTCAGTTCTGACCATTTATTTTTCGAGGATTGAAGTCTTTGCTGGTCGTATCGATTGACGCTTTGCCCACTGCCTCGACTCACGCTTTGCTCGCTGCCCTGATTGACGCTTTGCTCGCTGCCTCGACTGACGCTTTACTCGCTATCTCGACTGACGCTTTGCTCGCTGTCTCGGGCAAGTGGACCATCATTGTGTGGGACGTCGCATCCTTTGCTGCGAGTTTTAGCGAGTTGTTATAACAAGTCCTCCCATCATATTGGTTTCCTCGCACCTCGCCTACCCCGTGTTGGGTCGGGAACTTCATAGTGAGATGGTAGATCGTGGTGACGGCTCGAAGTTCCCTCAGTGTCGGTCTCCCCAGCATAGCATTGAAAGTAGAGGGGTAATCTACCATCAAAAACTGGGTCATTATCATTGAAACCCTAGGATAGATTCCAACGCTGACCATCAATTCAATCATGCCCATAGGCATCAGGCTGTCACCAGTGAAACCATAGAGTGGAGTGGCGGCAGGCTTCAAGTCGCTCTCATTCAACCCCATCTTCTTAAAGGCGTCGAAGTACAAGATTTCCATAGCACTCCCATCTTCAACCAATACTCACCACAACTGTGTGCTTCCACAGTTAATTTTTATGACCAACGCGTCATTATACCGATAATGTACCTCCCTTGCATCCTGCTCTGTGAAGGTAATGTCTATATCCGGTACTCGTTGAAGCTTGCGTGGTCATTGCTCAAGATGTATGACGTTAGTTAATGGCTGTTGTCGAGCTTCTCGTGCATACTTGTCTTAAGCTCTTTTCGAATCTCCACCAACATGCGGTCCTCCGAAGATAGTTCGGATTTCGTGCTGGATTTCTAGAGGTCGCTGTTGGTTCTCTTCTCGCCTTTCGTTGTTCTACCTAGTGTACTGCTGCAGTCGCCCCTCTTTAATCAGCCTTTCAATTTCATCATTTAGGGAAAAGCAATCATTAGTATCATGCCCAATATCATTGTGATACTGGCAGAACTTGTTGGGGTCGTGCTTTGTCCTGTCCCGCTTCATCAATTTTGGTTGACGGAATCGCTCATTCTGGTTTGTGACCGCATAGATATGATCTATGGGCGCGTTTAATTCAGTGTGATTGTTAAATCGCATGGGAGCTCTTGAAATCTCTTGCTTTTTGGGTCTAGGCTGATTTTCCGTCTGCTATTCATTACTCATTTTATTTTTCTTATTACCGTTATTATTGGTAATGACTGCGTCTTTAGTCGCATCTTTCCTTCCTTCTGTCTTTTGAAGATTCTCGCGTGAAGATTCTACCCTTAGATGCCGACGAACCCTTCGGTAGAAATCTTCGAGAGTTCTACATTCTCGTTCAAGTAATTCCTCCCAGAGTTTAGTCTCTTGTCGCACCCCAGCCATCATGAGAGTTAGAACTCCTCTCTCAGGTGGGTTGTTGACCTTTGCTAACTCTGAGGTGAATCGATTGAGATAAGACCGTAGAGTCTCCTCTGGACCTTATCGGATTGCAGACAAGCTAACAAGTAAAATAGTAAAATTTTTTGTAGCTTGAAACTGTCTCAAGAACGCCGTCTGAAGTTGTTGCCAGGATGAGATCGAGCCGGATTGGAGTCCTCGAAACCACTTCTTTGCTGCTCCCGAGAGAGTTACAGTGAAACATCTGCAATGCGCATGATTACTGACACGATGAAGTTCCATTATGTCATTGAAGTGATCTATATGGTCCTGTGGATCAGTTTTCCCATCAAAAGTGTTAATGGTGGGAAGTCTGAATCCAGTAGGTAAGGCTGCAGCTCGAACTTCCTCGCTGAATGGCGATTGATGATACCCATCAACGAGCTTATCATCCCAACCAGTGAGTGTGTCTAATACGATCTTCAAATTGTGAACATCGACGTTCAGAGGGAAAGCATTATCCCTTGTTGGCGGCAAGGGCGGCCTTTGATCGTTATACTGATGCATGGCGGGCTGATCAGGTAGAGTCTTCTTCGATCTGTAAGAGGAATTCAGCGAAATAGTGTGACGAGACTGACTTTGGTCGTTATGATGCGATACGGATCGATCATGGCTACGTCGTCACTCCAAATACTGTCTTAGGTCTGCAGGATCTTGTCTCGACTTTCTACTGATTCTTTCGAAGACGCTTTTCGATGGTCGTCTTTGTTCGCTGCTCAAGCGATCTGGACTATTAGTGGATTTACGAGAAGGTTGTACACGATCACGGTTTGTACTCGAACTCTCCGTACTAGATTCTGGAGGCAAGTTTGCGACCTTGCCTTTTCCTTTGGAGATGCGATCTTCATGACGCTCTTGCTGGGTTCTTGGATGGCCGCGTCTTCTTGTCTCTAGGATCTGTATTCCTTTCTCAGGTAATTGAGCAGGACGTTCTTTGGGACGTTCGTGTTGTGGTGGGGTCACCATCTGCCCTTCAGCAAGTTATCGTAGGGTGTCATTGATCTGGTTAGTGACTTGCTGAAGGTTCACCAGTGTCTCCTCCATGCGATCCTGTCTCTGGGAAAGGTTCTCTGTTGCGGTCATAGTAGGCTGATCCTAAGTAGGGTCTGCCTGTGTAGCTGCAGTACTTTGAGGTTGGTTTTGGCTTGTTCTGGTGACTCTGGTAGTGTTTCTGGTGTTTGCCATTATTAAAAAGATAAAATTTGACAAACTGTTTTAGCCGGAATAGCTCTCCTTCTAGCGCCAATTGTTGATGGAGGTTTTGTCAACAATAAATTTTAGAAAAAATTATGAGATGTGGCTTGTGTGAATAGTGTTCTTAATTAAAGCAAACAAAGAGGCAAAGATTTTATAGTAGTTCAGCCCCGAAAAAGATGAGTTTACGTCCACTGTTTTTTACTATATTCTGGAGAATTATAAGAACTCAAAATTACAATGTGCAATCTGAAAAGAAGTGAATACTCTTAAGAATTCTTTCTGCCTTTCCCTTCTCTTTTTTCCTATAAAGTCCCCCATCTGAAACATTACGTTCCCTTTATATAGATGAGAGTAACTCAATATTCCTAATTGTGAATACGGGTAACTATTCAATCGGGTAATAGAATTTGAGTAACAACATAATTGGATAACTACTTTAAAATGGGTAACTGGTCGATCATGAAAGAGAGACTTCTGTTTCCCTTTCCTTGTAGGTTACCTGTTTGACGAAGCAGAGACTTGTTTCCTTTTCTTTTGGAGGAGGTCGCACATATCTTATACAGAGGAGGTCGCTCGTAACTTATGCGAAGGAGGTCGCACATAACTACATGGAGGAGGTCGCACATATTCTTACTCATGCGACCTGGCATAGGATTTTAGACCATACAACAGCCATGAGCATGCACTCGTACGAAAGTGGAAGAGTCTTGAAAGATAATTTCACTATGCAATCCCTGGCAAGGAGTGGAAACACTACCCCTTCGCCCAACCCCAAAGATAACATTCCTTCTCCTTGTAAAACCAATAAGGCTCTGACTACCCCTTCGCCCAACCCCAAAGATAACATTCCTTCTCCTTATAAAACCAATAAGGCTCTGACTACCCCTTCGCCCAACCCCAAAGATTACATTCCTTCTCCTCATCATAAAACCAATCAGGCTCTGGTGGCCTCAACCATTGAGGAGAGGAACTTCGCTGGCGGCCGCTCTTTTCCGCCACCTCTTCCATGTGCCTACTCCAATACCATGCAGCAAAGTGATCCGATTGGAGTGGCTGCACATAAATCTTCATGATCTATATTTGTTAATTTAATGATAACGGTGATCAACGTACCAAAAACATGAAATGTAGTATAGTTCAAATTAAGTTTACAAATAATGGGGAAAGAAACCCCACCGTTGGTTTATTTGTTTATTTTTCTACACTATGGTGTGTATTCATTATTAGGTGTAATTCTGTATAAATTAGCTATATACACTTGATTTATTCAGTGTGAAACTTCAAAAAAAAAAAAAAGAAAAAAGAAAATGAACTTCAAATCAAATGTTGCAAATGCCATAGATTTTAATACAATATTTTGATTCTACGTACATGTCTACAACTTTTTGTTATGTAGTTTCGACTTATAAAGCTGATTATAATCGGTTGGATTAACGACATAAATGGTCCTTAAACTATTCAACTTGTGGTAATTTGGTCTTTAAAGTTTTAATATAGTAATTAAACTCCTGAACTTTCTGATTAATAATAATTTGATCAATAAATTGTTTAAATTACAACATATTGTTTAGTTTTTGACTAAAAATATACGCGAGGACTATATGATGGCATTTGATAGTATATTTGAAAGATAGTTTGAAAATTTCAAGCATAAAAATAAGTAATCACAGATTTTTTTTCCCTAAATCTGCAGCTCCAAAATCCTTATAAAATGCAAGTAATACACTTTTATTTCTCTCAAAATTCTTTTGTCCAATTTATTTTTTTTTGTCCAATTTATTTTTCTTTAAATACACTTTCAAATGTTACAATGTGCTTCTTTTGTATGTTTTTGCTTATAAATATTACAACACATTTCAATTTAGATAACCTAAGACCAAATTATTTCAAATAAAAAATTCAAAGATTTAATTATTATAATTGAAACTTTGAGAACTAAATTGTCACAAGTTGGATAGTTTAGGGACTATTTGTACTATAAACCCTAATCAGCCAGAAGCTTTATTACTTACTTAGCTATTTCCCATTAATTATAAGTGGCTTATATACTTTGCAATATGACGTGTCACTAACGTAATTTAGTTCATATCTATTTGAAGGCTCACATTAAGAAATATTTCAGATAAGAAAATGAATAGTTCTTGTTTAATCAATCAAGATAGAATCTAATTACTGATCTAGTGATCTGTAAGAAAATAGGAGGAGTCGATTCTCTTTTCTACTCTCTTTCAATGCTTTATGTATTATTATTAAAATGTGAAATATTTTATTTTACGTCATTGATTTAATTTCATCGACCTAAATATTTAGTTCAACTTGGTGCACTTTATATTTGGAAATGGATGTGATCTGTAACATAAAATATAGTCAAATAGATTAGTGTACGGAATCGTTGGTGTAATATATATGGTGCAATATAAATACTAAACATTATATGCCAAGCATATTATATATTGTGATAAACAATGTCAAGTAGCAGTACCATGTAGCTTTTCACGAATTATCTTTTTTTTTTTTATAAAAAAAATCAAAATGATACTCGGAACTATATTGTTAATCGTCAATAAAAAATAAAATTTACTTTTGCTTAGACTTTTAATCAAGCGCACATTACCTCAAGCTTACGAGAAAGAGGGAGGAGAGGGAAGAAGAGAGAAAGTTAAGAAGAGAGAAATTTAAGTAAATAGTATAGGAGTGGTCTAGTGGTAAAGATTGGTCTATGTAAGGTTGTAGTCACAAGTTCGAGTGTTAAGTAATTTTCATGGGGGGTTTTAAATATGAATGCTTCTTTCTTGTCAGCCAAGTGTCCGATACAGAGTGTCTGGGTACTACACTCCTTGCGATCCTTATACTAGTAGCAATATTTGATAGGACTAAAGTGACACACTCCATCACACAATGTAGTAAGGCTCGCATCACACAATGTAGTAAGGCTCGCCTAAAGGGCTCTCAATATACATTTTTGATAGTAGAGTTGGAAGCTCCTATGGTAATGTCCAAGGAGAGAAACTACTTTAGTCGCCCTCTTCCTCATTTTTTATCATAAAAAAAGTAAGTAGTACTTGAGTACAATTAAAGAGGATAATTAAGGAAAAAAAAACCTAATCATAGAATGAAAAATACCTCATTCCTTTATTTATTAATAGTTAAATTGATCACAAATATTACATAGTCGTCACCTGAAAAAAAAAAAAAAAAGAAGTAAAGAGTATCTTTGCTTTTGTTTTTATTTGTTATCTATGCATATACTAATCAAATCCTTGCATAAAAAACACAAGTAGTTTTATATACGAGGAAACAATAATAACAAGTAGAATAAGCAAGTCTAATTGGTTTTTGTTTTACTCATGCATGCTTAATCCATTCAAATACAACAAATAAGTCAAAAAACTTCTACTTCTCCCCTCTTTTCATTTCTTCTTTCATGGTCGTGCTAACAAGAGTCAACCCTATAAACATATCTACTATAAATACTCCTTTTCACCTCCATTGCCCAACATCCTAGCTAGCTAATCTGATAAATCTATACCAATTTCTTAATTTTGTCCTCTTTTTCTTGTAGCTAATAATCTTAGAAGGAATCGACTACAATGAGATTGTTCTTGTTGTGAAGCACAGGTCAATTAGCATTGTGCTAGCATTGGTAGCTCAATTGGACTTGGAGCTAGAACATATGTAAGTGAAGACAGTATTATTATAAATAGGTAATCTAAAGAAAATAACTATATGAACTAGCTTGAATGGTTCATTGAGCCTGAAAATGAAGAGTTAAAATCCAAAGTTTTTAAGGGTATTTTTGTAATTTTACCGTAAAAATTAAAAAAAGAAAAATAGATATATATGTATATCTATTACTCTTTCTCTCTCTCCCTTGACTCTTCCTTTTTTTACTATACTCGACTCACAACCAACTCCGACAACTCATTTTTCGGCCAAATCACAGTGCACCACTACCAAGAATCATGCCATGCCACCACCAGGAGCTTCCAGCCGAATTTTTTTGCAGCCAATAGAGCTCGAGTTCATTGCTGGCGAAGAGGAAGGCTACGGAGGAGACTCGAACGTCCACGGAGATTTCGACCACCTCAGGTCGCAAAACTACTTGCATCGGATTCCTCTCGATGAGAGGAATATCATGGTATATATATCTTGACTTGAATTTACTGGATTGAATTTCGCTATTTTTGAACAATTTTGAGTTATTTTAGTTTTATATTTAAAATTTTTAATCCGATCTTTAGATCGTCAAACAAACCTCATTTTTGTGATGTAGTCGTGAAAACTTAAAGTTTGATATATATATATATTGACTATATTTGATAACGGACACGAAAATCTAAATTTAATGGCTTAGATTATCTCGATTTACGTACCATGGGCCCGGGTCCAAACTAAGCCCGAATTGGTCAAATTATATGTCTAACCTAGCATTTTTGGGTGTTTCAAATTCAGTGGTGAAGTCTCTTTTACGATCTAAAGCTCCCCTCCAAGCAATGCGAAACTTTCTCTGTAGCCTCGTAGCGCTAATTGGACACTCGATTGAGGGATGGATTTGTAACACCCCCTAGTTTAATCATATTGTCATATATAGTCAAACTATGAAGTATTATTCTTTCTTAAACATTATCTTTTGTTTTGATAAAAAGGTGGGCAAATTTTTTTTTTTTGAACTTTCTAGAACTTTAGGACAAAAGCAACTGCATGGCATTTCTTGTTAAAAGTGTCTTTACAAAATGTACAATCAAAAGAAGTTTTCACCAGTCGATTTTGCCATCAGCAATAATATTTACATTACACCAAAATATCTCAAAACGAAAAATGTCGCCCATAGGTCAAGCTCGTCTACATCTGTATGATCACGGCGACAAAAGGCAAGTCAGGCAACCAGCTAGTCAACACCAAAATGTGTCTTCTCATCTGCATCAAAAGACTAAAATGAGCTAAAGCTCAGTAAGTAAAACTATGCATGCTTATATATGCTTTAAAATCTCGTAAAGGTCTCATTGTACCCTTTTCTTTCTTAAACATTTTAGTTCATATATTTTCCTTAAAACTTATTCATGATTGGGCCCCTTAGAGCATTGCTTGTCCCGTAAGTCGATAGGCCGTGATAACATTAGGCGGAACTCTGGCCAAGAGTAAAAATAAGGTGTGACCGTCGTGTGAGGTTTTTGAAAACTCCTTCCCTCATCAAAGGGGCATCCCACACCGCGCTAATCTTGTCCCGCTTCAACGAGACACATCATAACATCCGCAAATCCGGCTTCAACGGGAGAGTCTGCATCAACAGACTTACCTATCCAGCTCCGACAGACTAACAATTGCCATTAAAACTTATCTTATAAAATTGGTACAATGGTACTCATTTTCAAATGCTCTTATAATAAAAATCTCTATTTGCATGCAAAACATGCCATGCACATGCCAGCTCATAACTTTCAGGAATAAGTAAGTTTCACATAAATACATCTTCCATATAGTTCTTGTGATGCAGTTGTAAGTCTTTACTTACCTCGTGTCTTGAATAAGAATTTATAGTGGAAAGGGTCAATATCCTCTAGAGATTGGTGTGCTAATTACCTGTTATAAATTATTATTATTCAAGGTGCACATTTTACAAAAGAATGCGTCAAGATAATTGAACAAGATCGAAATCATAACTTTCACCAATTTAGGAAACTTAATCTTAAAATGACTCAGGAGTGTATAAATTACTTAAAGTACTTAACAGCTAATAACTAGCATTGAAAAACTATTCAAAAGTGGTAAAATACGAATGCTAGTTCATTAGTACAAAATGGTCCAAAATGGCATATCTTTTTGTAAAAACAAGTCCATTTGCTCCTAAATGGTGCCATTACATTTTAAAAATATTTGGACAGCACCTCCCCTATTTTAGGGACATTTCCACATGATTAAAATCATGGTTTTAAACCTGCCATAATAATTAACAATCCAATTCCCACATATACACATCAAAGAAACATCTAAGATAACATTAAAGCATATTTCAAATCTTTTTCGGTTTAGATAAGTTGAAAACGATTTATGCGCTTGTCTATGGCTACAAACAGTAACTAAATCAATGAAATATATAATGGATACCATGACATATCCATTGCAAGTTGAGAAAATCAGATTAGAAGTATAGAGAGCTTAATACACCCACGGAAACACTTGAATACACAATTAGTAAATTTAGGGCTCTTGGTGTAACTTGCATTCTCTAATTAAAGTATATATTCCAGCAATATATAAGGGTTTCTAGGACCATTAATAATCAAATAATTACTTTGGTTTAAGGGCTAACACAAAAAAAATTAACTATAAGTTCAAAATCATACATAATGCTCACTTAAATTAGTTTGAGATTTTGTTGGAGTTTTTTTGCCTTCTACCTCCACCAAACTGATTCTCTAGGTTTAGAATTAGATTTTTGGACTTAAGATGACCTGAAGAAACCATTATTCAAGTGGGAACAAGTAGAGAATTGAAATTAAAGGACAAGACCTAGAAAGAAGAACTTAATAGAATTACCTTGACTAGTTTTGGTGTATCTTGCTTTCTGGGCCTCCAATTTGAGTTCTACCACTTGGAAACTCTTGGAAATGTTTGAGGGAAGTTGACAGAAGTCAGAAAAAGCATTTGAGAGTTTTAGGTCGTGGCTGGAGAGAAAGGGAAAGCAAATGACCAGATTTGACCCAAAATCAACACTTAATGGCTAAGAAAAGGTATAACTTAAATTCTAAGGGGTATTTTGGGTATTTTACACACCACTTTCCATGTGTTCAGCTCTAAAATATCTTTACCATAATCACCATATTGCTGGTCACTCCTATACACCCAAGTGTAGCCAAAGTT
>JXTB01000111.1:145224-159287 GCA_002914805.1 Parasponia andersonii | reverse complement strand
AAACAATTGTTAAACATTATTTCAATTCAAATTCATCTTGCAAAAGTTCAAACATTCAAAACTATTGTAAAACATAGTCTCAAAATAAAATTATTATATAAAGGTTTAAATATTCTAAACTATTATAAAACATCACATCAAAACCAGTATATTCAAGTCAAGCACATAAAAAGTGACACAATCAATGATACCAAAGATTGGTGATGGTAAGTATGCAATATTGTGAGCTACCCAAATGGATGACTACACTTGTGTATTGTGTCCGAGTCACCTAAATTAGTAACCGTTAGTATGATATGCAGTCCGAGCATCCTATGTAGGGTACCCGTAAGTCTGAGTGCCCTATAAAGGGTACCGTAAGTCCGTCGGCCACATAAGTACAATAAATGCATGCAATGCTATATGTATGACATAAATGAAAATATGTACCATGTTCCATAAAATCATAAAATTAATCATGCAGTGTTTTTAATTAACAAAGTTCAGTTCTCTTTACTCAATTCTTATTAAAATTAGATTTTATAAACATTTTGGCAGCACAATAACCATTTTTATCAAAACTAATAAAATCTAATTCCTACAGAAAACTGTTTCAAAATAAGATAATTTAGCATAACAACCAGTGTAAAGTGCATCCTAGGCAGTTTAAATATCAAATTTTATCAAAATATGTATAAATCACATTTTACTCAATTATTTCACAAAATTTCATATTTATTGAAAATATGTGTAAATAAAAATTAAACCAATTTAAAGATCAAGTAATCGAATCCCTACCTCAATTGAGTGACTAAATATTGCTAAATTACTATTGTGAGCATTTGATGTAATTTTGCAACAGAAAAGGCCTTTCAAGGCGCTTTATAAGTGCCTTGAAATGCCTTTCACGGTGCTCACAAAAGCGCCTTGGTTCCAGGTGCCGTAATAGGCCTTGGCTACCAAGGCGCTTATAAGGTACCGTAGAAGGTCTACCAAGGCACCTTGTAGGCACCGTGAAAGAGATCTTCTATGGTGCTTCATAAGCACCTTAGTATCCAGATACCAAGGCGCTTAAAAAGCGGCGTGGAAGATCTCTTTCACGGTGCCTACAAGGCACCTTGGTACATATTTCCAAGGGGTATTTGTAATAGTTTTGTCTATATTACCCCCTGGAATTTTATAAATATAATCCAAATTCATTATATATACCAAATATTTCAAATAAAGTGGAATATAAATATAAATTTACATACTAATATTAAATTAACATAATAACTTGTTCATAATCATATTCATATAGTTTATAAACTAAGCATATATATATATATTAGTTTCTAAGCCAAACTAATAAGATCATCAAAGACTACATAGTTTAAATAAACAAAGATTATGAACCTCAAATAAGAAATTATATTAGTTGTTCAATCCACTCTTCAAGAAGTCCGTAGATATCATCATTTGTATAGAAATTTTGTCCATTAAACTACAAATTCAAACACCTTATTTGTTAGAAAGTGATCAATCAAACTATAAATTAGAAGAAAACTAATAAAACATATAGTTACATACCATTGTGGTAAATGATTTAACATTGACTTGTTCAATGACTTCTCTCATAAATTTATATATGTAGAATCCGTACTCAACACTTGTCGGTTGTCTTGGGCACTATACATAAGCATAAAGTAAACATAAGTAATTTTAATTAATCTTCCACCTAACAAGTATTATTAATTCAAGTTTAGTACCTTTATCAACTTATAAACTGGACTATTTGGTCTTCCTTTCTTCCCTTTTTCTATATTATATATGTTGAATGTACTTTGAATTGGAAATGCGCAAACACAAGAATAAAAGATTAGCAATAGTAACCATAAGAAACTGAACTATAACAAACTAAACTATTAGAGAATTTACTCGATCATTGTTAAACCAATTTTCTCACAGAGAGCTAAGCCAAGAGGATCTAGAAACCATGCATAATCTTTGAGAGGATAAATAATAAGCAACATCCAATATTCCCTACTCATAAAATTGATGATAAAGATTATTAATAATGTAACACTTAACTTCACATAGGAAGTAGTTGATATGACAATTTGTTAAGTTTAAAAATCTTACCCATGATTCCAAGGTGTAATTAGAAATTGATGTTGATTCTCCATGGATAACATCCGGGTTGCTAAACTTATAGCACGATCCTCACGTGGACCACCTTGTGTAGCAACTGCACTAGGATCTATGAACATATACCTATCTTGATAGCCATATTGGGTCACTAAATGGTGTAAATGCCTACAAGTACAAAATGCATTATGAATTAAGTGTTGTCTTATATAATTGCCAATTATAGATACATGTATATATATGAAGTTCTATATATAAATATACATAAAAAATAAACTTCTTACCTCATGTATAACGTAATAGGTATGGCCCTAATTTGTTGTAACGTGCAAAACTCAATTATGTCTTCTTTGAACACGGGCAAATGAAAAGCTTCACCAAACACTTCTTCATCAAAGGGAACATGAACAACAACACCTTTATCCACTCCTTGAATGGTATTCAATAGTAATCTTATAGAAGCTGGTGTACCATCAACAAATCTAAACTGTGTTTGTATAACAGATTCCGCTTTATTTCTCTGTGGATGTACTCTTTCTTGTGTTTGAGGTGGCTGTAGTTGTGAAGATTTATTCTTCCCCATTTGATGCTTATTTATATCATTAAACTCCTAAAATCCAAATAAATGATGAAATTTTAACAAATAAGTTAATAATTCACATTAGAATTCAATAAAGGATGAATTTATTTGGAAAATGGGTCTGCATACCAAATTATCTTCAAAGATGACAAGCATCTTAGGCCATGCAAGATACGATCCAAGTGCGTCACCTACCAACCTTGCATCATCATTTAGATTTGGAATAGGAATTAGGGTTGTAGCATCAAGAACAACCTCTACTGATACAAGAAAATTATCCTCCCCCAATTCTCTGCCGTGAATAATAGTTGATGAGGTTGACTCTTGTATATGTCCTAAAGCAACTATGTTATCACGAGACCCCACTGCAAGCTTGCATGCTCGATTCTACAATATAAAAAATCAAAAACAATTTATAAATACAAGTAGTTAATAAAAAAATAAGAAAGAAACTCATATAAACATACTTTTTTGAGTCACGAAGATATTCCTACAGCCACCATTGGATTTACATGTATCTCTTGTGGTTGCATTTCTTCCCTTTGAACTTCTGGCCGTGAAGGAGTTGTATTAGAACCACCAACATTACTTTGTTGTCCTGCTTGAATCTTAGCAATTTCTGCCATGAACCATTCTTCTTGTTCTTTAAGTATTTGTTGCATCTTGCGTGTTTGTTCATCTTGCCATTGTTTCAAATTAAATGATTGTTGCTTATTTGTTGGAGCAGATTGATGAAAATATTGTCTGTGGCTAATGTGAAATCCCATTCCCCGTACACGTCCAAAATATTCAGAAGTGCCTAAAGCCATTGTTAAGATATCATTAGAACCGTCTATCTCGAGATTTCCCTCTTGGAACTGTTGAGTATAATCTTCCTACAAAACATGTACAGAATTGAACATTAGACTATGTTATACTTTTAACAAAATTATAAATTAATATAATCAATATATTGTAATAAGCAACTTACAATTCTATCAACTATCACTTTGATTTCCTCAGTATGACCTCCTTTTTTTGATACACGTCCTCTACTCCATAGCTTGGATCTATCAATACCACATCGGCCCTCTTCTTTTTCATTCTTAGCTTCTAATCCAGCATAACCTAAGCGAGACATATGATGTGGATATTTATTTTGCGTTGCTCTTCCCTATTGTACTTTCCTAGCTTCCTCCTATTTTGCACTTAGTCTTTTCTTAACAAACTCCTCCCAAACTTTAGGTTCAATCCATGGTGCATATGATACTGGAGGGTGCTCTAATAACTCTGGACAAGTATGTCTATACTCATGAATCAGTTCAGTTGTAATCCTAGACTTAAAATCTCTCCATATTTTCCCACAACTTTTTAAAGTTTTTTTTTTGCTTTGTAGTCCAATACAAATGTTTCCTACAATGTAAAAGAAATAATGTTAATACCTAATATATATTCTAATTAATATGAAATAGAAAGATTCATGTTCATACCAATATTATATACCAAAGCTCATCTTTTAGGTCCTTTGGTACAAGCGTCTAGTTATCAATGTTGATTAGGATCTTGCGACAAACCATAAGGCCACAAAAGCTCTCCAAATATTTACCGTCATCCCCAGTTGGATGTCCCCATTCATTGTACGTGACCACTTCTTTTTTGTTATCACTTCTTTTTATAATCAACTCCTTCATTTGAGTCGTTCCTCTTGGTTTCTTTTTGTGTTTTCTTTCACCTTGACTACTTTATGATGGTGTAAATTGATAAACATCTTCTTCACCTTCATTTTCCATGTCAATAATTATCTATTAAATAATAAAACCATTAATCATGATCAAAAATTAAGATAGAAAATAATAAGCATGTAAACATAAGAGATAATATATTTAAAAAAACAAAATATCAATCCATAAAGATATAAAAATGAAACAAAAAAATATAACTTATTCGATTTGTACCTCATTGGTTTTTTTCTTTGATTATCAATCCAAATACCTTCACCATCATCTCGTAAACATGTAACATCACCTTCATTAACGTCTTCTATCAAAGCCTCCACCGAAACTCCTTTTGAGAATATTTCATGAGCAACAAGTATTTCGTTCTTATCTTCAACTCCTAAATTTTGATATTCTTTCGGTTTTGTTGCGAGAACAATTGACCATCGAGTATTAAGTGGATCATTGATGTAACATACTTGTTTTGCTTGTGTTGCCATTATAAATGGATCATTCCTGTGACCTATCCAGTTTAGATCAACTAAAGTGAAGCCTAACTCATCTTCTCTAACCCCATGGTTATTCTCCACCCATTGACACATAAACACTGGCAACCGAAATAGGACAAAATCAAGTTTCCAAATTTCCTCGATAACGCCATATTATACCATATCACCCTCTATTGGGTTTTTATCCTTAGAACTTGAAAATTATATGGTTTTTGCAACAATATTTACCCTACTATTTTGGGTTGTTCTTATGTTATCACGGTCTCTTGTGCTAAAATGAACACTGTTAACTTGATAAGCGTGATACTTAATTACATCCAATAATGGTCCACGTGATATCCATTTTAATATATCAGATACATTGTGTGTTGCCTTATTAATTTCATTTACAATCTATTCAAAATGCAAAATTAACAATTAGAAAACCCAATATATTAGTACTCATGCTATAAAATAAGGAAACAAATGAAATAAAACTATTAATTGTAACAACTAATTGGAATTACCCATTTGCGAAACCAACTAATAAAAATTCGATAATGTTCATCATGGATCCACTTCTCTCTTTTTGATTTCATTGAGAATTGTGTTTTGATCCAATTTATATGCTCCCTTCAACAAATCATCCCCAAAGTAAACCATTATTATTAAAGAATTCAACATTCAATCAATGAAAATCTAATTCACAATAAAACTTACTCGATGAAAGGTTGGACTTCAGCTATATTTTGTAACACAGTACGATATGCTTGGTCTAGTTGTTCTCGTTTAACTATACACACGATACCACCACTTACGCTTTTATTAATATTTGAAGATGCGAGTACTCCGATAGCTTCTACATTTTCCAAATACTCAGAACAAAATTCAACACCTTTTTTTGCGATATAACACTCTATAATGCATTCTTCTGGCCAGCTTCGATTTCTAACATATCTTTTTTTTGCTTGCCAGGTACCGTGGTTGTCCCACCATTAATCACGGTGCTTATTAGGTGCCGTGATATCCTGCATACTATAACGGCGCATCCGTACACGCACCGTGATAGCCAACTTTTTTTGTAGTATTTGGATGGTCAAGGGTCATTTTCTAACCCTTGATCATCCACCTTGAAATATTATTTTTCCAACGGAGTCTTGAATGGAGAAACATACATCTTTACTGAGTTTCTAGTACCCAAATTAGCTAAGTTGGGCATATAACTTGACCAATTTGGGCTTGGGTCAAAATTCGACACCGTGGCATGTAAAACAAAACAAATCTAAGCCATCATAATTAGTTTTTCGTACGGGTCACTAAACATAGTCAATCTATATATATATATATATATATAAATTTATGCTTTCATAAATGCATTACAAATATGAGGTTTATTTTGTGATCTAACGGTCAGATTGAAAAACTAGTACACAAACTAAAATAACCGAAAACTATCAGAAATGGTGAAATTTGATCTAGGTAATTTTGAGTTGAGATATATATATATATATCTTGATTTTTCTCTTATTAAGAGGAATCCGAGAAGCCTAAGATTGCAGCCTAATGTGGTCGGAATCAATGCCACAATCTGATTTTCTCTATAGCATTTTTCGGTTGTTATTGGCGATCTGGTGCTTCGTTTACGGAAAAACTTCGGCGAGCGGTGTTTTGGGTGGTGGTAGTTGGCCTTGGGTTGGTATCA
Organism: Parasponia andersonii; assembly: GCA_002914805.1. Classification (NCBI taxonomy): domain Eukaryota; kingdom Viridiplantae; phylum Streptophyta; class Magnoliopsida; order Rosales; family Cannabaceae; genus Trema; species Trema andersonii. The sequence goes on along the minus strand of JXTB01000111.1, from coordinate 152,717 downwards.
TCATCTGAAATCGGCTGGAGGGCTGTCGATCCAGTGCAGTCGTGGGTTCGGCTTTGTTCCGATAGAGAAAGAGAGAGAATGATCATGAGAGAGAGATATATATATTTATGTTTTTTTTTTCGAGTTGAAGTATAGAAATACCCTAGCAAAAACTGGGGTTTTGCAAGTTCGGTATCAAGGTGGAGATTTGTTGGAACTTTGACTCAGAATTAATGTCAATATGATGAGACAAATTCGATTTGTAGATGAAGTAAGGTTGTACAAGGTTCTGCAAAGTTGCACAAAGGTTGAGGTGGTTTTACAAAGTCTTAAAAAAAATTTCTGAAAGAAAACTAGGGTTGAAGTATTTCATGGGTTGGACTCATGGAATAGGTGTATAATAACTTTTTGTCATGTGAACTTTTTGAACATCTAGTTGTCATCTGGAAATTTCTCTGTATAGAAAAAAATGGGAGAAAGTCGCTTGAGAGTGAGGTTGAGTGTTTGAACCTTGTATTTAGATTGGAACCAGATAAAGATTGTATGCACAGGGGACGTAGACATTGGTAACCAGTACTTAAATACTGTGATTATTTTTATTTGTTCTTTAATTCTTGGCTTGTTTTATACTGATTTCTAGTGTGTGGAGGTTTTAACTTGCATTTTTTTGCATCTTGTATCTATACAAACGAGGAATAATAATGGGGTTTTGAGTAAACGGTAACGGAATTGAATTAATCACATTTTTTTAGCGTGTGTTTCCCATTGAGTGGTCGAGAGTCTCATTTTTTAGTCCCTATTCCATGCATACAATATATGAACAATGTCGTGTAAAAGCTTGGCACGTTTACGAACGACATAGGAAATTGCAGCCAAGTGACGAGGTTCGAAGCAACTAAGGTATTAAGGTAAGTTCAAACATATCCCTTATGAAGAGGAATTAAGGTATTCAAAATATCCCATATGAAGAAGAATTAAGGTATAAACGGCCTGACCGCGTACTGAATTGATAAATTTTGGAGAATGGTAATTAGTCAGTCAGTTCAAACCACGTTATGTACAAAAGACTGCTGATCACCGAATTTCATATCCTACGGTTGAATTTTAAATTTAATTAGATAATCACATACACAAAAAATTTCCATAATGGTGGTGTGAGGACTTAGGTCTATTGTTGAAATCATTAACTATACAAGAAAAAAACTATACAGTAGTACTATTGATTATTACTAATCTTTTCATGTGGTTATCATATATAGATATATATATATATATTATATACCAATATTTTATTAGCTTAAAATTTATGAGAAAAATGATACCAAGAGATATGAGTTCATAAAATTTCTAATTGGAACATACGAGGGAGCAAAGCATATAACTAGTTATATTCAATTACGATGATTTGATATTAATTAAAATGACTTCTAGTGGCCAGAGTACTGCGTGCTACTAATGTTATAAACATAGAAAAAGGAAATAAGATGCAATGTTGCCAACTTTTATGCACGTGATTGAGGTTCATATCAAAAATAAATAAATAGACAAAACTCGGTTTCAAATTCTTCCTTTACGACCAATACAATATATTTTATTTCGTATAGTTCTACCACAATCAAGTCAATGGTCAAAAACACTTCTATTTCTCCCCTCTTTTCGTTTCTTCTTTCGGGCTAACAACAGTCAACCCTTGCAAACGCATTTAAAAATTAGAAAATTCATGCAAACTTCACTTATTACATATAAATAGCCCTCTTGATCACCTCCATAACTCATCATCCTAGATAGCTAATCCTATCAATCTATACCAATTTGTTTAATTTTTTTTCTCTTAGCTAATACTCACTTTAATTAACTTCCGACTCCCTTTTACCTTAAAAAAACACAAAAAAAAAAAAATCCAATTCCCCTAAGATGAGGTTTCTAAGTATGTTTTTCGTGGTTACACTAGTGGTATGTGGCATGAGCATGCACTCGTATGAAGGTGGCAGAGTCTTAAAAGATAATTTCATCATACAATCCCTTGCAAGGAATAAAAACGATCCCCCTTCGCCCAACCACAAAGGTTATACTCCTTCTCCCCTTTATAAAACCAATAAGGCTGTAGTGGCCTCAACCATTGACGAGAGGAACTTCGCCGGCGGCCACTCTCTGCCTCAGCCTCCTCCATGTGCCTACTTCGATACCATGCAAAACAAAGTGATATAATTGGAGTACTTGTTACGCATGAAACTTCATCATCTATTCGTCAATTTCATAATATATGTGAACGTACCAAATACAGTATAGTTCCAATTTAGTTTACAAATAATGGGAAAAGGAACCCCAATACAATCCGTTAATTTGTTTGTTTTTCTATATCATGTTGTGAATTCATTTATTACGCGTCATTATTTATAAAGGCTATATATAAAACTTTGATTATTCAGAGTGAAACTTAAAAGATTTAAAATTAAATTCAAAAAATTGCAATTCCCATATTTCAATACGATATTTTGATTCTACTTATATACTTCTCGCATTAGTTTTGAGTTATAAAGCTGATTATATATAATAATCTGTTTGAAGCTTATAATTACTTCATTAGTTAGCCTACTAATTATAGTTTATAAGTGGCTTAATTAATTTGCACTATGACTGATCACTGGGAATAGAACTGTAAGGGAATTAAACAGCATATAAACACCCATCATGAAATAGGAATAGAATTGCAGGTATAAGCCAAACAGCTTGTTAAGCCATCATGACAATTATCCCAAAGATATATCAACACTTGAAAGTTGGAGGAAGTAGGGGGTGAGCATTCACATGCTCAGTAGAAACTTAATTATCTTTTTAAATGGATGTAATTTTTGACTAACCTATAAAAATCCTAAAATTTATAAAGTTAAAATTATAACTTTTGTACCGTTTTATGTCTAACCCAATATTTTTGAGTCCTCTGAATTCAGTGGCGATCTCTATTTCTCAATCTGAAACTCCGTTTAAAAATTCATTTTTTAAATGAACATGTCAGGATCAAAAAATGACCGTCAACCATGTGACTAACAGAGAACTTTTCTAGCATTGTTGGCTTCGTATAACTACCATTTCGAGGTAGGGGATTTAATTGCCTTGTTTTCTATTATTTTCATAAAAATTGGAATATGTTGAGAAAAGTAAAATTTTGTGAGTTATTAAATTAAATTGTTTGAATAATTTGTTTAGTGAATTCTGAATTTGTGAAATATTATGGACTAGTCTGGATATTTTATGTATAATTATGTACTAATTTTATACTTGGGATTTGATTAAACCAAAAGAATTGTACTATCAAATTTTTAAAGTACAAGATAGATTTTTATTTATAAATTAGAGCACGTCTAGAATATTTTTACATGATTATTTTCACTATCTCTCGTATTACAAATACCATAGGATCATACATGAGGTCTATCTTAGGTATCGTAGTATATAGTGGGCGACTAATATCCTTACCCTTGATAAGAACCTGTAAACTCACATGGGGTTTTCTGATTATCTTCATTCAGTAGGCATAGATACATGGGTATCTCTCTAATTTTCTGGGATTAGGTATCAGGCAGAAAGTACTCAGTACATATAGTATGAGTTACTCTAGTTCGTGATGAGAAGATGTGAGCTCATGAGATTGTTTGATTTGTGATATGTCACTATGGATTATTTACCTAGTTTTACAATATGGTTTGAATATTAGTTCTGTTGACGATTTCAACTCGCTTTTGATTTGATATATTGTGAATTGTTTTCAGAACAACTAACCATTTAGAGAATTTATAAATAAAAATTTTCCCAATAAGGTAATTGGGTATCCTACTGAGTATTTCATACTCACTATCTACTTTTTCTCTCAGGTAGTGCTTAGGGTAATTTTAGAAACTCAGGAGCAGATCAGTGAAAAACTGCTTATCTATCGACTAATTAGTAAGTGTGTAAGATAGTACTGTTTACTCTCTTAGCTTGTATTAAGTACTTAAGAGTATGGACTCGGTCTATATAGTTAGTGTACTGGATTATGAAACTACTGAAATGATGCTTGGTTTGTTTTTAATAAATTTCATTAACAATTTATGTCTAATGATGATCACAAAACTGTGGGAATTTACAATTTTAATTAATTTTACAAACTTTTACAGAAGCTACCACTTTTGAAATTAGTTGTCGTTTTATTAAAAAATTGAAATTTCTAAAATTTTCTAAAACATATTATGAATTTCCACTTATGAAATTCCTCTTATGCCACTGGCCTAAGGTTTGGGTTGGGAAAAAACTTGCATAGTTAATATGTTTTCCGAAATCTATTTATAAACTGAGTTTATAAAAATAATTGATATTCAGAATATTCACAAACCCCAGGCTAGTGGTACAAGAGAAATTTCACAAGTGGAAATTCATAATTTGTTTTAGAAAATTTATAGAAACTTTAATTTTTTAGAAAAATGACAACTAGTTTCAAAAAACAATAGCTTTTGTCAAAGTTTGTAAAAATAATCCAAATTATAAATTCCCACAGTTTATGATCATCACTAAACATAGACTGTTAATAATATTCATAAAATATACATATGCATTACCATCATCATCACAAGTAGACATAATAGATAATACATGCTAAATCTAAAGTATGAGCTTTAAATGTTGTTACAAATCCAAAATGAGTTACTAGGTAGTTACCAATACTAAACTAGTAACAATCTTCCTCTCCAAGTCACTCTGCTTCGAAATTGCCCAAGTCATACTGCATACCACCTAAGAGGAGGAAAGATAAAAGGGTGAGCATTCACATGCTCAGTAGGAATTCAATTACTTTTTTGGTATGAATGCAACTTTTTAAACTTACATGGTTAGTACCTTTCTAAAATCTATTTATAAAATAAGTTTTTAAAGTAATCAAGATTAAGAGTAATCATAGTATTACAACTAAAACCAAAGTCCCAATATTATACATATCATAAATTAAACAAGTGTATGAATTAGTTTTCATACTCCCATCATAACCTTGTAATACCTTTTTAACAGAGGTATCCAGCTTCCTGACACTACTTAGAGGTGTGCTAGGAAATCCTGCGCAAAGGCCTATGTCTCTCACCTAGCGCAGCAACAACTTACTAGTGATATAAATATCATGATGCTAAAATAGAACTTAAGTGTATAATCTTATAGTAAGTACAATATATCATAGAGTGTTTAATAACTATGCATTAAGTATATAAGGAAATCATGCTTTAAAACTCATTTGATATTATTCTAGGATTTGCAGAAAATCAGGCAACATAACAGATGTACTTTTCCAAAACTACAATTTTAAACATTCATTAAAAACTATACAAACTAATCCCGAAACAATCTAATATATCTCAAAAGTTCACAAGTTCACCAAACGTCCAATCAAATCATTGAAATCTATGAAAATCGATAATTTTAAGAAATAGGTCATAATGAAATTTTAAATCAAAATAAGTATAAAACTTGATAATTGAACCCCTTCCTCGCCTTGATAGCTAGGCTAAGCTATCGGCGCCCATAGATTATCCCGTTGGTCACCCCGATGCTTTTTAGGCCATTTCGGAATCTCGTGAGCTCGCTTTAAGAGGTGACTTTCCAAACGAATTCTCAAATTGAGAAACAGAGATAACAACTGAATTTAGAGTACTCAAAAATACTATGTTATACATATAATTCGATTAATTTTGGCCCTAGTTGAGACTCGGCCTGTGGTATGCAAAAATGTGACAAAATCCTAAGCCTCCTGTCTTAGATTTCGTGCCACTTGGAAACCTATTGATGTTATATATCAAAACTAGTGTCTTGGTCTTACTTAGTCCAATTTCATTTTCAACGCCTCTACCTTAAATTTGGGCTTAATTAGAGACTAATTATAAAAGTTACAAAAGTACCATTTTATGAAAATATTTGGATAAATGCCACAAAATTCAGACCCGAATTTATCTCAATCCTCAAAGTTTCATGAACAATAGTTGAACATTATAAAAATTATTACACAAATGCCACTTTTTGTTACAAAAATGACATAAAAACTTTTAAATACTCACCGAAGCTTCTTTGCAAGAAATTAATGGTAGTGAAGGGTCAACCTAGGTAGGAAGGAGCTTGGGCTTCGAGTTGGCGGTAGTGGGTGGCAGCTAAGGACGGTGGAACGCCGAATTTCGGCTGTGGAGTATGGTAGCTTCGTGCCAAGTTTGTCGGCGATCGGCGGCGTGATGGGAGATCGGAAAAGCCAGCGCTAGTTCATCTGGCTATGGGGAGTCGGCTCCGGGGGCTGGCGGTTGTCACTAGTGACGGGGGATGGCCAAATCATGAGCTACAACATGGGGTTTTGAAGGTAATGGGAAGCGATGGAGAGGGAGAGAGAGAGAGAAGAGGGAAGGGAGAGAGAGAAGGGAAGAGAGAGAGACCCGGTCAAATAGGCCATGTGGTCTACTCTCTATTGGGCATATATATCCTATATTTTCACTTTAACCCCTGACTCTCAAGTTTTTAATCACTTAAGTCCCCATTAATTACCGTATGACCATAAAATTTAAAATTCTTCTTCAGTTTGACCCTTACCTAGATTTAACACAATTTCACCCTCTTTTATATATTTTTAATTCCCACTTTTGCCAAAAAACCAAAATAACCTTACCAAAAATCAAGGTTCTTACACATTCCGACTCTAAGCTTTACTTCTACTAATATGCGAGACAAATATAAGTCATTCACAAGTCCAAAGATCTGAGAATTAGATAGCAAATGTCTTAATTTGTGTGTAGATGTAAATTGAAAACATAGGCATTTATTATACCCTTTAAAATTGATCACTATTTACAAACTTTGGCACCTAAAAAATATGAAATGAAGAAAAAGAGAGTAAAGAAAACCTGCACTTGTATTTTTATTTTCTTGTATATATACTTATAAAATTTGATAGCAATCTTGTACAACGAGCACAACAGTCTTTTATCTTGTACAACGAGCACAACAATCTTTTTTTTTTTGAAAAAGGTGATGAATGAAAACAAAATAGAAGAAGAAGAAGCAAATTATGGGTTTGCTACCGCTTCCATTATTCATCATGATCTTCAAAATTTGGTTTAATTCAGTGAAAATATAGTATTAAAAACGTAGGCCAAAACCAAACCATTACGAGGTTGATTAGTTAACTAGTGCACCAAAGGATGATTATGATGTGGTAAAAATTTGGTATGGCCTCCGGTGAAGTTCTTTTGGTTGATGTGGATAGATTTTGGAATGTCCAAGATTTTCACATGCATAATAGGCCAATAATAAACATTTTCATATTATATAATAGACATATCATGAAACTAGTGTCAGTTTTATGATAAATTGCTCATTTGATCGTTAAATGCTTTTAATATATATTATTATACTAATGGTTGTCGAAGTGTTCCCATACAGTGTAAAGGCTCAGTACCCTCAGAGAGAGCGAGAGAGCTAGGTGTGTGAGAAGAACAAAGAATATATATTCATGAATA
>JXTB01000111.1:118782-132193 GCA_002914805.1 Parasponia andersonii | reverse complement strand
TTTGACGAAGCGTAGACTAGTCTCCTTTTCATTCTGGTCGCACTTAACTTGTTCGGAGGAGGTCGCTTTAAATTTGTTCGGAGGAGGTCGTACGTAACTCTTTCGGAAGAGGTCGCACTAACTTATGCAGTGGAGGTCGTATGTAACTCTTTCGGAAGAGGTCGCACTTAATCTTACTCATGCGACCTAACATAGGATTTTAGACCGCACAACAGATTGTTTTATATTGATTTCTAGTGTGTGGAGGTTTTAACTTGCAACTTTTTGAATCTTGTATCTACACAAACGAGGAATAATAATGGAGTTTTGATTAAATGGTAACGAAGTTGAATTAATCTCCTTTTTTTTTAGCGTGTGTTCCCCATTGAGAGGTCGAGACTCTCATTTTTGAGTCCCTATTGCATGCATACAATATAGTACATGAATTCTCTTCGAAAGTTAGAAAATATGAACAATGTCGTGTAAAAGCTTGGCAGGTCTACGAATGACATAGGAAATTGCAGCCAAGTGACGAGGTTCCAAGCAACTACATTTTCTTTTGGTAAGTTCAAACATATCCCATATGAAGAGGAATTAAGGTATTCAAAATATCCCATATGAAGAGGAATTAAGGTGTAAACGGTCTGACCGCATACTGAAAGGATAAATTTTGGAGAATGGTAATTAGTCAGTCAGTCCAAACCACGTTATGTACAAAAGACTGCTGATCACCGAGTTTCATATCCTACGGTTGAATTTTAAATTTGAATAGATAATCACGTACACAAAAAATTTCCATAATGGCGGTGTGACGACTTAGGTCTACTGTTGAAATCATTAACTATACAAGAAAAAAAAATATACAATAGTACTATTGATTATTACTAATCTTTTCATGTGGTTATCATTTATATATATATAGATGTATATATATGTATATTATATACCAATATTTTATTAGCTTAAAATTTATGAGAAAAATGATACCAAGAGATATGAGTTCATAAACTTTCTAATTGGAACATGCGAGGGAGCAAAGCATATAACTAGTTATATTCAATTAGGATGGTTTGATATTAATTAAAATGACTTCTAGTGGCCAAAGTACTGCGTGCTACTAATGTTATAAACAAAAGAAAAAGAAAATAAGATGCAATGTTGCCAACTTTTATGCACGTGATTGAGGTTCATATAAAAAATAAATAAATAAACAAAACTCGGTTTCAAATTCTTCCATTACGACCAATTCAATATATTTTATTTTGTATAGTTCTACCACAATCAAGTCAATGGTCAAGAACACTTCTATTTCTCCCCTCTTTTCGTTTCTTCTTTAGGGCTAACAACGGTCAGCCCTTGCAAACGCATTTAAAAATTAGAAAATTCATGCAAACTTCACTTATTACATATAAATAGCCCTCTTGATCACCTCCATAACTCATCATCCTAGATAGCTAATCCTATCAATCTATACCAATTTGTTTAATTTTTTTTCTCTTAGCTAATACTCACTTTAATTAACTTCCGACTCCCTTTTACCTTAAAAAAACACAAAAAAAAAAAAATCCAATTCCCCTAAGATGAGGTTTCTAAGTATGTTTTTCGTGGTTACACTAGTGGTATGTGGCATGAGCATGCACTCGTATGAAGGTGGCAGAGTCTTAAAAGATAATTTCATCATACAATCCCTTGCAAGGAATAAAAACGATCCCCCTTCGCCCAACCACAAAGGTTATACTCCTTCTCCCCTTTATAAAACCAATAAGGCTGTAGTGGCCTCAACCATTGACGAGAGGAACTTCGCCGGCGGCCACTCTCTGCCTCCGCCTCCTCCATGTGCCTACTTCGATACCATGCAAAACAAAGTGATATAATTGGAGTACTTGTTACGCATGAAACTTCATCATCTATTCGTCAATTTCATAATATATGTGAACGTACCAAATACAGTATAGTTCCAATTTAGTTTANAAGCGTATAATTACTTCATTAGTTAGCCTACTAATTATAGTTTATAAGTGGCTTAATTAATTTGCACTATGACCGATCACTAGGGTAATTTAGTTATATCTTTGAAGGATCATCGTCAAGAAAATTTTAAGATAAGAAAATGAATAGTACTTGCCTGATCCGTCAAGATGGAATCTTATATATTACTAATCTAGTGATGTCTTAACCCAAAACTCTGGGATAGTGGCAGAAGTGGAATTTCACAAAAATTAGAATTTTTTTTTTGAATTCCAACCAGTGGACCTATCCCACAATTCATAGTCACCAATAAACACAAACTGAAAAATTATAAGAAAATTTAAATTCTCATATAATTCACTAAGCATCATCATTTATACCTCAACATCAAGCTAGTATGACATATATAGTTACAGACATTTTCAAAGTAACACACTTAACATAAATACTAGCAACATCCATATATTTAACAAGACTTAAACACAAGTCTTGTATTCACACTCCTAGCATTACCAAGTCTCAAACTACGAATAAAAGATAACTTCTTATTCCGCTTGTTGACCGTCAATGTCACATTGGATACCACCTGTGGAGAAAGTAGGGAGGATGAGTATAAATTACCTAGTAGGTTACCCAATTTCTCTTTTTGGGAAAATCTTTTATAAATCTCAAAACATCTGCATGGTTAGTAGTGCTGGAAAACATTTCTATAAATATTAAGGATTTAAACCATTTACAGAAAACCATACTAAAATCAAAACCAGATATCCATGTCAAAACATATAAAAGTCTCAATTAAAATAAGCATAGTGCACATCATATAAATCAACACATCACATGAGCTCTCATCTTCTCATCACTACTAGAGCAACTTATACTACATGTATTGAGTGCTCTCTGCCTGACATCTATCTCTGGAAACTGGAGGGATACCTATGTGTCTAATCCTACTGAACTGGAGGGGTACCGAATGTCTACGCCTACCGAATGGAGATAGTCAGAAAACAAACCCTGCACAGGTTTACGGGCTCTCACCGAAGGCGGGTGTACTAGTCCGCCTACTACAATACCGTGATGCCTAAGACGACTCTCATGCATGATCATATGAAATGTGTAATATGTATAGAGTCTCAAACAACCATGCAGTGGTTTAACATTCTAGATATGCTCTGATTTTTAATTAAAATCCATTTTGTACTTTAAAATTCAAAAGTATAGTTTCTATGATTTTACCAAATTCCAAGTATAAAAACTTGTATAAAAGCATATTTGAAAATATCTAGAGCAGTCTACAATATTTCACAAATTCATAGTTCATTAAAATAACTATTCAAATAATTCAATTTAATAAAATCACGAAATTTCATTTTTCAGAATAAATTCCAATTTTAATGAAAATAATAGAAAACAAGGAAATTGAATCCCTTACCTCGAAATAGTGATTATGCTGAGCTAACGATGCTAGAAATATCCTCAATTGATCACTGGATTGTTCGGACAGTTGTTCTCGAATCTCGTCACGTTCACTTGAAAAGTTGATTTTTCAAACGGAGTCTCGGATTGAGAAACAGAGGTCACCACTGAATTCAAAACACCCAAAAATATTGGTTTTGATATATAGTTCGTCAAAAACGGGTCCCGGTACGGGACGGCCCGTGAAATGCAAAACAAGGCAATTCACGAGCTATTTTCTCGATTTTCGTGTCACTTCGGAAAATAGTAGTATTTTATATCAAACTTTATGTCCCGACCTCACTGAGTCCAAATTCGAAGTCAGAACTCAGTTTCGAGATCCCGAACACTAAATGGGCTCAAACATCAGAAAATTATAAAAATACAACATTTTGAAAGTAATTAGAAAAATACAACATTTTTATCCCGATAATTAACGATCTTCCGGTTATCGTTTTAACACTTCAAAATCATGAAATTTCATGTTTCAAACTCCTCTATCACGTGGTAAAATTTTCTCGGGAAAAATAACTCAATTACGAAATTATTACGAAAATACCACAAAAATTAAATATTATAAAATTGCTACAGTAGTCAACTTCTCACTGGAGCCGAGTTTGAGGCCGAGAGTGGTCGGAAATCGAAGTTGGAGTCGAGACGAATCCAACGGTGGTGGTGATCGGACGTCGGACGGCGGAACGGCGGGCGAAAAACCGATCGGCAGGCGATGTCTTCGGGCTGCGATTTCTCCGGCGAGAGTTGGCGGTTTACGGCGTTGGTACCCGCATTGGTTCGTCGGCGTCTTTCGGTCACGGCGGGTGAACGTGTCTGGTACGGCGGTGGCTAGTGGTGGTTGCACATGAACAATTTTTTATGCAATTTTCAAAAACTGTAGCAGTGGGACATGTGGTGCAATCTGATTCGACTGAAAAAGTTTCTGAAATTCCACTTTGGCCACAATTTTAAAATGATTCTTTCACTTTAGTCTCTCCTTAATTACACTTTTATCCCTGATTTGAAATTTCTTTTTCACTTTTGCCCCAAATGCGCCTAGACTTTATCTTGTCTAGATTCAACACCAATAATTTAATTTAAAATAATAAAAAAATGTTAAATTACCAAAATGCCCTTGAATTAAAATTACTTGATTACCCTAAAAAAAATCTAGGATTTTACAAGTGATCTATAAGAAATAAAGAGAAAGATTGATCTCCATTCATGTTCCCACGTTTTCATCGACCGTAAATATTAATTAATCGGCATCTTATATTTGGAAATGGATGATAAAATATAATACAGTATATTTAGTGCTTTACGATATCGTTGGTATATATTTACAGTGCAATATATAATTAGTCATAGTCGATATTTCTTGAATACATGATATGCGTATATACTTATATACAATATGAATAGTATACATTATATGCGAAGCATGATATTCTGCTACACAATATAAAGTAGCGGTATCTACATTGTTTTTCGGAAATCTTGAACAGAAAAAATGATATTCGATCGAAATAAACTGTACGGTTAATCGATCAATAAAAAGGCCCTTATGGGATTCTAATTCCTAACTAATGCTGTAATAAAATTGAATTTTGCTTAGACTTCTAATCAAGCACTGAAGCACACATTCCAACTCCAAGCATCATCTAAAAATTATGCGAGACAAATACATGTCGTTAACAAGTCCAACCGCGCGCGCCCTTAAACAGCAAATGCCTTTGTGTTTGCATATTATATAAATTGAAATCAACAATGCAAAAATTAAAAGCGCAAAATAATCGGGGAAAAAAATATATAACAAATGCATGCATGTCTCATTTTAAATTCATCACAATTACACACTTGGTCACATGAAAAAAATGACAAAAAAAAAAAAAAGAATATAAAGAATATCTTTATTTTTTTTGAAATAAATTAATCCATCGTATATCTATGCATATACACGTGTAAAATCCTAAAGCAAAGTCGACACATCTTGTACAACGAGCACAACTTTGTTTTATTTGAAAAAGAAGAAAAAGAAGCAAAGGGGTTTGCTCCCGTTACTGATTAGTCATTACGATCTTCAACTTTTGGCTTATTCATTAGCGTCGGTTAGTGCACTAGAGGATGATCATTATGATTATAAGGGCCTCCAGCGAAGTTCCTTTGGTTGATCGACGCAGGGTCGATAGTTTGCTCTTCTTGCTTTGGAGGGATTCTTGGGTCGGGCGACGGGGTTGTGTTTTCCCCTCTCTGCAGCCATGATTCCAAAAACAGATTATTGTCATGGTTTTCCTTCATCATCAACACTCGACCACCTTCAACGGAATGGAGGTTAAAACTCATAACGACAAGGACAGTGGCCAGAAGCAAAAGCACTTTACTTAAATGCCTCATAATTTTGTTGCACAATTTAAAAAAGCTTGCAAAGATTTGGTATTGAATAATATATCGATTTAATGAAGGAGGAGTACAGGAACTCAAGAAGGTTTTTTTTTTTTTGTACTGAATTGTTGATACAATATTAACTTTGTTGAAGAACTCATGAAGGGGATAAGGGGTTTTTATAATGTCTACCTGAGACTTATGTCGTATTACTTGAGCTAATACTTTTCGTTTTTTTCTATATTTCTGCAAGATCAAAGTCTGTTTTGACTATTGACTAATAAATTTGGTCAAAGTTTAGACATTCAACAGGTCATACAGGAAGAATTAATTAACACGGACGGTATGGAAAATATCCTAAACTAAAGTTTTAATATATCTTAGTTTGCATGCATAAACTTGATTGAGAGACGCAATATACCTCTAAAAAAAAGATGTAGGCTAATTTTCCGCAAATAAAATCTTGAATGCATTAATATGCTTCCATCGAAAACTATATATGCATGTATGTGTGTGTATATATATATATACCCTATGGGGTGTATAGCATTTTGTAGAAGCTATGCCAGTATCTAGCTAGCTAGCCCTTCATAATAAAGCAGCACTACCCTAATTCCATTACTCATTTTGTCACCTTTTATTATGTCAGTGGAAATCACTCAAAAAACCAAGTACTTCTCTCCCTAGCTAGCTAGCTAGATAAATAAATTTAGATTATGCATAATTTTTAGAAAATTGACAAGGTCCAAATTAAGTCTCTCATCAAACTGTTAATTAAGAAACAGACAAGATATCATAGTGATCTTCATGATCTTCATTAGTTATTTTGTACTTTTTCACACCCATGATTTGAATTAAGGTCATTTACCAAAAAAAAAAAANTTTTTTTTTTTTTTTTTTTTTTTTTTTTTCCTTTTAAGGGTATTAGTGAGCTTTATTTGTATACATCAATTACTTAATTGTACTCGACACATCGACACATCAAGCACTATATATATCTCTTGAAATGACACAAAAATCGAGAAAATTACTAGTAAATAGTATCACGAGGTCGGGTCCCGCACTGAGAGTCACGTTTGACAAATTATATGTCTAATCTAGTTTTTTTTAGTGCTGTGAATTCAGTGGTGAAGTTCGTTTCACGATTTGAAGCTCCAATTAAAAATCAAGTTTTCAAACTTATCGATCAAAGATTTGAAAACGACATCCGACCCTCCGAACGATACCCAAATGATACTAAACATTCTCTATAGTACTGTTACGTTATTTGGACACTTGTTTGAGATAGGGTTTCAACTGCCTGATTTTATACATACTTTCATTTAAATTATGGATTATGACTATTTTGTGAAAAATCGTGAATAAAATGATATTTTGATAAGCTGTTAAAAAATTTTGGATTATTCTGGAATTAGCCTGTGTGACTTCTAAACGTATTTATAAAATTGAGATTATGAAGTGATGTAGTGGATTTGCAGTCGTTGATTATACATGAGAGACATCTTAGGTATCGCAGTATTTAATCGGCAGTCGTTGCTCTTGCCCTCGGTGAGCCTATAAACTCACGCGGGATTTTCTGATTAATCGCACTTGGTAGGTGTAGGCAGTTGGTTGTCCCTCCGGTTTAGTAGGCTTAGATACATGGGTATTCCTTTGGGTTTCTGGGACAGGTATCAGGCAGAAAGTTCTTAGTACATGTAGTACGAGTTACTCTGATTCATAATGAGAGGATGTGAACTTATGGGATGAGTTGATTTATGACATGTATAATCTTGTGTTTCTGATTTTGGTTTTAAATATGTGATTATTTTGGATACCAATTGTTTTATATACCTGGTTTATAAATTGATTTTGGAAAAGATATTAACCATGTAGGTTTGGTAAAAATTTCATCCATTCAAAAGGTAATTAAATTTTTACTGAGTATGTGAATGCTCACTCCCCCTACTTCTCCCACTTTCAGGTGTATATCTAATTAAGGTAGTAATCCTGGTAATCAGATGAGTTACATAGCTTGTATTGATAATTCTACTCTAAATTCCTGGTAGGTGGTCGTACTTTATTATCATTTTTCCTTGTTCAGTTATTAATCCAAGATTAGTAAGTAGATATATGAGGATGATTTTATTATTAAATTGAGTATTTAAAACAACAAGTAATTTTATGTAACATATTTTGGACCTTGAACTAAATTTTTCAATTCAACTCGATTTATCAAAATTTATGATTTATCATCAAGTTCTAAAAGAGATAGCTGAAATTTTTCTTCAACTTTGATATATTTTTCTCTTATAAAATTAAAACTAGTTAGTGTTTTAATGAATAAAGAATTTATAATGATTTGAGGATCAAAATAAAGTTATCTAACGCCTGATTTCTCTTAAATTCTATAAAATTAATATTTCATTATATTTCACTTAAAATTACTAAAAATCATGGCTATAAATTTTTGATCGTGACAGTGCCTCAAAAAGTCTTTCAGATTTTTTCTCCCCATTTTTTCATCGCCATTTTAATTTTTATCCCATTAATTAATTGGATGATCTCATTACCAAATTATCCTTCTAATCAGTCTATCTTGTTTTTTTTTTAACAATGAAATATAGATGGAGAATGACAAAAATATCAAAATTCTACGCACATATCCATTTAGGTTGTGCAATGCTCTCAGCACATTCGTACGGCTCATGAACCACATCCTCAAATCTTTTAATGGGCATTTCGTTGTGGTGTACTTTGATGATATCCTAGCATATACCTCCACCGAGGCCGATCATCATATTACTCATTTACGAGCTATCCTTGATGTCCTTCGCCAAAACAAACTATACGTGAACATGAAGAAATGTGAATTCCTTATTTGAAGCTTGCTATTATTGGGCTTTATAATCACTGACAAGGGCATCTTAACTGATCCAAAGAAAGTTCAAGCTTGTTGATGGAGGTTTTGTTAACAATAAATTTTAGAAAAAATTATGAGATGTGCCTTGTGTAAATAGTTATTAATCAAAACAAATAAAGAGGCAAAGATTTTATAATGGTTCAACTCCAAAAAAGATGAGCTTACGTCCAGTCTTTTTCACTATATTCTGGGGAATTACAAGAACTCAAAATTAAAATATATTGTCCGAAAAGAAGAAAATACTCTTGAGAATTCTTTTTGCTTCTCTAGATTCGGAAAAATCCCTCCTCCCCCGAAACCTTGAGCTACCTTTATATAGATGAGGGTAACTCAATGTTCTTAATTGTGAAAATGGATAACTATACAACTGAGTAATACAATTTGAGTAACAACATAATTGGGTAATCACTTAAATTGGGTAACTGTCGAACTTGAAAGAGACTTTTGATATTTCTCTTTTCTTGTAGGTTACCCGTTTGACGAAGTAAAGACTAGTTTCCTTTTCTTTCGGGTCTCACAAAACCTATTCGGAGGAGGTCGCACGCAACCCCTATGCGGTGGAGGTCGCACATAATATATGCAGTGGAGGTCGCACATAACCTATGGTGGAGGTCGCACATATTCTTACATATGCGACCTAGCATAGGATTTTAGATCATAACAATTGCCCCCCAGCTCCTTTAGTTCTTTAGGATAAAATGGAGCTTCCTTTAAATGTAGGTGAGTGCAAACTTAAAAAATGCGATGTCACGACCTAGACTTGAGATCTTTAAAGAGTCGAAGAGTTGCCAGATCTCAAACCTCATCTTTCTCAAGATTACGTGCACTTTTTTTCTGACAGACGAAAACACGTGTCGCATTTTCTAAGAAAATAGCAAAACTCGAGGAGACTCAGAGATATTAATGATGCCAATCGTCGTTTTTAAACCGAATCTTTTCAAATTTCGAAAGATACTGATTTAATTTCGGAAAAAATCAAATCCCATGTAAACTTCGGCCTTTAGATCTGAAAATTAAAGATCTTGATCTACGGCTATGATTTAGCGATGTTCGAGGTATAAATATCGGAAATCAATCCGTTTCTGCTTCTTTATTACAGACTCCATCTTTCTAAAAAATCTTGAAGTTTTTCAGAGAACCCTACAGCGCCGTTTCGTCCTTCAGCTCGCACAATTCCGATACCTTCTCCGACGAAATTCAGACCGTATCTCAATCCCTCTGCTTCCGAAGAAAGATTAGTTTATTTCTTCTCTCCTATTGTTCTTTGTCTGTTCTTGAAAAAACTTATTTTCAATTTCTAGGAATAGAAACACACCCCATATTCGAAACTAGACTAGGAAATTTTCTAGATCTCCCTTTTTTGGTTCATAGAATAGACTCTTACTAGATAATGGTAAGAAAAAACCCGTGAAAAAAGTTTCTAGGGTCTGATACCCTATTTACCTATTTTTTGATGAACTGCTCGAGCAGCTTTTTTCGAATCCATAAACCAATCAGAAAAAATTCGATGAACTTGCCTATTAGTGCAATCCTAGGATGAACCCCCAAAATTTACTAACACAGTGAAAATCCTTGATGCTCGCGTAGGACTAAATCCATCCGTATTTCTTTTCAGATGTCTAGTAGTGAGGATTTTAGGGAAGGGAATGCATTTTCTGGAGAATCTGACTCCAGTGTTAGCTCCATTAACCTTGAAGACTACCACGAACCAGAACCCGAGGTAGAGATAATAGGGGTCAGGCAGAATAGTCCTCGCATAGGCGACCTCCCTCGGGACCAGTGGCCTCGACATATCAAGGATGCCCCTGCCTTCTCCTCAGGATATCAATACGTAGAAGGGAATTGGTCATCTACCAACATAAGGACGAGCTGCACATCGAACAAGCTCAGCAAAATCGTGTGCAGCTATAAGATCGTCATCCCTCTTCACCTGCCCATGGAATTCAACCGACCACATACACCACCACGCGGGATTGCTTCTTTTTCTGAAGTAGTTCTTAAGTGCGGTGTACATCTCTCACTTCATCCGTATATAAAATCAATTATTGACTACTACGGGGTTGTCCCTTTTCAATTGACCCCTAATACATATAGATACATGGTAGGTTTGTACATACTTTACCATAAGCTAGGTTTAGAGGCCCCTTCTCTTAAAGAGTTCGCTTGGTTTTACCAAGTGAAATCAAACCTGTCAGATCTTGGCTTCTTTTATACAAGCAAATGGTCGAACCAGACAATAAAAACGATCTACGGGGTTCGAAACAACATGGGAAAATGGAAAAATCCATTTTTCCACTTTGACTATGCAGATAACGGCTTCTTTCAAAATTGTGGTAGGTAGTTTTCCAATTTATCACCTTTTTCAATTTTGTTATTTTTATCCTGATCGCACTCACATGTCATCGCAGACAACAGGGAACGGCCTGGACTTTCTAGGGAGTAGCTCGCAAAGGTGTACAAAATCAACGACCTTCCAGTCAAGGAATTTGATTGGAAAGTACTTGGAACTTCCAAGAACCTGGTCGCTTGTGGTCTGCTTCCAAAGGGAGCCGCATTCCCTGATCCCCCTGTACGTTTGTCCAAACCTTCGAGCTCAAAGAAAAAGAAGCCAAGGAAAAAGATGGATACAGGTGCCTCGTCTTCCAGACTTAGGAAACGAAAAGCACCTGCCACCCCTCCAGCTTCGGAACCTTCGTCTCCAGAAACAGCGTCACCACTAGCTCCTCAACCAGCTCCTCAACAAGAAGAAGGTAATCATATATACATTTTCTAATTACCTTTGTATTATATCCTCCTCACTCACTTATATATCTGTCTAGAGATGGTCATCGGTAGTGGCTTGCGAGCACCACCCTCAATTCTCGGGTCCATGGCAAAAAACAAGACACCCGAGAGCACTCCGTCATCAAAAGGGGAAGGGGAGGTTTGCTTCTTCCAGGAAAGGAAATTTTCCTTCGAGGACATCCCAGCAAGCTCGCCTCCACCACAGCCTCAACTAACAAGTCATCCTGAACTACCTAAAGAGGCTGCCACTTCTTTAAAACTGATCCTGGCAGATAAGGATGAAGAGCTTTTCGCGTTCCTTAACCAATTACCAGAGAAGGCTGGTATGAGCGTAGCCTTCATTGATCGCTTCACATCCGAGGAAGGCTGGGAGCGGATGAAGCGACGATCTACCAAGGTCGCTTTTGGATCCGCGATGAGGATGCTGGCCAATGTAAGTACTTTTCTATTCTCTCCTCAAATGTATTCTCTTGGTATTAACGATTAGATTTTTCAGACTACGGCTGCTGCTGTCCTAATGCACGACTCGGTCCTCGAATGCTTGGAGAAAACCGAAAAAGTTGAAAAGATATCCCAAGCATTCGAGAATTTGGACAGAGCTCGGGAGGAGGAAAGAGGAGCTTTCGACTTGGAGAGGCAGCGACTGCTTGAAGAACTGGCCAAGGATGTGGTGCCCAAGATTCTCACATGCATATTAAGCCAATAATAATTATGTTCTAATTGTATATTAGGTATCTAGAAGTCTTTAATACTAGTTTTGTAGCAACATACTCATTCATTATGTTATGTGCATTTACATATATGTTATTATACTAATGATTATCGAAGTGTCCCAATGTAGTGTAAAGGTTCAATATCCTCAGAGAGAGAGCTCGGTGTGCTAAAAGAACAAAGAATATAATTATGAAAGCAATACTATGTGCACATGCATTTACTTATTGATAACTTAGTTAAATAGTAGTTTTCGATAAAATGCATCTTTCATGCGTTTTAGAACCAAATTCACTGTGCATTCTATAAATTGGGAAATTATACTTTATTTGCATTATCAATTAAAGTCTAATGGACTTTCTTTTTATGTTTAATGATTGGTTATGGGCTAGGTTCCACCAAATTAGAATAAGATTGGCCATATAGGATCATAAGTCAAAGTATGACTAGATTTCACTTTCTAAGCTAGGTTTCACCATTTTGGTCTATACTTGGGTGTATAGGATTGACCAGCAATGTGGTGAGTATGCTAAGGATGTTTTAGAGCTTGACACATGGAAGGTAATGAGCAAAATACCCAAAATACCCCTTAGAATTTAAGTTATACCATTCTTAGTCTTTAAGTATTGATTTTTTGACCAAATCTGGTCATTTGCTTTCTGTTTCTCTCCAGCCACGATCTGAGCCTCTCCAATACCTTTTTACACTTCTCTCAACTTCTCTTAACCATCTCCAAGAGTTTCCAAGTGGTAGAACTCAAGTTGGAGCCCTAGAAAGCAAGATACACCAAAACTAGTCAAGGTAATTCTATTAAAATCTTCTTTTTAAGTCTTGTCCTTTGATTTCAATTCTCTACTTGTTCCCACTTGAATAATGGCTCCTTCAGGTCTTATTAAGTTCAAAAATCTAATTCTAAACCTAGAGAATCAGTTTGGTGGAGGTAGAAGGCAAGAAATCCAACAAAAGCTCAAACTAGTCAAAGTGAGCATTATGTATGATTTTGAACTTATAGCTAATTTCTTTTGTGTTAGCCCTTAAACCAAAGTAATTATTTGGTGAATAATGATCCTAGGAACCTTATATATCACTGGAAACATAAAATTTAGGTGGAGGATTTAAGGTTAAACCTAAGGCCCCAAAGATTGCTATTTATGGAATTAAGTGTTTTCATGTGTGGTAGATTAAGTTTTCCATATTCTTAATCTGATTTCTTAAACTTATAGTATATATTTTATTGAT
>JXTB01000111.1:69814-88470 GCA_002914805.1 Parasponia andersonii | reverse complement strand
CGAAGTTCAAAAATATCCAATATGAAGAGGAATTAAGGTATAAACGAACTGACCTCGTAAAGATAATCTTACATAGAATGGTAATTAGTTAGTCCAAACGGCACTGCTGAAGATCACCGAGTTTCATATCCTGCCAATGTTGAATTTGAAACTTGCTTAGATAATCACATAAGCACAAAAAATTCCCTAATTGTGGTGTGAGGACTCGGGTCTACTGTTGAAATTATTAACTATACAAGAAAAAATATAGAGTCAGTATTGATCTTAATTTACTAATCTTTTGCGTGGGGTATCACGCATAGTACATATACCAATATTTTATTAGCTTAAAATTTATGAAAAATTAAAAATTAAATCAAGAGATTATGATTTTATTAAATTTGTGATTAATCGCCTACGTACGACGGAAAGAAGGTGCAATGTTGCCCAACTGTCACGAGGTTCGTATTCAAAAATAGTAATATTTTCTAAAGTGCGGTATTTTTGTAAATTAAAAAATGATATTTTTCTATATACTTTAAAAAAGTGGTATTTTTGTAAGTTTCTGAATTTATGGCCCGTTTAAGGCTTAGGATCTCGAAATGAAGTTTTGACCTCAAAATCAGATTTGATGAGGTCAAGAGATGAAATTTAACATATAGCATTGTTATGTTTTGAGGTGGCATCAAGATATGAGTATCGTGAATAGTCTCATATTACGTGATATGGGTCAGGTTTCAGCTTAGAACTCTAATCGATCAAATTATATCTCTAACCTAGCTATTTTAAACTTTAGGAATTCAGTAGTGTTATCCGCTTTCTCGTTTGAGACTCCATTAGAATTTTGTGACAAGTTGTTTTGGTTATTAATTCACCCAACGGACTTTCAAGCAACTCATGAAAATTCATATGAGCTTCTATAAAGGATTATTACACTTAATTGAGGTAGGAATTAGATCACCTTCTTTCAAATTGGTTTATCATAAATGGTTTGAATTGATTTTGATTAAATTGAATTTCGTGATTTAAATACTATGAAAAATGTGTTTTGTTTAAATTCGTAATTTTGAATGAGTGAGAATCAGTGTATGATTGATTTATTAATTTGATCACAAAATGTATATATATGCATCATGTCATACATTTACATTGCATATTGACTCACGCAGTCACCAGAATCACGATGTTTAATTAGAACACTAGAATAACTTACGTTCATTGTATAGATGATACAGAACTCACATATGTATGAACTAGGCATTATAGAATTCGGCAATAGTTTGTGCATTGTGGTGGACTTTTGTGGTGTACATTGTGTTTTAGAATATACTTTGATATAGGTTTTGTGAACATGGCTTTTGATAAAGCTATTTGAGAAATTGATATTTATGAAATATTCGTTTTCAGAAAAATCATTTTTCGGTAATTTGTTTTTCGGAATTTCCAACACCTAAACATAACAAAGTGAAAATGATTACTAATGATAAAAGTTATCTCTAATATTTAAGACTCGATTATATTAACCTAAATAGAATTCAAAAGTTAGTTAATGATGGATCTCTAAGTTTGTTAGAAGTTAAACCATTACCAATTTGTGAATCCTACCTGAAAGGTAAAATGACGAAAAGACTATTTACTAAAATGACGAAGTTATGCCTTAGAGTTCAAGAATGTCTTGAGTTAGTACACACTAATGTCTACAAGCCCATAAATATTAAAGCTCGAAGAGGTTTTGACTATTTCATTACGTTTATGGATGATTATTCTAGATTTGGTTATGTTTATCTAATGCGACGCAAATCGGATTCTTTTAAAAAGTCTAGAGAATTCAAAGCAGAAACTTAAAAGTAGTTGAGAAAGAATATAAAGACCCTTCGGTGGTGAATATTTTTCTTGAGAATTTTCTGAGTTTCTCACAGACAATAAGATCCTATCCTAACTCACAGCACTTGGTACGCCTCAACTAAATGGTGTTATTAAAAGAAAAAATAGGACACTCTTGGATATAGTTAGGTCAATGCTCAGTTATTCATAATTACCCACATCTTTTTGGAGTTATGCCTTAGAAACTACTATGTACTTACTTAATAGAGTTCCTTCTAAGTCAGTACCAAAGATGCCATTTGAATTATGGAAAGGACATAAACCTAGTTTGCGTCATATCCATATTTGGAGTTGTCTAGTATATGTACTGAAAGAAAAAATGACTAAGTTGAAATCACGATCTGAATTATGGCTATTTGTAGCTTATCCAAAAAGGACAAAAGGGTATTATTTCTAAAGACTCTACTAAGGTCTTAATCAACACAAAATTGCACTAAAAAATGTTTCGAATAGAAAACAAATACACTTGTGTTACACCACAAATAAGATAGACATGTTCAGAGAACAAAAATGACAATAAGAGCACAATGACATAAGTCATTTACCATTCGTCAAATCGAGTGAGTAATAACTATGTGCACAAATAATTTTTAGCTAAGAATAAGACTAGAACTTCTATAACAGGAAATCATCAACGCAGAAATACATAGCATAACAAATACTACTAGCTAAAATGTTGCAGTCTAAGCATATAAAATGGAAGTACCTATATAACAAATATTATCCAAAGACATTCCAAATCATAATAATCCATACCACGATTAAATCCAGAGACTCTCCAAGTCTCTTTGCCTAACATAAGATTATAACAATAATTCTAAATCATCATTCACCTCCAAAGATTTTCTAAATCTTTGGTATAAGAGGAAAGTCATATAGAAATTACTCAACACCTAATATATAAATAAAATTAGTAACAAAATTATAATATCCCAGAAATAAGGTTCCAATAGAATAGGTTGTCTCTACAGCAATATCTGTCTCCCAGCTAACCTCATTTCATTTTTAAATAAAAAATAATTTTGAAAATTTTTTTAAAAATATACAGCGCAAATATCATGGGCATATAAGAATACTACACTTGTTCACAATACGGTCTTACTTTGGCTATAAGTAAACCAAATCTGAACTCTAAGTATTCCTTTTGAAAATATAATTACAAGAGTCCAACAACTCTTAATATAGACTCATGAGTAATGTGATCTCTATGTCATCAATTGTACTATCACATTGATGCTTGGGCCCAACTCAAATCAAGTAATGATTTACAAATTAAACTCAATACTAGCGAACTCAATGGTGACTCTAATTCACAATAAATTATAACAAGAGTCTCCAAATAACCTCTAAAATTCAGTACAAGTAAAGCACCTCAAGTAGTACTCACTTAATAACACCAAGAGAGAATATGTCGACAAGAATGAATGTTATCATCATTAGTCAATCAGTTTGATATCTAATACTCTAATTCCACTTATTAAACTAAGTAAGTACAACAAAAAGAAATTTTTTTCACTTGATATATAGTTTATTAATTAAACTATCAACCACTTAAAACATGTCAATTTCTTTTAAATCATAGTTAATTATAATAGAAATATTCTTAAAATTTCAAAACTCTTCCATAGTTTTTAAATACGTCTCTCTAAGAGATTCAAAAGCATGTCTTCTTTTTGTCGACAAATCACGTTATGCAAATAAGTTTCTATAATTATTTATTAATAAAAAACTTTAGACAATACACAAGTGAGGCTTTCTTTAGGTTTTATAACTTTGAAATACCACAGTTTGACAATTTTATAAAAAAAAAAGATTTTAAAAGTCATTTTAACAATAGGAATAACCTTTAAAGCATTTTATAAAATAATTGAGTGTATCTAGTATAATTGTTTTTTTTAGGATATAATCCTTGAAAAATATAAATCATATACACTCAACCATTACCCAAAATTCAGATTTTACGTGGTTCCTTTAAAAATAAAGATAATTCGTTGGCTAAATGCAAATTTCTATTTTACTCAAAATCAAAATTATCAATTTGGAATTTTCCAAAAGTTTCAAAACTAATTAATCAGGTTTTAAGTGTAACCAATTTTAAAAATTTCTAGAATTTCCTATTAAAAGGGCCAAAAAATAAATTTGGAAAAACTAGTGCAATACAATATTTAAGCAAACTCAGCATATCCTACCAATTTATTAATCCACAAGCAATATGTCACACAAAAAGTATCATCAATTTAAACATTTCAATTCAAGTACGATCACTATTTACTCGAACCAAATAACTAAAAGTTTAACAAAATCAAGGGATTAATATTACAATCCCATACATACAAAAGAAGTCAACCCATGACAATCAAGATACAAGACATCAAATTGCTATTTTAGAACCTACTAGGTCCATATAGCTTATCACAATAATAGATATAGAAGTATAAGAATGAATGTTTATTTATATTGATGAATTTCGATAAAAGTAGAATTCACCAGTCTCGTGTCATCTTTGACACTTCTAAAACTAGAATTTCAGGGGTATAACTATCCCAACAATAATAGAATTCAACTCTAGGGAGCTGAATGAAGGATTCATAACAATTGAAATATAGAAAATATATTTAGCCAATTCCTAAGTGATGTATAAGGGATTTGTCAAATACTTTTCCAAAACCTCTTTTAAAGGCCAAAATATCACACGTAAGATCCTAGACGGATTTGAAGCCTGAAGTTCTAACACCAAATCGGTCATGACTTGAAATCCAAGGTCGTGACTTTTAGTAATTTTATGTGAAAATAGTGATAAATAATGATTTTTCTAAAATTTTGGAAAATTGAGTACTTATATTATTAAATTGTAGACCTTACAAATAAGTAAAATTCGAACTAAAGAAATCTTTCACTAATATAGATTTTTCAGAAAATACTTCACTCAAAGTTTAGAGGAATTCAAATTAATTTATTTAGAAACCTTTTGATAAATCTCAAAATTTCGATAAAAAGAGTTCAGTCCTAAATTTTAAGCCCAAAATTCCAAAACTATTTACATAAAATCATTTATGATTTCAAGTACTCAAATATGTAATGTTGTTGTCCTCATAGATCTACTTAGTAAGAACATTAAACTTTAGCTAAATATTTAAATGAATAAGGAAATTATACAAAATATAAACACCCACAAGAAAATAGGAATAAAACTGCAAGCATAAGCTAAATAACGTATCTAGCCACTATGACAATTACTACAAATAATTCAACACCTGAAAATAGAAGGAAAAAGGGGAATGAGCATTCACATACTCAGTAGAAACTCAATTATTTTTTTAAAATATATGCAATTTTTATCAAACCTATATAGTTAATAAATTTCCCAAAATCTATTTATAAACTGAGTTTATAAGATAATTAAAATCTAGAATAATCACATTCAAAACCAAAACTAGAACAACAAGATTGTACATATCATAAATCAACCCATTCTATGAGCTCACATCCTCTGATTACGAACTAGAGTAACTCATACTATATATATTAAATACTATATGCCTGATACTTATCCCAGAAAACTGGAGGGATACCTATGTATCAATACCTATCAAACTAGAGGGGCAACTGAATAACTATGCCTACCAAGTAGGGATAATCAAAAAACTCCACCCTGGTTTACAGGTTCTCATTGAGTACGAGATATTGACTACCTATTAAATACTGCAATACCTAAAATGTATCTCATGTATGATCTTTATGTACAAAATAGAACAAGATATGTAATAACTATACAACACATAACCAAATAATGCCTTAAAACTCCACTTGATATTATTCTAGAATTTATTATACCATAGGTAGCAAATCTATCAAATCATCCCAAAATCACAATTTTACAAATATGTACAAAAGTCACACAGTCCAACTCCAGAATAATCTAAGATTTTCCAACAATTTATCAAAATATCGTTTTATTCATGATTTTTCACAAAACAGTCATAATACAAAAATTTAAATTGAAGCATGTATAAGACTACGTAATTGAGCCCCTACCTCAATCGGGTCACCAAATAGCACTACGGTACTATTGAGATTATTTAACATCATTTGGCGATCGTTTAGAGAGTCGGAGATCATTTTGAACCTTTTTTCGTTCACTTTGAAATTTCGCTTTTTCAATAGAGCCTCAAACGGAGAAACGGACATCTCCACTAAATTCGTAGTACTCAAATTAGTTTGGTTAAACATTTAATTTGACCAATTTGAGTTTAGGTCAAACCTAGGCTCACGACACACAAAATGTGGCAAATCTGAGCTGTCGGATTTTATTTTTTTTTACTGGTCACCAAATATAATCTATATATAGATATATATCTCATTTTTCACTATAAATTGCAGTATCTATTGCAGTATCTATGTTGCTTTTAACAACACATATACCTTACATTCTGAAGAAGTATTGAAGCTATTTAGTTTATTTTAATTTGAAAGTCTTACTCTAATACAGTTTCAAAATCTTCATTCCACTTTTACCTGACCTGCCTTCCATTTTTTTACCTTTATTTGAGTCTCAACCGTTGCTTTTGTGATCGTACATGAAGAAGAAGAAGAGGGGGGGAGAGGGAAAAAAAGACAAATTTCAATTCACAATAAACATATATCCCAAACCAAAGGCATCAACTTTTGAATTTCTTACGACTGTTCTTCTATTGCTCTATTTTATTCCTTTTGGATTGATGTTACTGTTTACAAATGATAATAGTTAACATGGATATATCCGTCGGAGAAGAAAAAGAGGATGAAATAAATATAGATTCTAAACAATAATCTATTAGATTCCTCAAACATGCATGGAAAAAAAAAAGAACACAAGAATCAGTATTGGAGCGGTTTCTCACCAGCTGTCCAGGTGTCTCTGAACCGCTGATGCTGTATCCTCCAACTGTCCACGTGTCCTTGCTATTCCAAAGTGCTCTGAACTTCAGGCAGGGTCGGAGAGGCGGGGGTGGTCACCTGCAAAGACTCTCCGATGCTTAAGTCAGTGATTTTTCTTTGATTCAGGATAGCAAGGATTTAGTTCTATAAGAGTATATCATTGTTTATTGCTCGTAAGCTTTTTAAATATCTCTTTTTGTATGCGTACATGCCCCTCTCGGGAATGTATGGCTCATATATATATAGTCCTGAGATTGTGACCCATGCGGGTCTCAATCTCAGGACTGAGTACCTTTCTCCTCAAAGCTTTTCCCAGAGGTCACGGGCCGAGATTACCGTGATCTTCTCTGTATCGTTATAGCCTGGTTTTTGCCACCTCCTATGGCTTGAATCTGTCAGGAATGAGATTTGGACAAATCACCGTTTTATCAGGTCGGCTTGCCCCTTGTGCCCACCTACCCCAGATCGCATTAAATGCTCTGTCTGGGTCTGGAGTTGTGAGTTGTTTTCCATTGTATTTTGGTGGAAGACTCTTGGGCTTCCGACCCCCAGCTGTTGAGGTAAGGGTCGGATAGGGCCGGGTCTGTCCAGGGTCTGTGATGGGCTCGGCCTTAACCTCGGGCAGCTCAATGGCCGATGTGGTATCACGTGTGACCCGCGTGGCCTTTAGCTAATCACTCTCGATAGCTGTCGGATGGTGGGCCCCGTTTGTGATCTGTTCTGCCGCTTAATCGTCCACGTGGTGTATGATTTGGGAACGGGTCCCACAATCAGAATAGGAAATAACACAAATTTAGCATTGATGTTGTGAACAGAACCTACTATTGAATTATGTATCTCACTTGAAGAGTGACGTCATACCAAATATGTTTCAATAGAATTGTCTTACCAAAATGAAAATCTCATTAAATGTCTGCTGGTTTAATTCAATTAAAATTTCATGACTTGAATTAAATACAAGTTCCCGTGTGTCAGAAAACCCTTTACTTATATACTAACTAATTATTACATCTTTTTTTTTCTTTCTGAACTCCATAATAGATCAATATCCATCGATTATGAATTTTAGTAAGGGGAAAAACTCCGCAGGGGGAAAATATCTCCCTGTATATAGTCGTATGTCGAATGTTTCGGCATGAAATGTGAGTGCTTCTATTGTCAAGTCTTTTGAATCTAAGAAAGACTCATTCATGATCATACACATTAAGTACTAAACCTTTATCCTACCTTTCTACTTAAGCTTCAGATACGAATATTGAGCTCAATAGGATAAAACAGCAACAACAAGCTAAAAAACGTGATGAAATAATAGTATTTGGCAACTATTCTGGCAGGAAAAAAAAAATGATTATTCCCACAATGTTACCTCACATTAGGTTTATGTTTCCAATAGTGTCTCACCATGGACGCATGGAACTTTGCTGATCTAAACACCAAAAGAGAAAGCGAAGAAGAGATCAAAGGTTATTAGAAATCGGGAAAACAAACGTGTCAAATATTTCAAATTAATGTAAGTAAACAAGTTAATTTGATAAAAAGTATAAAATATTAAATCAAGTGATGTTAATTCATGACGAAGAGGGCAATATCAGTAGGGGCTAAGAATAATAAGAATGTATCTACATGCTCACTCCTCTGGATAAAACCTTCATTCTTTATACTTATATATATACTGCAAGAACACTAAAATACAGTGAAAAGTGAGTCTTTCAGATTAATAATAAAAATCAAATAAAATCATCAAACAGAGCAAGGGTAAGGGAGACTTGAGACAGAGAAGGATAACAGAGATATTAGATTAAGAGAAAAAAAAAAAAAACAAAACAAAGGACTCAGATATAACGAAGACACTTAACGGAAAAGATTGAAACAATTTCTTAAACTCTTTAATTTGAAGAATCACTTGCATGCAAAACAAATTAAAGGAGTAGCTGCCTGCTGTTGCCACTGGAAAGCAAACATATTGAAAGAATCAATAATGATTCAAATGTACAGACCTATCTTCTTCTTTCTTTTTTTTTTCAGAGCAAATAAAAAGATCTAAATAATCCGGGGAAAGCGAGAGTAAAGATTATCTTTACTTTTCTTTTTAGGGATGCATATCACCAGGTGTCCTTAACTTTTTCCCAACGTATCTCTTTAAGTGTCTAAATTTTTTTATTCGTATTATTTGAATCCTCCAATTATTGATTTTGGTCACACATTAGTCCTTCGTAATAATTTCTGTTAATTTTTGTTGTTAAATACGTAGATACTTCTCATGTGAGCTTTTCTCAACGGTATTTGTTTTGTGCAAAAAAACAAAATCCCTCTTTCTTTGCCAGCATTCTAATGAGCCAAGAATGATATCTCCTCTACTATTCTAGATAGTAGTGCCTAAACATACCTATCGCGCAATCTTGAATCTATGATATTAGTCGATGCCAAGAAAGGAAAGTCAAAACAGTCAGCTGAGAGGTAAATGCACCATATCCCATATTTATATCTCGACGAAAGTGCGATATTTCTCGAATAAAGAATATGTGACCTACAGAAAAAAAAAAAACTAGATCGAGCTTCCTGAAAATAGGTAATCTGTAGATAAAGAAAAATAAGCTTTTGTGTGGAGATCAAGTAATCCGTTTACTAGATATTATCTAATTCTGTATTATTACTCAAAAATTTTATCTTCAGTTATATACTATCTCGCTGTCACAATTGAAAAATATTGAGTCATTCTCGCCTATATAAATAGGGCTCATTTTCAATATTTTTCATCTCACAATCACTTTAACATACACTCTATAATTCTCTCTACTCTCATTTTGGGACTTTGAGAAACTCTTGTAATTCTTCATAAAATAGTGAAGAATAGTGGACGCAGACTCATCTTTTTTTAGACTGAACCACTATAAAATTCTCATATCTTTATTTACTTTATTTTTCTGATCTAAATCGCACAAACCACATTTCGCAAATTTTCTAAATTAATTGTTGACAAAACCTCTATCAACAGTACCTTACCCTCTTAACTAAATATGGCATCGCAACTAAGCTTGTATTTGCACAACTCAAGAGGATGACATGAGAGAGATTTATCTTTTCCCCAATTTTGCACTTCTTTGATCGGATTGACTTCTAATACACAATTTGTAGATATTTTAAGAAACATTATGCACACTACTGAAATTTTAATATGCACATTATAAAGAAAATGAGACATATGTTATGATCAAAGAAAAACTTCCCAGTATCAAGGATAAACTCTATAAACACGTATGCTTTTGAGATTTTCCTTAAACTATCTACATATTTAAATTTTCACATCTCACCTGTAGAATTGCAAGCAATTATAGTACAAGAAATGGTTTCAATATCCTCACTTTCATATTATTCTAATCTATGCAATAAACTAAAATCTTTTAAAAGTTGAAGCTTATATCATTATATGCTTGCAGTAGGAATATATTAAAGACAAAAGGAATCAGAAAGAAAGTAAAAAAAAACTCAAGTACTCAAAATGTTTAAAAGAAACAATTTCCTAATTACTAAATTTTTATCAAATATTTTGATAAATTACATAGAGCAATGTAACTTAACCAAATATAAAAACTGAAACTTCTGAACCAAACCTTATATGATACACATTAACTAAACAACAAGGCTTTTTTACTCATTCTTAGATAATATTCAACTTTCATTGTACACATTTTTATCATAGTCTACAAAACCCCTAATTTATAGAAACTCCAAATATCAAGAAAAAAATCAAACCAAGCCATAGATTAACATGCATTGATATGAAATACGGAGATTAAGTTTAGATAAGATTGAAAGGGAAAGGTCAAGGGCTCGACATGGGGACCTCGACCTTGTCCTTGATAGTTTCAATCTTTTCTTCTATCTTGGGCATGTTGTTTCCAAAAGATCCCTTGAACCTCTTATACTTCTTTGTCTTCTTATACTGGAGATGATGATGAAGCCATAAACAAAGGTTACGATTTTTGGGTTTATGATTTCTCGGTCAAGAGCACTCAATTGGCTGTGTTGTAGCAAAAAGAAGCGGAGGAGGGGAAAAAAAAAGAAGAGGAAGCTATCTCTAATTGCATGGTAGCATTGCCATCTCGCAAGTGGGTTTAGAAGACAGTGACCCTTTGTTATTTGAATTATCGTGTTTATGAAAGAAAAATTGAAGATTTTTCCCTAAAGTTACATTGTGAAGAAGACAACGGAGAAGACGATGATGATGAAATACCAAAATTAATTTGGCTTTTGTATATCCAGATTTTAACCTTAGAAATAAGACCACATGTATGTCACATGATGTTTTAACGGTTGTTTTAGACAGAAAGAGCATGAAGGACTAATGTGTGATAAGAATGAAGAAATTAGGGATTCAAATGATAAAAAAAGAGTTTAGGTACCAAAGTGATATATTTGACAAAACTTGGGAACCCCAGATGAAATTAACCCTTGTTTTTATTAATTTGTCATATAGCTACGCATATATATTTATACTAAATCTTATAAAACAAGTAGCACATTCTTTTATTTGAAAAAAAAAGAGAGAAAAAAGAAGAAGCAAATGGGTTTGCTCCTATTATTCATCACAATCTTCAACATGTTGTCATAGTTCATGAGGCTCAATTAGCGCATGAAAATTTGGTATGGCCTCCCGCGAAGTTCCTTTGGTTGATTGATGCAGTTCGATAGTACTTTGGTCATACGAGAAGAATTAATTAATATGATTTGGAAAATGAATATCCCAAAGTTTGAAATTTAATTTGCATGCTTGAATGTGAGAAACACAATATTGTGCTTGTAAAATCCGATTTAAACAAAGGGCAAAAAAGTAATTTTCTTAGGTAATTGTATTTTGGTAATTTTAAAATTTTAAATTATTTAATTAAAATATTTGAAATATTTAAAATAAAGTATTTAAGAAGAATCCAGACAAGAAAAAGTCTAGGTACACCGGGACTAAGTTGTAAGGAAAGTTTTAAAGTAGAAAAGAAAATTAAATTTTTGTGGGTAAAAATGAGAGAAATTCTCGGAACTGGGTCAAAGTATAAAAAATGAAAATATTTCGCTTTAACTCAGCAGCTGACACGTGTTCCACTAACTCTACATTTTTCCTTTAAATCTCTCTATTCTTATTTTCTTTTCACATGAGATCCCCGATGCTCCCCTTATTCCCTCTCTCGACTTGCCAAAAATACAGGCCACCACCATCTCTTTTGACCATGAGCTTCAACCAGGCAAGCTCCCAGCTGGCCGACGATAAAGTGTCACCATTCTCCTCCTCCTGTCGTGCAGCCGGACGTCGCGAAGAGAGGTATGAAGCTGTGCCTATTTCACGACTAGCTTCGGCTATTTCGCAACGTAGCAGTTTACTAGATTTCGCTCTAACTTGTGTTCTCACAACGAGAATAGAAATAAGTATAATTCTTAAAGAGAATTTAAAAGAAAAAAAATAAAATATGACTGAAGATTGGATGGTTACAACTATTGCCAATGAAGGCTATTTATACAAGTTTAGGATTAATCTAAACCATTCAATAAAAAAATTCTAAGAAACTTACAACCATACACCTAGTACCTACCAACTAAACACTCTTAAATAAATAAATTATTCACTTAATATACTTTAAATAAATAAATTGTTCACCTATTATACTTCAAATAAATAAGCTAAATAACTTAACACATTTTAAATAAATAAGTCTATAATACCTAACACGCAAAAATATTCGACCAACTAATAGAATCTTCATTAGATTGGGTTTTAGAAATTTGGGCCTTGACTTTAGGTCATAGATATTTGTGAGCTACTGTATCAGTTCTCCCCCTCTTGAAAAAAAAAAACTCGTCCTCGAGTTGTTCAAGGTATGACTTCCGGTCTATGGTGCTCGTACAAGTCTTGAACATTGAAGGTCTTAGAAATTATGTAACTATTTGGTAGAACAATGACATATACATTATCATTAATCTTTTGAATGATGCAAAATGGGCCAATCTTCTTTTGCTTAAGTTTATTGTATTCTCCTGCTGGAAGTCTTTTTTTACGTAAATAAACTATTACAAAATTGCCCTCTTTGAAAGTTTTGAATCTTTTGTACTTGTTAGCATTAAACTTATTAATCAAATAATCAGCAATAATGCTCATCCTTGGAAGTTTTGGCAAAGGTACCAAGTCGAGAGTATACAACGAAGGTCAAATATAAACAATTTTAAATGGAGATTAACTACTGGAACAATTTGACATGTTGTTGTAAGTAAACTCAGCTTGCGGTAGGACATTCTTCCATTGTCTAAGGCTTTCTTTGGTCAAGCACTAAAAAATATTGCCCAGCGTGTGATTAGTGACTTTAGTATACCCATCTGTTATAGGAGTGACAAGTGCTACTAAATTGTAAGGTGGTATCAAGACTCGTTCACAAAGTCTGCCAAAAATGACTGAGAAATTTACTATCGCAATCAGAGACTATTGTCCTTGGTAACTCATGCAGACGAACAATCTCTCGAAAGAACAATTAAGCAATATAGGTAACATCTGAAGTTTTCTTGTAGGGAATAAAATAAGTCATCTTTGAAAAATGATTTACCATAATAAATATAGAATTTGAATCTTTTTGTGTTCTCGGTAAACCCAAGATGAAATCCTTAGACAAATCTTTCCAAGGCGTATTAAGAATAGGAAGTGGCATATACAACCTAGTGTTTTGAGCTTGTCCCTTTGCAGTCTAGCAAATATAACAACGCTTGACAAATTTCTCGACATCAAGCTTAAGACCTGGCCAAAAGTATCAAGATTCTACTAATGAAATAGTTTTGTCTCACCCTATATGCCCTCATAACCCTCCAGTGTGTAGCTTCTGAATGATGTGTTCTTTGAGAGATCCTCATGGAATACATAAACGGTTTTCAAAGAATAGAAAACTATCATGTATTTGATATTTATTTACAACTCCACTAACACACTTCTCCTATTCTTCCTTGAAATCTTCATCTTCAACATATAAGTCTTTCAAATAATAAAAACTAATTATTTTATTTTGAACATCAGTCAGTAACATAACTCGGCGACTTAATCCATCAGTAACCTTGTTTAATTATCCTGACTTATGTCTATAAGAGAAAGTGAACTTCTTGATGTAGGCAATCTATCGAGCGTTCATTCGATTTAGTTTGGAAGAGTTGTTGAGGTACTTAAGAGTTTGATGATCCGTATTAAGGATAAATTCCTTCTGCACTAGATATAGCCCCTATTGTTGTAATGTACAAATAATCACATAAAATTCTTATTCATACATTGACCACTTCTTTCTGGCTTTATTGAGATTTTTACTACGCTAGAAGCATCACAGTCGACTTCAAAAATTTTGTCAAAGTCAGGAAGTGTAGGGACGGGTACATTTGTAAGTTTTTCCTTAAAGATAGTAAAACTCTGTTCCCCTTATTCTGTCTAAAGGAATTGCTTTTATTTCAAACAGTCAATGAGCCATGCAGCTATATTACTAAAGTTTCTCACAAATTGTCTATAGAACATCGCAAGATCATGAATACTTCGAAATTCTGTAATGGTCTTCAGTATTGGCCATTCTTAGATAGCCTTTACTTTATCTTGATCGACTTTAATAATATCAGAACTTACAACAAAGTCCAAGAAGACTAAGCTTTCAGTCATGAAGCTATATTTTTCTAGGTTGACATACAACTATTTTTATGAAGTGCATTAAAAACTTTGGTCAAGTGTTGTAGATGTTCTTTCTCATTCTGACTATAGACCAAAATGTCATCAAAATAAACGATAATAAATCTTCCAATGAAAGGTTGGAATACTTGATTCATTAACCTCATGAAAGTACTCAGGGCATTGGATAGACCGAACGACATAACTAATCACTCGAATAGTCCTTCATATGTTTTGAATGCAGTTTTCCATTCATCTCTAAGATAAATACGAATCTGATGGTATCTGCTCTGCAAATCAATCTTGAAAAGGAGTTTTGATCCTTCCAATCTATCAAGAATGTCATCTAATCATGGGATAGGAAATCGATATCGTACTGTAATCTTGTTGATGGCCCGATTATCAACACACATGCTTCAGCTTCCATCTTTCTTCGGTGTTAGGAGTATAGGTATAACCATAGGGCTCATACTTTCTCTAATCATCCCTTTCTTGAAGAGGTCTTGGACTTGTGTTTGTAGGTTCTCATACTCCTTAGGATTCATTCGGTAGTGTAGTAAACTCGGTAGACTTGCTCTGAGAGCAAGATTAATTTGGTGTTGAATATTTCATAAGGGTGAAAAGCCAGTGGATAACTCCTTGGAAACGATGTCTTCAAATTCAAATAGTAATGTCTGGACTTGCACAGGAATATTGATAGGAGTATATGTCTCTTTAGGTACAAAAAGAAGGTTGGTCTTGGTAGAGACTATTTGGTTATTTTGTAGCTTCATAGGAGCCAGAGTAATCTTCATATTATCTTTGTGAAAGTTGTATGTGTTAGTTTTACCATTATGCATAGTATTTAAATTGAATTACCACAGTCGACCAAGCAACATATGACAAGTATCCATGTCAATAATATCACTAATACCTCTTCTTTGTATTTACCGATGGAGAAAGGAACTTGACATTATTGTGTCACCTTTATTTCGCTAACGTCCTTGATCTAGCTAGTGCGATACAAGACAGTATGTGGTTGGGTTGGTAGTTGTAGCTTGTCCACTATAGTCTTGGATACTATATTCTCGCTACTTCCACTATCAATGACAAGATCACACACTCGTTGTTCAACCATATAATGAGTCTTGAAGTTGTTGTGTTGTTACATGTCTTCTTCCTTCTTTGTTATATACATTAATCGTCTTATTGCCAAGGAAATACCTTTATCTCCATAAATGACTTTCTCAGATTCAACTTCATCTATGTACTCCTCGTTCTCGAAATACGCCTTGTCCCCTTCGATGTCATCATGTGTGGTTAGATTAACGGGTTTGTTCGGACGACATTGATTTGAATAGTGGCCTATTTGTCCATAACGATAATATTTATTACCTCTTGGGATTGCATAAGTGTTGTTTATGTTGTTATTGGCTATTTTCCTTTGCGGTCAAGTGGTTGGTTAGTTGTAGGAAGGAGTTAGTCTTACTACTTCATCATGAGGTACTGTTGTGGCCTTCCCTTTGCTCAAATCAAATCTTTGTGGTAGTGTGAAGGATTGAGAAGTTGTTGAATTACGATTTGCCCTTTTGTTGAGTTGAGTTTCAATTTTCAAAACAAGTTGAATTATACTAGACAAAGTATTATGATATTGCTTAAATGCCTCGTCTTATATATTTGCACGAAGTCTATCAATGAATCTAGAAATCTTTTGACATTCGGATTCGTGAATGTCTACTCGGGTAGCTAGTCTATGAAACTCAGTTACGTGTTCTTTCATTGTCCGGTATGCTTGTCAGTAATGTTGTTATCGACTAAAAAGTGTTTGTTCGTAATCTAGAGAAAAGAAGTACTCAATCATCAATTATTTCATCCACCGCCAAGTATGAAATTTATTTCTCCTTTGTCGAATACGTGTCATTTGTAATTAATCCCACCAAGCTAACGCACCTCCTTTGAGTCGATAAGCTACTAATTTGACTTTCATGTGTTCTGGAGTACCCCAATAATCAAAGAATTTTTCTACTTCACCTAGCTAATCACAAAATTCTCCGATCATGAATAAACCATTAAATTGCGGAATCTCGATCTTCATGTGATAGTCATTTTGCTGAGGTCCTTGGTTGTTTTCGGACGTAGCTGTCCTTCATCGTCTTTACTAGAATCTTCATCTTGAAAAAATTGATTTTGATGCTGCCTAAAATTTTTAAGAGGATCAACTTCGTCAAGTCTCTGTCGTTCATAATTGTTATTTCGTCTCCCAAAAGAGTGTTGAGTCAAATTTGTAAGTATTGTCTCCAGATTTTGTAATCTTCTATCAAGTGCATCCATTGATCCTTTGTTACGAACTCTTCTACAACGAGATTTTGTTGGCTAGACTCTCTATCTGACATCTTTTTTTTTTTTTACTTTCTCTTTTGCTTTTATAGGAAAAAAATAGTACAAGCTTTTAAAAGTAAAGAAAAATAGAATTACTTTTTACTTTTTTTTTGCATTTATAGAAAAGAAAATAGTACAAACTCTTAAAAGTAAAGAAAAATAGAAATCTTAAAAGTAAAGAAAAATAGAACTCTCAAAAATCTAAATAGTAACAAAAAATTAAAGTTTACAAAAATATATATTACCTTGTTAAAGGAATGAAGCAAATTCTCCAAGGAGGAAACCTTGATATACGCCTCTTGTTTTTTTTTTTCTTTTTTTCTTTTTAGTAATAAAGATAATATATGGAAGGGTTATATGTGTATGTGTAGTAAATAATTATTGTAGGAAGGTGATGGTAAGGATTAGATAACGAAGATGATGATGAAATAAGAATTTTTTTTATGGAAATAGTATAGGGTGACAGTAACAGAAAAGCTCTACCTGATACAGAGGTAAGCTCTAGTACTAATTGATACAGTGGCTTACTAGATTTCGCTCTAATTTCCGTTCTCATAGCGAGAATATAAATAAGTAGAATTCTCAAAGAGAATTTAGAAGAGAAAACTAAAGTGTGATTGAAGATTGGATGATTACAACTCTTGCCAATGAAGACTACTTATACAAGTTTAAGATTAATCTAAACCATCTAATAAAATAATTCTAAGAAACTTATAACCATACGTCTAGTACCTACTAACCAAACACACTTAAATAAATAAATTATCTACCTAACACACTTTAAATAAATAAATTGTTCACCTAATACACTTCAAATAAATAAGCTAAAGAACCTAACACATTTTAAATAAATAAATCTATCATACCTAACAAGCAAAGATATTCTACTAACCAATAAAATATTAATTAAATTGGGTATTAGAAGTTTGGGCCTTGATTATGGGGCATGGATGTTTGTAGGTTGCTGACAAACACCACCGTCAACAGGCCTACAGTGAAGGTGGCTTAATTAGTCCATTTACGCAGTGCGCGTTTTACAAAATCACACTCAATATAAAGAAGCTCTATCTATCTTGCTTTTCGGAAATATTGAACAGAACGAAATGATACTCGAAATAAACTGTACGGTTAATCGATCAATAAAAGGGCCCTCATGTGATTCTAATTTCTATCTAATACTGCATGTAATAAAATTGAATTTTGGTTAGACTTTTAATCATCCACACATTCCAACTCCAAGCTTCAGCTAACAACTATATATGCGAGACAGATGCATGTCGTTAACAAGTCCAAGCCGCCCGGAAGCAGCACATATCTTTGTGCTAGTATATATAAATTGAAATCAATAATGAAACAAATTAAAGAGAAAAATATAACAAATGCATGTATCATTCTAAATTGATCACAATCTTCGTCACACGAAAATAATGAAAAGCATAAAAAGTAAAGACGAGAGAAAATAATATCTTTTATTTTGTTTTTTATTAATTAGTTGTCGGATATATCCTTCAAAAGAAAAAAAATTAAAGTTGTCGTATATCTATGCATATATACTTGTAAAATCCTATAACAAAGTGGACACATCATGTACAACGAGCACAACATTCTTATATTTGAAACCAAAAAAGGAAAAAAAAATAAAAAAAAAAAAGAAGCAAATGGGTGTGCTCCCGTTATTCGTCATGATCTTCAACTTTTAACTCATGAGGCTCGGTTAGTGCACTAGAGGATGATCATTATGATTATAAGGTAAAAATTTGGTATTGCCTCCAGCGAAGTTTTTTATTATATAAATGTCGTTAACAAGTTTTTTATTGATAATACATTGTATCTTAGATAGTAAATT
>JXTB01000111.1:46433-63114 GCA_002914805.1 Parasponia andersonii | reverse complement strand
CATCAGGTCATACATTTACATTGCATATTGACTCATGCAGTCACCGGAATCATGATGTTTAATTAGAACACTAGAATAACTTACGTTCATTGTATAGACGATACAGAACTCACATATGTCATGAACTAGGCATTATAGAATTCGGCAATAGTTCGTGCATTGTGGTGGACTTTTATGGTATACATTGTGTTTTAGAATATATTTTGATATAGGTTTTGTGAACATGGCTTTTGATAAAGCTATTTGAGAAACTGATATTTATGAAATATTTGGAATAAGAAAATTAACCATGCAGGAATTTGTGAAAATAATATATTGTTTATTTTAAAATTTTGTGATTGTTTCTCTACTATGTGTTAGCTCACCCCTTCCTTTTCTTCTTTCCTCTCATATAGTATTCAGTATGACTTTGATAAGGAGGCTTAGCTAGTAACTTTTGAAACTTACTAGTATTTATTTTATTTTGGTGTTTCCTACTAGATTTGTGGGTATTGGACTTAAGTAGGAATTATAATTTTATTTATAGTTATATAAGCTTTATTTCAAAATTTAATATGGTCTGTATAAATTATATCTATTGCTAATGTGTGATTGATGGATGTTTTGATGCACAACTTTGAACAATTATTTTTATTCCATTCTATGTTTAAAGGGTGATGCATTTACTATGGGTTTACTTTTACTAAAAAACTTTTAGAGGCCAATACAAATATTTATAATTTTTTGAACTTTTAAATTAAATTTTTGTATTTCCATTTTGTGAAACACCTATTCTGCTACTGACTTTGGCCTCAGGTCGTAACAAGAACTTATCCCTGTGCCTAGCGCCAAAGATTACAAGACCGTGACTTTTAGTAATTTTATGTGAAAATAGTGATACATAGTAATTTTTCTAAAATTCCAAAAAATTGAGTACTTACAATTTCAAATTTTAGTCCTTACAAATAAGTACAATTCAAATTAAGGAAACATCTCATTAATATATATTTTTTTAAGAAAATGCTTCACTCAAATTTCAATTAATTTATTTAGAAACTTTTTGATAAATCTTAAAATTTTGATAAAGAGAGTTCAGTCTTAAACTTTAGATCCAAAATTCTAAAACAATTTACATGAAATCATTTATGATTCCAAACACTCAAATATGGAGTATTGTTATCCTCATACATCGAGTTAGTAAGAATATTAAACTTACCTAAATATTTGAACGAGTAGGGAAATTAAATAGGATATACACATCTACCAGAAAATCAGAGTAGAACTGCAGGCACAAGTTAAATAGCTTGTCTAGATACCATGATAATTACTACAAATAATTCAACACATGTAAAAGGGAGGATGTAGAAAAGTGAGCACTCACATACTCAGTAGAAATTCAATTACTTTTTTAAAATGGATACAATATTTACCAAACTTGCAAGGTTAATAACTTTTCCAAAATCCATTTATAAACTGAGTTTGTAAAAATAATTGAAATTCAGAATAATCATATATTCAAAACTAAAACTAGAATTGCAAGATCATATACATCATAAATCAACTCGTTCTATGAGCTCACACCCTCTCATCATAAACTAGAGTAAGTCGTACTGTGTATATTATGGTCTCTTCCACATTTATGTGTCTATGCCTACCGAACTGAAGAGACAACTGAATACCTATGCCTACTAAGTGGGGGGTAATTAGAAGAACCTTCATGGGTTTACGAGCTCTCANCATACTCAGTAGAAATTCAATTACTTTTTTAAAATGGATACAATATTTACCAAACTTGCAAGGTTAATAACTTTTCCAAAATCCATTTATAAACTGAGTTTGTAAAAATAATTGAAATTCAGAATAATCATATATTCAAAACTAAAACTAGAATTGCAAGATCATATACATCATAAATCAACTCGTTCTATGAGCTCACACCCTCTCATCATAAACTAGAGTAAGTCGTACTGTGTATATTATGGTCTCTTCCACATTTATGTGTCTATGCCTACCGAACTGAAGAGACAACTGAATACCTATGCCTACTAAGTGGGGGGTAATTAGAAGAACCTTCATGGGTTTACGAGCTCTCACTGAAAGCAAGAATACTGGCTGTCTACTTAATACTACAATGCCTAAGATGTATGTTATGTGAGATCCTATAGTATGTATAATATGTAAAAACTATGCAACATATGACCAAACAATACTTTGAAACTCTACTTGATATTATTTTAGAATTTACTGTGCTATGGGTAGCAAATCTACTGAATCACCCCAAAATCACGATTTTACGAATATCTATAAAAGTCATATAGTCTAACTCCAGAATAATACAAGATTTTCCAACAGCTTATCAAAATATCATTTTATTAATGATTTTTCACAAAATAATCATAATACAAAAATTCAAATGAAAGCATATATAAAACTAGGTAATTGAACTAGATAGTGCTTCGAAATTTCATTTTTTCAACGGATACTGAAATAAAGAATTGGATATCCCCACTGAATTCCTAGCACCCAAATTAGATAGGTTAGATAGATAACTTGAACGATATAGGCTTGGGTCGAATCCGAGTCTACAGCACACAAAACGAGACAAATCTAAGCTGTTAGATTTCATTTTTTATGCAGGTCATAAAACATAGTCAATATATATTTTATTTTTCACTATTTTCAACATAGATTCCAAAAATAATAATAGTTTTACAATCTAACGATCTGATCGAAAAGTCAATACTGAAATAAAATATACTTAAAATTGTCCAATGAGATTGAAATCAAATAGAGCAAAATCGAGCTATAAGGCACTTACCAAGAGAATGCAAGTGAGGAGATGAGTCAAAGAAGACTGATTTCATGATGAAACGTCATTAGAATTGGCACCGGCGAGCTTTTGACTCTGCAACATTTTTCTGGCTATAAAGAACTCCGACGGGGCTGGGACTGGTAGTGGGTGGTTTGTGTAGCAACGGGGCATCGATGCAAGTCAATGGTTGATAACTATATTTTATACTTATCTTTATTATACCTTCGAGCTTAATAATTGCTTGTCTTTGAGCTTTTTTTACTTGATTATTTTTTTTTTTTGCTGCATATTTCAGGTGAAAAATCATTAAGAAGAAAATTCAAACTTTTCAAGTAAAATTGAGGTTAAACTAAGGCAATTTCAATCATTAGCTAGCAAAGATGGAAAAACAACATCTTAACAGTGTGTAGTAACGTTGAGAATATTGAAGGAATAGGGTAGAAGTAGGCACTGCAACACAAACTTGGTGCTATAGCACCAAAAGCTCCAGTAGCTTGGCATTGCAATGCCAGGAAGTGGCACTGCGGGATTAATGGTGTGACATCGCATTGCTGCGGGATTAATGGTGTGATGTCACAGCGCCACACCGGGTGTGGCACTATTATGGCATCACGATGCCATTGTATTAATAGTGTGTTGCTATAGCGCCACACCCATGGCACCACAACACCATCCCCTAAGTAATGTGGCATTGCAGTGCCATACTTTGACAGTACAGTGCCAACTCTTCGACCATCTCGGTGCTGTAATGCCAACTTTGGCGCCGTAGCACCTCAAAGTGCATATATGTTACAGAATTTTTGGATCATGATCGGTTTGCTTCTTCTATGTAAACTCTCTTACGCTCATCTGAGAGGGAGGACAATGGGGTGACGAAAACCCTAGCAGCCAAGGTTTTTAGAGCTACTCCAAGGTAGAAAACAACATTAAGGAAGAGGATTCAAGGGCAGAAAATCATATTTGAAAGCTTTAAAATGAGTTTTTCTTACTTTTTATTCTTATTTTTCTCTTTTATTTTCTACACTTGAATATGTATCTATTTTGTTATATATATATTGTCTTTTTTTCCGTATGAGCATGAACTAAACTCTATTTCTAGAGAGACAATTGAATCTCTAATGTAATCTAACTATTTGGTTTTCCTTTATTGTTCTTGATATCCATGGTTGAATTAATTATTTTATCTTGAGCTTAATACATCTATTTACTTAGTCACTAAATAGATTGTTGTTGCGAAATCTATATGAACTTCGGAAGATGATTATAGGTTTGGACATAGATAGAACATCATAAGATCACCTAGTATAAAGTGAGTTTGCATAGGATAGGAATATACCTATATAACTTGAGTAACCTTGTGTGAGAATGGCCAAACTTAATGAGTCTAATAATCAATTTATGTTAGAAGTAATATATTATTTTATTTAGACATTTGTGCTTATGTCTTGGAAAAGATTTTGGAAATACTTGAGAATTCTCAGTTGTCAATTCTATATAGATACTTGTATATTGAGGAAAACTAGTAGTTAGAGGAGTTAGATGGTAGATTGCATCCCTAGTGTCTTTACTATTACTCTAAGAACTACCTTTGATTGTGTAATTTTGGTTTCCTTTCTTACATTTTATATTGCTATTTACATTTTGATTCTTTCGCAAAACCATCAATTATTGTCGTTTCGATAAATTAGAAACTAGTTTCGGTTAGTACTTAGCATTTGTGAATCGAGTACTCCTCATGGGATCGACACTCTCTTACTTCTATATTACTTATTGTGACCCGTATACTTGCGGTGCTTTATGTGTTAGAAATAGCCCCAACAGTGGTGTGGCTTAATGGTGACAGAATGAACTGCTATAATGGTTGGCTAGAAATCACTGGTTTTGGAGGTCTCGGGGGCTTGCTCAAAAAAGAAGAAGAAAATCCGAGGATTTATGATCAATTTTCAGAATTAGAGTGCCACGTGTCAAATTCTAAGAGATTGAGCACTATTTTGCTTACTTACATTTTGACCTAATTTTTGAAATTTCTTTTCATTTACACCTTC
This sequence comes from Parasponia andersonii, assembly GCA_002914805.1. NCBI lineage: Eukaryota > Viridiplantae > Streptophyta > Magnoliopsida > Rosales > Cannabaceae > Trema > Trema andersonii. The sequence continues at coordinate 58,278 of JXTB01000111.1, read as the reverse complement.
AGTTAATTATACTTTAGCCCTAACTTTTATACTTTCATCACACTTTTGCCCAAATGAATTTAAACTTGGTTTTATTCAAGTTTATCCAATAATTTGATTTTTTTTATGAAAAAAAATTGGGTTAAAAGATCTCACTACCCTTATAAAAATTAAGGGGTTTTGCATCTTTCTCTCCTAACAAAAATTTCATCCTAAAATTCAAACACGACAAGGGTACAAAGTCCGGTATATATAATACTATCCTAGATTACACTAGATCAAATAATACACTTGGACAATTCCATTTGTCCACAGTTAAATTTGGTCTCAATCAATCACTGAGTCTAAAGACTCTACTAAGGTCTTCATCAACACAAAATTGCACTAAAAAATATTTCGAATAGAAAACAAATATACTTGTGTTGCACCACAAATAAGATAGATACATTCAAAGGTCAGAAATGACAATAAGAGTACAATGACATAAGTCATTTACCGTTCGTCAAATCGAGTGAGTAATAATTATGCACACAAATCATTTCTAGTTAAGAATAAGACTAGAACTTCTATAACAGGAGATCATCAACACAGAAGTACATAGCACAACAAATACTACCAGCTAAAATGTTGCAATCCAATCATATAAAATGCAAGTACTTACAAAACAAATATTGTCCAAAGACATCCCAAATCATAATAATCCATACCACAATTAAATCTAGAGACTCTCCAAGTCTTTTTTGCCTAACATAGGATTATAACAATAATTCTAAATCATCACTTACCTCCAAAGACTTTTTAAATCTTTGGCATAAGAGGAAAGTCATATAGAAATGACTTAATACCTAATATGTAAATAAAACTAATAACAATACTACAATACCCCAGAAATAAGGTTCCAATAGAACATGCCGTCTATACAGCAATATATGTCTCCCATCTAGCCTCATTTCATTTTTAAATCAAAAATAATTTTGAAAATAGTTTTGAAAACATGAAGCACAAATATCATGGACATATAAGAATACTACACTAATTTATAATACGGTCTCACCTTGGCTATAGGTAAACCAGATCTGAACTCTAAGTATTCCTTTTAAAAATATAATGAGCTAAGAATGATATCTCCTTTGCTATTCTAGATAACAGAGCCTAAACATACCTATTGTGTGATCTTAAATTTATGATATTGGTTGACGCCAAGAAAGGAAAGTCAAAACAGTCAGCTGAGAGGTATATGTGCTAAATCGCATATTTACATCTCGACTAAAATGCGACATTTCTTGAATAAAGAATATGTGACCTAGAGAAAACGAAACCAGATCAAGCTTCCTGGAAATGGGTAACCTGCAGATAAAGAGAAATAAGCTTTGTGTGGAGATTAAGTAATCCATTTACTAGATATTACCCAATTCTATATTATTACCCAAAAAATTTATCTTCTGTTATATACTTTCTCATTCTCGCAATTAGAAAATATTGAGCTATCCTCACTTATATAAAATGGGCTCACTCTCATTATTTTTCATCTTACAATCATTTCAACATACACTTTGTAATTCTTTTTGCTCTCACTTGGAGACTTTGAGAAATTCTTGTAATTCTTTTTAAAATAATGAAGAATAGTGAATGTAGACTCATCTTTTTTGAGACTGAACTACTATAAAATTCTCGTCTTCTTATTTACTTTATTTTTTTGATCTAAATCAAACAAATCATATCATGCAAATTTTCTAAATTAATTGTTGACAAAACCTCTGTCAACAGCATCTTACCCTCTTAACTAAATATGGTATTGCAACTAATCTTGTATTTGCACCACTCAAGAGGATGACATGAGAAAGATTTATCTTTTCCCCAATTTTTCACTTCTTTGATCGGATTGACTTCCAGTAAATGATTTATAGATATTTTAAGAAACAATTTTTAGGTATCTTCTAAAACATTATGCACACTACTGAAATATTAACATGCACATTATAAAGAAAATGAGACATATGTTCTGATCAAGGAAAAACTTCCCAATATTAAGGGTAAACTCTATAAATACATATGCTTTTGAGATTTTCCTTAAACTCTCTACAAATTTAAATTTTCACAACTCACCTATAGAATTGCAAGCAATTATAGTACAAGAAATGGTTTCAATATCCTCACTTTCATACTATTCTAATATATGCAATAAACCAAAATCTTTTAAAAGTTGAAGCTTATATCATTATATGCTTGCAGCAGGAATATATTAAGGACAAGAGGAATCATAAAGAAACTAAAGGAAACTCAAGTAATCAAAATGTTAAAAAGAAACAATTTCTTATTGTTGTACGGTCTAAAATCTAGATGATGGTCAATGCCAAAAAGGGAAAGTTAGCAACTAAGAGGACGTGACAGGTCACACGAGTAAGTTAAGTGCGACCTCTTCCGAGTAAGTCGAATGCGACCTCCCTCTAAATAAAGTGTGACCTCCTCTGAACAAGTTAAGTGTGACCAGAATGAAGAGAAAATTAGACCAAGCTTCGTCAAACGGGTAATCTACAAAGAAAGGGAAAAAAAAGATTCTCTTTCAAGATCGACCAGTTGTTTCATTTAAGTTATTACCCAGTTATATTGTTACTCAAATTGTATTTTCTGATTATACACTTACCCATTTTTATAATCGAGATACATTCAATTACTTTCACCTATATAAGAGGAAGATCAATGCTGTTATGGGGGATCTTTTTAGGAAAAACTTAAGGACTCACTTTCTGAACACACTCTGTACTCTCTTGTAATCTTCCAGAAAATAATGAACAGCAGTGGACGTAAGCTCATCTTTTTTGGGGCCGAACTACTATAAAATTCATGTCTCTTTTATATGCTTTGATTGATCATCCCTTTACACACACAAGCCACATCTTGTAATTTCTTAAATTCATTGTTGACAAAACCTCTGTCAACAATTGGCACTAAAAGAAGGGCTATTCCGGCAGAATGTTTTTTAATTCCGCTTCTTTCAACAATAGCAAACACCAGAAACATTACCAGAAACACCGGAACTAGCCAAAATCATCCCCAAAGTACTATTGCTGCACAGGTACATCCTGCTCAGGATCAGCCTGCCGTGACTGCACTAAAAAATATTGCCCAGAGACAGGATCGCATGGAGGAAGCACTGGTGAACCTTCAGCAAATTACAAATCAGATTAATGACTCTCTACGACGACTTGCTGAGGGACAGATGCTAACTCCATCGCAGCACGAACGTCCTAGAGAACGTCCTGCTCAACAATCTGAGAAAGGAATTCAGATCCTAGAGATAGGGAGCCGCGACCAGCATAAAGCCAATTGTATTAACTAATCCCGGAACAATCCAATATATCTCAAAAGTTCAGAAGTTCACCAAACATCCAATCAAATTATTGAAATCGATGAAAATCGAAATTTTAAGAAATAGGTCATAATGAACATTTTAAATCAAAAGAAGTATAAAACTTGATAATTGAACCCCTTCCTCGCCTTGATAGCTAGGCTAAGCTATCGGCGCCCGTAGATTATCCCATTGGTCACCCCGATGCTCTTTAGTCCATTTCGGAATCCAATGAGCTTGCTTTAAGAGCTGACTTTCCAAACGAATTCTCAAATTGAGAAACAGAGATGACCACTGAATTTAGAGTACTCAAAAGTACTAGGTTATACATATAATTCGATTAATTTTCGCCCTAGTTAAGACTCGGCCTGTGGTATGCAGAAATGTGGCAAAATCCCAAGCCTCGTGTCTTAGATTTCATCCCACTTGGAAACCTATTGATGTTATATATCAAAACTAATGTCTTGATCTTACTTAGTCTAATTTCATTTTCAACGCCTCTACCTTAAATTTGGGCTTAATTAGAGACTAATTATAAAAGTTACAAAAATACCATTTTATGAAAATATTTGGATAAATGCCACAAAATTCAGACCCGAACTTATCTCAATCCTCAAAGTTTCATGAACAATAGTTGAATATTATAAAAATTATTACACAAATGCCACTTTTTGTTACAAAAATGACATAAAAACTTTTAAATACTCATCGAAGCTTCTTTGCCAGAAATTAATGGCAATGAAGGGTCAACCTAAGTAAGAAGGAGCTTGGGCTTAGAGTTGGCGGTAGTGGGTGGCAGCTAAGGATAGTGAAACACCGAATTTCGGCTGTGGAGTATGGTTGCTTCATGCCAAGTTTGTCGGCGATCTGTGGCATGATGGGAGATGGGAAAAGCCAGTGCTAGTTCGTCTGGCTATGGGGAGTCGGCTCTGGGGGCTGGCAGTTGTCACTAGTAACGAGGGATGGCCAAATCGTGAGCTGCAACATGGGGTTTTTAAGGTAATGGGAAGCGATGGAGAGGGAGAGAGAGAGAGAAGAGGGAAGGGAGAGAGAGAAGAGAAGAGAGAGAGGCCTGGTCAAATAGGCCATGTGGTCTAATCTCTATTGGGCATATGAATCCAATATTTGCACTTTAACCCCTGACTCTCAAGTTTTTAATCACTTAAGTCCCCATTAATTACCATATGACCATAAAATTTAAACTTCTTCTTCACTTTGACCCTTACCTAGATTTAACACAATTTCAACCTCTTTTATTAATTTTTAATTCCCACTTTTGTAAAAAACCAAAATAACCTTACAAAAATCAAGGTTTTTACACATTCCGACTCTAAGCTTTACTTCTACTAATATGCGAGACAAATATAGGTCATTCACAAGTCCAAAGACCTGAGAATTAGATAGCAAATGTCTTAATTTGTGTGTAGATGTAAATTGAAAACATAGGCATTTATTATACCCTTTAAAATTGATCACTATTTACAAACTTTGGCGCCTAAAAAATATGAAATAAAGAAAAAGAGAGTAAAGAAAACCTGCACTTGTATTTTTATTTTCTTGTATATATACTTATAAAATTTGATAGCAATCTTGTACAACGAGCACAACAATCTTTTTTTTTTGAAAAAGGTGATGAATGAAAAAAAAAATAGAAGAAGAAGCAAATTATGGGTTTGCTACCACTCCCGTTATTCGTCATGATCTTCAAAATTTGGTTTAATTCATTGAAAATATAGTATTAAAAACATAGGCCAAAACCAAACCATTACGAGGTTGATCAGTTAACTAGTGCACCAAAGGATGATTATGATGTGGTAAAAATTTGGTATGGCCTCCGGCGAAGTTCTTTTGGTTGATGTGGATAGTTTTGTCTTTTGGCTTTGGAGATACAGTTGGGTTAGGCGAAGTTCTTTTAGTTTTGTTTCTCATATTATTAATATCGTCCTTCGTCATGAATACTCGACCACCTTCAATAGAATATACGGGGTGACAATTCGTGTTAGCGAGTCATGTTTGTGTCATGTCAATATATATGTATATCAAAATATATCTCAACTTGAATCTTACTTGTATAATAATTGTGTTAGAAATTCTAACTCAAATTTGACCTATTTATAAATGGGAACCGACATGACCCGTATAACCCATTTTTTCAAATGTGTCATAGTCAAGTCAAGTTAACCCATTTAACTAGCTAAAATACATATTTTAAACATATTTAATATAAATTCGTACACATTTTATGACCTTAAAATACAAAAATTTACTAAAAACAAATAGAAACCATATAAAATCTCAGTACATATGTATAACAAAGTCTTATACATATAAAAAATTGTTAAAACATTCAAGATAAAAATATTTAATTTTTGCATAGATATTATATGGGTCATAAAAGGGTTGACCTGTTGATTAGTTTTCATGAGTTCAGTCTAATTTTGCCCTAAACTATTTAAGGCAAACCCAATTGTATTAACTTCGTGTGAATTTCAAGTCGTGTGACAAATTCCCAACTTTTAATATACCATGTTAAAATTGATAATTATGACAAGGATATTGGCTAGACACAAAAGCACTTTTCACCTTACTTAGTTGCCGTCTAATTACTATTGTGCATCAATTTGATCCTATCTAATTTTCTTTAGATAATGTCTTATAATTAAAAAATTTGATGTCAATTTTACATTCATATTATTGATATGCTTAATTTGCTTTTTTCTTTCTAAACCTAGGGAAAATTGAATAAGCAAAATATTGTCAAAATTTAAATGAGGAATCATAATGGAGTACGACTAATGGAAATCACTTTTTTTTTTTCACGTGTGTTCCCCATTAATTGTTTGTCAGAGACTCACATTTTTGAGTTCGTATTCCATGCAAACTGTAAATCTGGAACTTTTAAGGGACAAAATAGACTTTTTACGTCCAATGACAAACTTGTAAATAAGTAATTTTTGGAATAAAATAGTGCAAATATGGTGATCACTACCACCACTCTTCCCAAAGGTCATAAAGCTATCAGTGTAAAATGGGTATACAAGGTGAAAAAGAATGCCAATGGAGAGGTAAAAAGATACAAAGTAAGGTTAGTTACGAAAGGCTATAGTCAAAGAGCCGGCATTAACTAGGACAAGGTTTTCACTCCTGTTGCATGATTGAAAACTATAAGACTAATTATTTCTCTTGTTGCTCAAAACAAATGGAAGATTCATCAAATCAATGTAAAGTCTATATTTTTGAATGGAGTTCTTGAAGAAGAAGTTTATCTCGAACAATCATTGGATTATGAGGTGAAAGGGTATGAAGATAAGGTTTTGAAGCTGAAGAAGGCTCTTTTCGGTCTAAAGCAAGCATCAAGAGCATGGAACCGCCGAATTGACAAATATTTCCAAGAGAATGGATTCACTAAGTGCCCTTTTAAACCTACTCTCTGTAACAGTAATCGAACCTATGGCAAACTACCTCGGCATAGAGGTCAAGCAAAAGGAAGAAGATATCTTTATCTCTCAAGAAATCTATATAGAGGAGATCCTGAAGAAGTTCAATATGGATGATTACAAGCTGATAAGTACAATAGTAGAGTGTGGACAAAAATTATTCAAAGATGATGAAATAGAAAAGGTGGATCCAACACTCTTCAAGATCCTTGTTGGATGCCTTCGGTACCTGACATGTACAAGGCCCGACATTCTCTATACAACTGGACTAGTGAGTCGTTACATGGAAACTCCAATAACTACTCACTTCAAAGTTGTAAAGAGAATTTTCCATTACCTAAAAGGTACGATCAATCTTGGCTTTTTCAATTCAATTTCCAATGATTACAAACTCGTTGGTTACAGTGATAGTGATTAGACTGGAGATACTGATGATCGAAAAAGCACAACTGGTTTTGTGTTTTTCATGGGAGAAACCGCCTTTACCTGGGTATCTAAGAAACAATCGATTATCACTCTTTCAACACACAAAACTGAGTACGTAGCTGTTACATCATATATTAGTCATGCAATCTAGCTAAGAAGGTTGTTGAAAGAGTTAAACATACCTCAAAATGAGCTAATGGAGATTTGTGTCGATAATAAGTCTGCAATAGCATCGGCTAAATATTCAGTCTTTCATGACCGAAATAAGTATATCGATACTCATTATTACTACATAAGAAAATGTGTTGCAAACAAAGAAATACAATTAGGTATGTGAGATCACATGATCAGATTGCTGATATTTTCACCAAGCCACTAAAGTTTGAAGACTTCACAAATAAGAAACTTGCCTAGTATTATAAAATAAGTTTAAAGGGGTATTGAAAATAAACTTGTTTAAGCCCATCAACATGAGGCCCAATAAATTGGAGTTAGCCTAAATGCAAAGCTCATAAAAGAAGAATCCAAGTCCAAATTGAAGAAGCCTTCCACCTAGAATCTTTTAGTGTTAGTACATATTAGTTTTTTGCATGTGCATTATTTGATTACTTACATTATTATTAGAAGTGTGTGGAAGAAAATATGTGTGGGTTAAGAATTTTTGTAATTATTTATTTGTGTGGGTCTCATTGTTTCTCGTATAGTATAAATACCCCTTCCTATTTGAGTTCTAAACATCAAGTAAGAAGCAAAGCTTCTANAGATTGAAGAGAAGAGAGAAAGAAGCATAGCTTCTAGTGAGCGAGTGAGCTTGAAAAGTGAAGTTGAGAATTTTCTCTTATAGTAATATTTAATTGAGTAATAAAGCTTGTTTTATTTCTAACATCCAACTAATGTGAGTACAAAGGTACTTCCGAAAATTAAGTTCAAACTCTTTGGACTTAGTGAATAGAAGGGAAGCCCTCAAGGGTTGATTAGAAGGCAATTTTGGAGTATGAACAAGTTCTGGTAGGCCTTGTACAAGGTCGTGACATTTGTTCAATTTAAGTAAAAGCAATAATAAACAATGATTTTTATAGAATTATAAAAAATCAAGTACTTAGAATTTTATATTTTAGTACTTAAAAGAGTAAGTAAATTACAAAATTTGTAAACTTTTCATTAGTTTGAATTTCTCATGGAAAACTTTCATTTAAAGTTTTTAGAAAATTCTAATTAATTAGTTTAGAAAGCTTTGTTAATTCATAACTTACGTTAAAATTAGTCTAATTAAACCTTGAGTCTTATGTCCAAATAATTGACATGAAATTATTAGTCTAGTTAAACCTTAAGTCAAATGTCCAAATAATTGACATAAAATCATATGTATCTCTAAGTATTCAGTTTAACAGCAAAATCATCCTCATACACCCACTTTGTAAGTTACTACTATTGGCTAAATAAATTTGACATAGAGAAGAAAATATGATATAGAATAAGAACCAACCAATGAAAATATAGGAAATGATAAACATAAGCCAAATAAGCTTGTCATACCACCAAGATAATTACCACAAAAATAAATCAATACACGAATATGGGGGGAAGTAGGGAAGTGAGTACGTGAATGCTCAATAGAGATTCAATTACAGATTTTTAACCAAAATAAAATACTTACTTTCAAGGTCCTATATGCTCAGTTTATATTCAAATAGTTTCCAGAAATTTAATTGAAAACATTGTCCAAAAGTTTATACTTTTAAACTATTGTAAAACATTATTTCAATTCAAATTCATTTTGCAAAGTTTTAAACATTCTAAATTATTGTAAAACATAGTCTGAGAACAAAATCATTATCCAAAAGTTTAAATATTCTAAACTGTTATAAAACATCACATCAAAACCAGTACATATTTATTCAAGTCAAGCACATAAAAAGTGACACAATCAATGACATGTCTGAGCTACCAAAGATTGGTGACTGTAAGTATGCAATATTGTGAGCTACCCAAATATGATATATAGTTCAAGCATCTTCTGTAGAGTACCGTAAGTCCGTCGGCAACGTAAGTGCAATAAATGCATGCAATGTTATAGGTATGACATAAGTGAAAATATATACCATGTTCCATAAAATCATAAAATAAATCATGTAGTGTTTTTAATTAACAAAGTTTAGTTCTTTTTACTTAATTCTTATTAAAATTAGATTTTATAAACATTTTGGCAGCAAATAGCCATTTTTATCAAAACCAATAAAATCCAATTCCTATAGAAAACAGTTTCAAAATAAGATAATTTGGCATACCAACCAATGTAAAGTTCCTCCTAGACAGTTTAAATATCAAATTTTGTCAAAATATGTATAAATCATATTTTAATCAATTATTTCACAAAATTTCATATTTATTTAAAATATGTGTAAATAAAACTTAAACCAATTTAAAGATCAAGTAATCGAATCCCTACCTTAATCGAGTGACTAGATATTGCTAAAATACTATTGAGAGCATTTGACGTCATTTTGCAGTTGTTTGGATGGTTAGAGGTTGTTTTTGAACCCTCAATCGTCCGCCTTGAAATGTTATTTTTCCAACGGAGCTTCAAATGGAAAAATAGACATCTCTACTGAATTTCTAGCACATAGATTAGTTAGGTTAAGTATATAACTTGACCGATTTAGGCTTGGGTCGAAATCCGACATCGTGACACATAAATTGAGATNTAGACAGTTTAAATATCAAATTTTGTCAAAATATGTATAAATCATATTTTAATCAATTATTTCACAAAATTTCATATTTATTTAAAATATGTGTAAATAAAACTTAAACCAATTTAAAGATCAAGTAATCGAATCCCTACCTTAATCGAGTGACTAGATATTGCTAAAATACTATTGAGAGCATTTGACGTCATTTCGCAGTTGTTTGGATGGTCAGAGGTTGTTTTTGAACCCTCAATCGTCCGCCTTGAAATGTTATTTTTCCAACGGAGCTTCAAATGGAAAAATAGACATCTCTACTGAATTTCTAGCACATAGATTAGTTAGGTTAAGTATATAACTTGACCGATTTAGGCTTGGGTCGAAATCCGACATCGTGACACATAAATTGAGATAAATCTGAGCCATCAGATTTAGATTTTTGTACTGGTCACTAAACATAGTCAATCTATATATACCAAAATTTAAGTTTTCTTCAGTACATTACAAATATGAGTTTTATTTTACGATCTAACAATCAGATTGAAAAACTAATACACAAACTAAAATAACTCAAAACTATGAGAAATGATGAAATTTAATCTGGATAATTTTGAGTTGATATATATATATATATATATATATACCTTGGTTTTCCTAAGGAAGCCGAGAAGCCCAAGATTGCAACCTAACATGGTAAGAATCAATGCTAGAATCTGATTTTCTCCGTGGCATTTTCCAGTTGTTACTGGCGATCTGGTGCTCCGTTTACAGAAAAATTTCGGTGAGTGTTGTTTTGGGTGGTGGTAGTTTCACTTGAGTTGGTGTCATCACCTAAAATCGGCTGGAGGGCCGTCTATCCAAGACAATCGTGGGTTCAGCTTTGTTCCGATAGAGTAAGAGAGAGAATGATCATGAGATATATATATATATATATATATGTTTATGTTTTTTTTTTTCCAGAAAAAGTATAGAAATACCCTTGCTAAAACTGGGGTTTTACAAGTTCAGTATCAAGGTGGAGATTTGTTGGAACTTTAACTCAGAATTAATGTTAAAATGACGAGACAAAGTCGATTTGTAGATGAAGTAAAGTTGTACAAAGTTCTGCAAAATTTTACAAAGGTTGAGGTGGTTTTACGAAGTCTTAAAAACATTTTCTGAAAGAAAACTAGGGTTGAAGTATTTCATGGGTTGGACTCATGGAATAGGTGTATAATAACTTTTTGTCATGTGAACTTTTTTAACATCTAGTTAACATCTGGAAATTTCTCTGTATAGAAAAAAATGGGAGAAAGTCGCTTGACAGTGAGGTTGAGTGTTTGAACCTTGTATTTAGATTGGGATCAGATAAAAATTGTATGCACTGGGGACGTAGACATTGGTAACCAGTACTTAAATACTGTGTGATTAATTTATTTGTTCTTTAATTCATGGATTGTTTTATATTGATTTCTAGTGTGTGGAGGTTTTAACTTGCAACTTTTTGAATCTTGTATCTACACAAACGAGGAAAAATAATGGGGTTCTGATTAAATGATAACGGAGTTGAATTAATCACATTTTTTTTAGCGTGTGTTCCCCATTGAGAGGTCGAGACTCTCATTTTTGAGTCCCTATTGCATGCATACAATATAGTACATGAATTCTCTTCCAAAGTCAGAAAATATGAACAATGTCGTGTAAAAGCTTGGCAGGTCTACGAACGACATAGGAAATTGCAGCCAAGTGACGAGGTTCCAAGCAACTACATTTTCTTTTGGTAAGTTCAAACATATCCCATATGAAGAGGAATTAAGGTATTCAAAATATCCCATATGAAGAGGAATTAAGGTATAAACGGCCTGACCGCATATTGAATGGATAAATTTTGGAGAATGGTAATTAGTCAGTCAGTCCAAACCACGTTATGTACAAAAGACTGCTGATCACCGAGTTTCATATCCTACTGTTGAATTTTAAATTTTATT
>JXTB01000111.1:14543-36356 GCA_002914805.1 Parasponia andersonii | reverse complement strand
AATAAAGCAGCACTACCCTAATTCCATTACTCATTTTGTCACCTTTTATTATGTCAGTGGAAATCACTCAAAAAACCAAGTACTTCTCTCCCTAGCTAGCTAGCTAGATAAATAAATTTAGATTATGCATAATTTTTAGAAAATTGACAAGGTCCAAATTAAGTCTCTCATCAAACTGTTAATTAAGAAACAGACAAGATATCATAGTGATCTTCATGATCTTCAGTAGTTATTTTGTACTTTTTCACACGCATGATTTGAATTAAGGTCATTTACCAAAAAAAAAAAAAGAAAAACATTATTTGGACTATTAATTTTTTGGATTTAGTGCACGTTTATGCCAATTCCTCCTGGTTGTTTTTTTTTTTTTCTTTTAAGGGTATTAGTTAGCTTTATTTGTATACATCAATTACTTAATTGTACTCGACACATCAAGCACTATATATATCTCTTGAAATGACACAAAAATCGAGAAAATTACTTGTAAATAATATCACGAGGTCGGGTCTCGCACTGAGAGTCACGTTTGACAAATTATATGTCTAATCTAGTATTTTTTAGTACTGTGAATTTAGTGGTGAAGTTCGTTTCATGATTTGAAGCTCCGATTAAAAATCAAGTTTTCAAACTTATCGATCAAAGATTTGAAAACGACATCCGAACCTCCGAACGACACTCAAACGATACTAAACGTTCTCTATAGTACTGTTACGTTATTTGGATACTCGATTGAGATAGGGATTCAATTGTTTGATTTTATACATGCTTTCATTTAAATTATGGATTATGACTATTTTGTGAAAAATCGTGAATAAAATGATATTTTGATAAGCTGTTAAAAAAATTGGATTATTCTGGAATTGGGCTATGTGACTTCTAAATGTATTTATAAAATTGAGATTATGGGGTGATTAAGCGGATTTGCTGCCCATAGCATAGTAAATTCCAGAATAATATCAAGTAAGATTTTAAAGCATTATTTGATTATTCCTTGATGCATGGTTAATTGTGAACTATTAAATATCATACGTACCATATGATTATACATGAGAGACATCTTAGGTATCGTAGTATTTAATGGGCAGTCGTTGCTCTTGCCCTCGGTAAGAGCCTATAAACTCGCGCGGAATTTTCTGATTAATCACACTTGGTAGGTGTAAGCAGTTGGTTGTCCCTCCGGTTTAGTAGGCTTAGATATATAGGTATTTCTTTAGGTTTCTAGGATAGGTATCAGACAGAGAATACTTAGTACATGTAGTACGAGTTACTCTGGTTCATAATGAGAGAATGTGAACTTATGGAATGAGTTGATTTATGACATGTATAATCTTGTATTTCTGGTTTTTGTTTTGAATATGTGATTATTTTGGATACCAATTGTTTTATATACCTGGTTTATAAATTGATATTGGAAAAGATATTAACCATGTAGGTTTAGTAAAAATTTTATCCATTTAAAAGATAATTAAATTTTTACTGAGTATGTGAATGCTCACCCACCTACTTCTCCCACTTTCAGGTGTATGTCTAATTAAAGTAATAATTCCGATAATCAGATGTGTTGCATGTCTAATTAAAGTAATAATTCCGATAATCAGATGAGTTGCATAGCTTGTATTGATAGTTCTATTCTAAATTCCTGGTAGGTGGTCGTACTTTGTTATCATTTTTCCAAATTTGTATATATATATATATATATTATCCAAATTTGTTTTGACTATTGACTAATAAATTTGATCAAAGTTTAGACATTCAACAGGTCATACAAGAAGAAATAATTAACACGGACGGTATGGAAAATATCCTAAACTAAAGTTTTAATATATCTTAGTTTGCATGCATAAACTTGATTGAGAGACTCAATATACCTCTAAAATAGTCTGTCTCTTCTTTTTTTCCATTTCATTTTGGTGCCATTAATTGGATAATCTAATTACCAAACTATCCTTCTAATTGGCCTACTTCTTTTTCTTTTTTTTAATTATTAACAGATGAAGAAGAGGAAAACATCAAAATTCTACACAACATCTCAACAAACTGATTGGCATGCACCTGCGCGTGCAGAACAATCATAGATAGGCTATTGATAATAGATTGTATTTTAGCTAGTAAATTATGTCTAATTTCTCCAATTTTAGCTAGTACTTTAGCTAGTAAATTATTCTATAAAATAAATATAGTCGAATACATTCATATATTTAGTACTATATGTGCGGAACGTGATAATACAATATTAGTTAACAGATGAATATCTTGTCATGTATAATGCAGAGATAGTGCAATGGGTAATTAAATATTTCTTGATCAATACGTAGTGTACATATATATTTATATGCGCACATAATATTGTGATATATACGATTAATAAAGTAGCATTATTTACTTTTAAAAAAAATTCTTGAACAAAACATATGAATAATACTAAAAAAGAAACTGCACTATATATTAGTTAATCAATAATAAGGCGCATTTCTGAGTTCTGTTATATATTACTACTGTAAGAGAATTTTTTTAATCAAGCGTGCATTAATTCCATGCTTATATTTGTCGAGACAAATTCGTATGTCCATAACAAGGAATGCAACTGCGGTCAGAAAATTATTTAAAAAAAAAAAAGAAAAGAAAAGAAAAGAAACAAGGAAAAAGAAGAAGAAAAAAAACAAACATGCACCCTCAGAGAGCAAATGGAAAAATCTACGTCCGGCAGTAATTCGGTGCTTTCACCAGACATCTATTTGGACTATATCTTTGTACAAATTGAATTAACTAGTTTTACAACTTTCACTTTGCGTGTGGGTTTAGATCAAATCAGAATAAGCTCAACATATGATAAAGCTATAGAAAGTTACAAATTAAAGGCAGAAATTTAAATACTAGAATTTTATACTTTGATATCATATATATGTATATATATATATTATTTGATTACTCTTATGCATGGAACTTTCCTATAATATACTGTTATGCATGGAAATTCAAGGCCATGAATTTAAGTAATTTTATGTGAAAATAGTGATAAACGGTGATTTTTCTAAAATTTTAGAAAATTGAGTACTTACAGTTTCAAATTTTAGTACTCACAAATAAGTAAAATTCAAATTAAAGAAATCTCTCACTAATATAGATTTTTCAAGAAAATACTTTACTCAAAGTTTAGAGAAATTTCAATTAACTTATTTAGAAACTTTTTGATAAATCTTAAAATTTCGATAAATAAAGTTCAGTCTTAAATTTTTGGCCCAAAATTCTAAAACAATTTACATAAAATCATTTATGATTCCAAGTACTTAATTATATGTAGTGTTGTTATCCTCATACATCCATTTAGTAAGAACATTAACCTTCGCTAAATATTTGAAACTATAAGGGAATTAAACAGGATATAAACACCCGCCATGAAATAAGAATAGAACTGCAGGCATCAGCCAAATAGTTTGTCGAGCCACCATAATAATTATCTCAAAGATATATCAACACCTGAAACTAGGAGGATGTAGAGGGATGAACATTTATATACTCAGTAGAAACTTAATTATCTTTTTCAATGGATGTAATTTTTACCACCTAAAATTTATAAGGGTAAAATTATAACTTTGTACTACTTATATCTAACCCAATATTTTTGAGTCCTCTGAATTCAGTGGCGATCTTTGTTTCTCATAATTGAAAAACAACTTATCTATCGACTAATTAGTAAGTGTGTAAGATAGTACTGTTTACTTTCTTGGCTTGTATTAAATACTTAAGAGTCCGTTTCATAGACTCGGTCTATATAGTTAGTGTACTGGATTATGAGACTACTGAAATAATACTTGGTTTGTTTTTAATAAATTTTATTAATAATCTATGTCTAATGATGATCATAAAACTGTAGGAATTTACAACTTTAATTAATTTTACAAAATTTTACAGAGCTGTTTTTAAAACTAGTTGTCATTTTATTAAAACATTGAAATTTCTAAAATTTTCTAAAACATATTATGAATTTTCACGTATGAAATTCCTCTTATGCCACTAGCTTGAGGTTTGGGTCAGGACAAAACTTGCATAGTTAATACTTTTTCCGAAATCTATTTATAAACCGAGTTTATAAAAATAATTGATATCCATAATATTTATAAACCCCGAGCTAGTGGTACAAGAGAAATTTCATAAGTGGAAATTTATAATATATTTTAGAAAATTTATAGAAACTTTAATATTATAGAAAAATGATAACTAGTTTCAAAAGCAATAGCTTTTGTCAAAGTTTGTAAAAATAATCCAAATTATAAATTCACATACTTTGTGATCATTACTAAATATAAATTGTTAATAATATTCATAAAATATACATATGTATCACCATCATTATTGCAAGTAGACATAACAGATAATACAGGCTAAATCCAAAATATGAGCTTTAAATGTTGTTACAAATCCAAAATGAGTTACTAGGTAGTTACCAATATTAAACTAGTAGCAATCTTCCTCTCCAAGTCACTCTGCTTCGAAATTACTCAAGTCACACTACATATCATCTAAGAGGAGGAAAGATAAAGGGGTGAGTATTTACATGCTCAGTAGAAATTCAATTACTTTTTTAGTTTGAATGCAACTTTTCAAACCTGCATATTTAGTACCTTTCTAAAATCTATTTATAAAATAAATTTTCAAAGTAATCAAGGTCAAGAGTAATGGTGTAATTAAAACTAAAACCAAAGTCCCAATATTATACATATCATAAATTAAACAAGTATATGAATTAGCCTTCATCCTCCCATCATAACCCTGTAATACCTCTTTAACAGAGATATCCAGCTTTTTGATACTACCCAGAGTTGTATTAGAAAATCTTATGCAGGGCCCTAGGTCTTTCACCTAGCGCCGCAGCAACTTATGAATGATCTAAATATCATGATGCTAAAAGAAAACTCAAGTATGTGATCCTGTGGTAAGTACGATATATCATAGTGTCTAATATCCATGCATTAAGTATATGAGGAAATCATGCTTTAAAACTCATTTAATATTATTCTAGGATTTGCAGAAAATCAGGCAACATAATGGATATACTTTTCCAAAACTAAAATTTTAAACATGCATAAAAGACTATAAAAACTAATCCCAGAACAATCTAATAAATCTCCAAAGTTCATAAGTTCACCAAATATATAATAAAATCATTGAAATCCCTACCTCGCCTTGATAGCTAGGATAAGCTATCGCCACAGTAGATTATCCCGTTGATCACCCTAATACTCTTTAGGTCATTTCGGAATCCCGTGAGCTTGCTTTAAGAGGTGACTTTCAAACAAATTCTCAAATTGAGAAACCGAGATGACCACTGAATTCAGAGCTCTGAAATACTAGATTAGATATATAATTTGATTAATTTTGACCCCATCCAAGACTCAATATGTGGTATGCAAAATGAGGGAAAATCCCAAACATCGTGTCTCAGATTTTGTGTTACTTCGAAACCTATGGATGTTATATATCAAAACTAGTGTCTTGATCTTACTTAGTCCAATTTCATTTTCGAGGCCTCTACCTTAAATTTGGGTTTAATTAGAGACTATTTATAAAAGTTACAAAAATATTATTTTCTAAAAATATTTGGATAAATGCCTCAAAATTCAGACCCAAATTTCTCTCAATCTGTTCATTTATTCTCTACAAATCTCCTACTCATCCTCCTATCTTAAAGCATATTATCATTCCACAAACTTTCATGAACAATGGTTGAATATTATAAAAATTATTACACAAATATCACTTTTTGTTACAAAAATGACATAAAAGCTTTTAAATACTCATAGGAGCTTCTTTGTCAGAATGATGGGTCAACCCAAGTGGGATAGAGCTTGGGCTTCGAGTTGGCGGTACTGGATGGTGGCTAAGAGCGGTGAAACCCCGGATTTCGGTCGTGGAGTATGGTAGCTTCGCACCCAGCTTGTCTGCAATCGGCGGCGCAATGGGAGATGGGAAGGGCTAGCACTAGTTCATCTGGCTTTGGAGAGTCGGCTCCAGGGGCTGGCGGTCGTCACTAGTGATGGGAGGTGGCCAAATTGTGAGCTACAACATGGGGGTTTTTAAGATAATGGGAAGAGAGGGTGAAGGAGAGAGAGAGAGAGGAGGGAAAGGAAAGAGAAGGGAAGAGAGAGAGACCTGGTCAATAGGCTATGTGGTCTGATCTCTATTGGGCATATGAATCCTATATTTGCACTTTAACCCCTGACTCTCAAGGTTTTAATCACTTAAGTCCCATTAATTATCATATGACCATAAAATTTAAAATTCTTCTTCACTTTGACCCTTACCTAGATTTAACTCAATTTCAACCTCTTTTATTTATTTTTAATTTCCAATTTTGTAAAAAACCAAAATAACCTTACAAAAAATCAAGGTTTTTACGCATTCCGATTTAAGCTTTACTTCTAATTATATGTGAGACAAATATAAGTCGTTGACAAGTCCAAAGACCTTAGAATGAGATATCAAATGTCTTAATTTGTGTGTAGATGTAAATTGAAAACATAGGCATTTATTATACCCTTTAAAATTGATCACTATTTCCAAACTTTAGCGCCTAAAAAATATGAAAGAAAGAAAAAGAGAGTAAAGAAATCATGCACTTGTATTTTTATTTTCTTGTATAGCTACTTATAAAATTCGATAGAAATCTTGTACAACGAGCACACCAATCTTTATTTTTTTTTTTTGAAAAAGGTGATGAATGAAAAAAAAAAATAGAGGAAGAAGAAGAAAATTATGGGTTTGCTACTCTTCCCGTTATTCATCATGATCTTCAAAATTTTGTTTAATTCATTAAAAATATAATATTAAAAACCTAGGCCAAAACCAAATCATTTTGAGGTTGATCAGTTAACTAGTGCACCAAAGGGTGATTATGATGTGGTAAAAATTTGGTATGGCCTCCCGTGAAGTCTTTTGGTTGATGTAAACACGGGGATAGTTTTGTCTTTTGGCTTTGGAAATACAATTGGGTTGGGCGAAGTTCTTTTCGTTTTGTTTCTCGTATTATTAACATCATCCTTTGTCATGAATACTTGACCACCTTCAATGTAATATACGGGGTGACAATTCGTGCTAACAGTCGTATTTGTGTCATATCAATATATATATATATATATCAAAATATATCTTTGTGTCATATCAATATATATATATACATCAAAATATATCTTAATAACCTGGTGATAATTCGTGCTAATAGTCGTATTTGTCTCATATCAATATATATATACATCAAAATATATCTTAATAACCTGAATCTGAGTTGTATAATAATTGTGTTAAAAATTCCAACCTATTTAAATTTATTCACGTTATATGACCTTAAGATACAAAAATTTACTAAAAATAAATAAAAACCATATAAAATCTTAGTACACATGTATAACAAAGCCTTAAACATATAAAAAAAAAAAAAGTTAAAACATGCAAGATAAAAATATTTAATTTTTCCATAGATATTATATGAATCATAAAAGGATTGACCCGTTGGTCAATTTTCACCAGTTTAGTCTAATTTTGACCTGAACTATTTAAGGCAAACCCAATTACGTTAATTTTGTGTGAATATCGAATCGTGTGACAAATTGCTAGCTTTTAATATACCATGTTAAAATTGATAATTATGACAAAGGCATTGGCTAGACACAAATGCACTTTTCACCTTACCTAGTTGCCGTCTAAATTACCATTCTACATCAATTTGATCCTATCTAACTTTCTTTAGATACTGTCTTATAATTAAAATAGTTGATGTCAATTTTACATTCATATTATCCATATGCTTAATTTTCTTTTTTCTTTCTAAAAGTAGGGAAAAAAATTGAATAAGCAATATATTGTCAAAATTCAAATAAGGAATCATAATGGAGTAGAACTAATGGAAATCACTTTTTTTTCACGTGTGTTCACCGTTAATTATTTGTCGTAGACTCTCATATTGTAAAATCTAGAACTTTTAAGGGTTAAAATAGACTTTTTACATCCAATAACAAACTTGTAAATAAGTAATTTTTGGAATAAAATAATGCAAATATCTAGAGTATTTTATTAATTTGCTACAGGGTCTAGACTTTGCTTAAAAGCCCCTTCAGAAGCCAAAATTCTTACACAAGAGGGCTTGAGAGAGAGAAAAAGGAAGAGAAAAAACAGTTTCTGCTGAAGCCCGCCACCGCCACACACCGCCATTGTAAGAACAAAAATTAGAATTTCGTGGCACAAAATTACACCGTTTTGTGTTTCACAGTACAGTCCCACACTGCAACCCGTTTTTGACAAAGTATATGTCTAACATAGCATTATTGGGCGCTCTGAATTTAGTGGTAACCTCTGTTTCTGCATTTGAAGCTCTGGTTGAAAAGTCACTTTTTCAAGTAGACATACCGAAAATCAGAAATTACTATTTAAGCACTTGAGTAATCAACGGAGGATTTTTCGAACGTCATTGACCTAGTATTACTACTATATCTAGGTAGAGGTTCGATTACCTGGTTTTTATATCTATTTTTGGATTTTAATTGCACTAAAATTTATTTACAAAAAATTGTGATTTTATGATGGCTAAAAAAATTGTTGTTAATTATTGTATTATGCTGGGATTATACTGTATAGATTTTATATGTATTTTTATATTGTGACTATAGGGTAAAATAATAGTGTACTGCCTATGTATAGTAAATCCCAAAGTAATACCAAGTTGAATTTTAAAGCATACTTTGATTATTGGATGTAAGGTTGTTGTATACTATTACACATTGTATATACCGTAGGATCATACATTTGAGTTTCATTATAGCATCGCGGTATTTTTAAATCGTTGGCGAGTTGCTGTAGTACTAAGTGAGAGATCTAGGCCCCTGTGCAGGTTTTTGTTGATACACCTACGAACAGTGTCATGATACTGGGTACCGCTACTATAGAGGTGTTATACGGTCATAATGGGAGGATGAGAGCTCACTTATATTCTTATTGATGTATGATATGTATAATAATAATGTGGTTTTGGTTTTAGTTTTGAACATGTAATTATTCTGGATATCATGAATTTATAAACTTGATTATAAATGGATTTAAAGGAACTAACCATATAAGTTTGAGAAATTACATCCATCTAAAAGGTAATTGAATTCCTACTGAGTATGTAAATGCTTACCCTTTACTTTTCCTCTCTCAGGTAATGCTCGGTGTGATTTTGAAGATTCAAGAATAGTTTAGGGATGAGCTAGTTACCAAGTTGAAAACTGATAACTTTGTAACATATTTCTGTTTATTTATCTTGGCTTATAATAAAATACTTAATACTAGATTGTGAGATTATTGATAATGGTGCATGATTTTTTTTAATAAATTTTATTAATAGTCTACGTTTAGTTATTACAAAATTGTGAGAATTTTACTATTAAAATTATTTTATAAATTTTTCAAAAAAATAACTTTTGAATTTTCACTTGTGAAGGGGTTTGGATCGTGACACGTACAAATACAAAGTACTTGAATTCCCTTTCAAAGTCAGAAACTATGAACAATGTCATGCGAAAGCTTGGCACGTTAATTAACGAAGAGATTCAAAGCAACTACATACGAAATTGCAGCTAAGTGACGAGGCTCTAAAATATCCCATATGAAGAGGACTTAATTAAGGTATAAAAGACCTGACCTCGTACGTACTGAATATATAATCTTAAATACATAGAATGCTAATTAGTCAGTCCAAACGACCACGTTGGGTACGAAAGACTGCTGATCACCGAGTTTCATATCCTGCCATCGACGTTGAATTTGAAACTTGCTTAGATGTGAGGACTCGGGTCTACTGTTGAAATTATTAACTATATGCAAGAAAAATTATAGAGTAGTATTGATCTTAATTTACAAATCTTTGGTTATCCCGAATAGTACATATACCAATATTTTATTACCTTAGAATTTATGAGAAATTAAAATGAAATCAAGAGATTAAGAATTTATTAAATTTGGGATTAATGGCCTAAGTAGGACGGTACGAGGGAGCATTCAGCATAACTTATACTTCGTTGTACTATATTATGATGATTTGTATTTATTTATTTATTGAGTGGATAATTAGGATTGTTTTATTTTAATTAAAACTACTTCTTGAGGCTAAGGTATATATATACTGCGTGCTATTGTTATTAAAAAGTTCAGAAAAAGGAATATTGCCCAACTGTACTCATGAGGTTCATATTCAAAAATAAATAAATAAAATAAAACAACTTGGTTTCTAATTCTTCCATTATGACCAATTCAATATACTTAATTTTATATAGTTCAACCCATTAAGTCAAACGCTTCTATATATCCCCTCTATAATTCCTTTAATTTCTTCTTTCGGGCTAGCAAGAGTCAACCCCTGCAAACGTATTTGCAATTAGAAAATTCATGAAAACTTAATACATATAAGAATCCCTCTTCACTTCAAAAAAGAGAAAAAAAAAATCCTCCACAATAAACACCTCTTCACATTTACAAGTCATCATCCTATAGCAAGCTAATCCCATCAATCTAATACTAATTTGCTTAATTTTCACCCCTCTTTTTCTTAGCTAATCCTCACTTAATTAACTTCCAATTTTTTTTTTTTACCTCAAACCAAAGGAGAAAAAAAAATCCCTCCAATTTCCCAAAACAAGATGAGATTTTTAAGTACGTTTTTCATGGTTACACAATAGTGATATGTGCCATGAGCATGCATTCTTAGTGAAGGTGGGAGAGTCTTGAAATATAATTTCATTATGCAATCCCCGGTAAGGAATGAAAACACTCACCCCAGTGCCAAAGGTTATAACAGTTCTTCTCCTCATTATAAAACCGATAAGGCTCTTGTGGCCTCAACCATAGACGACAGGAATTTCGCGGGGCGCCAGTCTCTGCTGCCGTCTTCTCCATGTGCTTAATCCGATACCATTTAGCAAAGTGATCTGATTGGAGTGGCTGTGCATTAAGCTTCATGGTTTAGTCATCAACTTAATGATACATGTGAACGTACCAAGTACTTGGAATGTTGTAGACGTCAAATTAAGTTTACAAATAATGGGGAATAATAGGGAAAAAGGAACCCCCACTGTTGGTTTATTTGTTTATTTTTCTATGTTATGGTGTATTCAATTATTAGGTTTAATTCTGTATAAAAGCTATGTATATGTATTCAATTATTAGGTTTAATTCTGTATAAAAGCTATGTATATGTATTCAATTATTAGGTTTAATTCTGTATAAAAGCTATGTATACTTTGCCTGTGAAACTTAAAAGATTAAAAACATTAATTTCAATACGGTATTTTGATTCTACTAATATACTTCCCGCATTAGTTTTGATTAATAAAACTGATTATATATATAATCAGCTGGAGGCTTTATAATTAGTTAATAGGTTAGCTATTTCCACACTAATTATGATTTATAAATGGCTTAGTTACCATGACCGATCACTAGGGTAATTTAGTTTAAATCTATTTGAAAGCTCACGTCAAGAAATTTTTAGACGCGGAAATTAATAGCACTTGTCTAATCAATCAAGATAGAATCTTAAAATATTACTGATCCATTAGTCATGTAATTGAAATAAAAAGAAAGATTAATCTCTATCCATTTTCTACCGTTGTTTTAATTTTATCGACCTTAAATATTAATCTATGCACCTGGTGGGCTTTATATTTGGAAATGGATGATAACATATATACAATATAGTCAAAACTCTTTATTTAGTGTTGT
The DNA here is from genome assembly GCA_002914805.1 of Parasponia andersonii. NCBI lineage: Eukaryota > Viridiplantae > Streptophyta > Magnoliopsida > Rosales > Cannabaceae > Trema > Trema andersonii. The sequence goes on along the minus strand of JXTB01000111.1, from coordinate 24,608 downwards.
ACGAAATCGTTGGTGTTTATATACGGTGCAGCATATAATTTATAACTGCTTATTGAATATATGATGTGTGTATATATATAGGACATGAATACTATAAATTATTATATGCGAAAGCAATATCTTGTGATACACAATATAAAGTAGTACGATCTATGTTGCTTTTCATAAATCTTGAACAAAACAAAAAGATACTCGAAACAAACTGTATTGTTAATTGATAAAAAAAATATAAATAAAAAAAAGGCCCTAACTAACTACTACCGTAAGAGCGAAAAAATTGATTTTGCTTAGACATTTATTCAAGCGCACATTCCAATCACATGCTTTGACGCATCTAATAATTATGCGAGACAAAAACAAGTCGTTAACAAGTCCAACCGGCCTCGCCCTTAAATATTAAATGTCTTTGTGTTTGTATACGTATACAAATTGAAAATAATAATGCAAAATAAAAAGCATTAAATAATCCGGGGGGGGGGGGGGAGCAAATTGGTATGTCATTAAAATTGATCACAATTACACACATTGGTCACCTGAAAAAAAAAAAAACAAAAAAGAGAGTAAAGAATATCTTTACTTTTGTTTTTATTAATTTTTCGTATAGCTATGCATACATATATACTTGTAAAATTCTATAGCAAAGTGCATGGACACATCTTCTACACCGAGCACAACATTCTTTTATTTGGAAAAAAAAAAAAGGAAAAAAGAAGAAGCAAATGGGTTCGCTGTAAAATCCTAAATTTTGTAAAGGTAATTAAGTAATTTTAATTCAAGAGCATTTGGTAATTCTATATTTTGGATTAATTAAATAAAAAATTGAAAATAATTTAAATTAAATTATTGGTGTTGAACCTAGATAAAATAAAATCTAAGTGCATTTGGGGCAAAAGTGAAAAAATAATTACAAACTGGGAACAAAAATACAATTAAGGAGGGACTAAAGTGAAAGATTTTTTAAAATTTGTGATCAAAGTGGAATTTTTAGAAATTGTTTTGGCCAAACTAGAGACCGACTCATGTCCCACTATCTACAGTTTAAGAAATTACCTATTAATCCCCAAAATTTTTCTTCTTTTTCCCCAAAGACCCCCAGCTAAAAACAAAAAACACTTTCTCCCTGCACTATTCACCCACTGAACCACCAGCCGTTGCTGTGCCCGACACACCTACCCGCCCTGACTGGAAGCAATGAACCAGCGTCGGGTGCTACCGCCATGAACCGCCGTTTCTCGCTAGAGAAAAAGCCACCCGAAATCACCGCCACCGAAATGGAAAATCTCCTATCGTTTCTTCCTTCAATATTCGATCAACTCACTGTCACCGCTGTTCAACTCGTCTCGATGCCAGCTTTCATTTTCAACCACTTTTGGCCTCTAACTCAGATCCGGTGAGAAACTCGTTACTGTAGCAATTTAATAATATTAAATTTTGTGGTATTTTTCTAATTATTTCGAAATTGAGTTATTTTGAAGTGTTGAAAGAGAAGATTGAAACATGAAATCTAGTGATTTGAAGTGTTGAAATGGAGTTTGGAAGTGCGTCAATTATCGATATGAAAAGACGGCATTTTTCTAATTATTTTCAAAATGTGGTATTTTTATAGTTTTTGGGTTTATGAGCCCATTTAATGCTTAGGATCTCGAAACTAAGTTCTGACTTCAAATTTAGACTCGTGAAGTCGGTTCATAAATTTTGATATAAAATATAACTATTTTCTGAAATGACACGAAAATCGAGAAAATAGTTCGTAAATTGCACAATTTTGCATGTCACAGGCCGGCCCCACACCTGAACCCATTTACAACAAACTTTATGTCTAACCCAATATTTTTGGGTTTTCTTAATTTAGTGGTAGCATCTGTTTCTCAATTGGAGGCCTTGTTTGGAAATCTACTTTTTCAAGTGAACGTGTCGGAATCTTGAAACGACCGTTTGAACAACCAACTGATCAACAGAGGACTTTTCTAGCATTATTAGCTCAGCATAATTACTATTTCGAGATAGGGGATTCAATTTCCTTGTTTTCTATTATTTTTTCATTAAAATTAGAATTTATTTTGAAAAATAAAATTTTGTGATTTTATTAAATTAAATTATTTGAGTAATTATTTTAATGAACTGTGAACTTGTGAAACATTGTGGATTGCTATAGATATTTTACATATGATTTTGTATAAGTTTTAATCTTGGGATTTGGTTAAACCACAAGAATTGTACTTTTGGATTTATAAAAATCAGTGTACATCTAGAATGTTAAATCACTGCATGGTTGTTTGAGATTCCACATATTGCATATTTCATATAATCATGCATGAGAGTCATCTTAGGCATCACGGTGTTTTATTAGGCGGACTAGTTCACTCGCCTTCATGAGAGCCCGTAAACTCGCGGGGGGTTTATTTTCTGACTATCTCCACTCGGTAAGTGTAGGCATTCGGTACCCCTATAGCTCTATAGGATTAGACATACGAGTGTCCCTCCAGTTTCCAAAGATAGATGTCGGGCAGGGAGCACTTAATACATGTAGTAAAAATTGCGCTCTGGTCGTAATAAGATAATGAGAGCTTATGTGAGGTGTTGATTTATGTGATATGCATTATACTTGTTTTATTATGATTTTCAATATGTTTGACCTTGATACCTAGATTGGTCTTTAGCATGATTTTCTGTAATAATTTTCTACTTATGTTTTGAATACTTAATATTTACAAAAATGCTTTTCAGTACTACTAACCATGCAGATATTTTAAGAATTATAAAAAAAATTCCTATAATGGGTAATTAAGTAACCTACTGGGTATTTTATGCTCACCCACCCTACTTTCTCAACAAGTGGTATCCAATGTGACATTAACAACCAACAAATAGATTAAGAGGCTATCTTTTACTTGTAGTTTGTAACTTGATAATGCTACGAGTATAGATTTAAGACTTGTGTCTATGTCTTGTTAAATAAATGGATTATGCTAGCATTCGAACTAAGTATGCTACTTTGAAATATGTCTGTAAATTATATATGTCATATTAGCTTGATGTTGAGGTGTAAATGATGATGCTTGATTAACTATTTAAATTTGATTTTTCTAATAATTATTCATTCTATATTTATTAGTGACTATGAATTGTAGGAGAGGTTCATTAGTTAATTGGAATTCCAAATATTTTTATTTATCATGCCGTTTTAAAAATTCAAAACTCTAAAAAAAATTTCTTTATAAATTAAGAAAATTCTAATTATAGCAAAATTCTCTTTCTACCATTACCTCGGAGTTTGGGTCGTGAAATTTGCTCCTATTATTTATCACGATCTTCAACTAGTTGGCATAATTCATGAGGCTCGATTAGTGCATGAAAATTTGGTATGGCCTCTCGCGAAATTCTTTTGGTTGATCGACTCAGGGTCAATAGTTTGGCCTTGATGCTCCCCCTCTGCAGCCAAGATTCCAAATACAGATTATTAACATCTCCCTTCATCAACAACACTCGACCACCTTCAATCAAAAAGACGTTAAAATTGATAATGACAAGGAAAGTGGTCAGAAGCAAAACACTTTACTTAACGGCTTCATAATTTTGTTGCACAATTTGAAAAGGCTTGCAAAGATTTGGTATTTAATAATATTGATTTAATGGAGAGGAGGACAAGAACTGAAGAAGGGTTTTTATTTTGGAGGGTAGTGAATTGATGATACAATATTAATGTTGTTGAAGAATTCATGTAGGGGCTAAGGGGTTTTCATAGTGTGTAACCTGAGACTTATACCGTATTATTTGAGCTAATAGTACTTCGTAAGTTTTTCCATATTTCTTGATGATCAAAGTTTGTTTTGACTCTTGACTAACCAATATGGTAAAAGTTTAAGGCGTCAATCAACAGGTCATACGAGAAGAATTAATTAACACGGTTTGGAAAATGAATATCCTAAAGTTTTAAATTTAATTTGCATGCTTGAACGCGAGAGACACAATATTGTACCTCAAAAATTTTCTCTTATTTTTTTTTTCCCCTTTCATCTTCATTTTCATTTTGGCTCCATTAATTAATTGGATAATCTCATTGCCAAATTATCATTATAGTGAGCCTGTCATGTTCTTTTTTTTTTCCCAATGAAATATAGGTGGAGAATGAGAAAATATCAAAATTATACACACATATCCCCACTAGCTGATTGGCACTTGCCTACAGAACAATTCTCTGCCCCTAAATCAAATAATATTATTAGAAATAAAAGTTCATATAAATTCCACATATTGTAGATGTGGTAGCTAGTAAATTCTCAAATTGTAATATATAGTGGGGACATTTAAAAAGTACTAATCAAATTACTTACCACATATTGTAGATGTGGTAGCTGGAGTCTTGAAAGATAATTTCATAAAAGGGTCGCTGATAAAGGGCCAAAACAATCCCCCTTCTCCCAACGGCGCGAAACGTTACACTTCTCCTCATTATAAAACCAAGAAGGGCCTCGTGCCCTCAACCATTGGGAGGAATTCGCTAGCGGCCACTTTCTGCTGCCGTCTCCTCCACCACGTGCTCCAATATAAGCAAAGTCTGATTGGAGTAGCCGCACATAACTTCATTTTCTATACGTCAATTTAAATGTGATACATATGTTCTAGTGAACATAAATAACAAAACATGCAATGTAATATTTATAGCTCAAATTTAGTTTACAAATAAAGGGGAAGATACTTCACTGTTAATTGGTTTATTTGTTTTTTTAATAGGATGGTGTGTATTCATTAGGTGTCAATATTCTGTTATAAATAAAGGTATGTATACTGTGAAAATTATTATAGTTGCGAATCCCTTATTTCAATATATACAACATTTTGATTCTACCTATCTCACTTTCCGTAATACGTTGGGTTATAAAGCTGATAATCAGTTAGAAGCTTAATAATTACTTAATTATTACTCTCAATTTGGAGGCTCATATTTAAATATTTTTAATAATTAGAGAGTGAATACAGTACTTTTCGATCAATCAAGATAGAATCGTCTTACGTATACTGATATAGTGATCTATACATTTAAAGTGAAAAATTGATTCCCATTAATTTTCCTCTATTTTTGTTTTAAAATATATTTCATCAACCTTAACTCAATTGTTGATGCATTAATTTATTATATGCACAAATGGATGACAACATACAATATATTCAAATACGTTAGTACACTAGTACTACTGTACGCAACCACTGGTTTATACATATGCTTCGGCATATGTTTAATTCATAAGTATTACTTGAATATATATATATATATATATATATATATATATATATATATATAGATACATATATATGTATATATCTAGTATTATATAGATATACGAAGCATGATATTGTGATAGCACAATTAAAGTAGCACAAATCTTGTACAAAGTACTTCATTCAAAAAAACTATATATTGTTAACAGAAAAAAATAAAAGGCCCTTACGTATATACTTCCAATATTTTAACTACTCTACATATATAAGAGCAAAAACGAAGAATGTTTTTTTTTTTTTGGCTTAGACTTCTAATCAAGTGCACATTCCAACTCCAAGCTTTATAAACTCCAAGATTTATAATCTTATAATTATATGCGAGACAAATACATGTCGTTAACATGTTCATAGCCCTTAGATAGAAAATGTCTTCATGTGTATATATGAATTGAAAATTAACCATTTATTTCAATCCCAAAATTAACGAAAGCTAAATAGTCGGTGGAAAAAAAAAAGAAAAAAACACATAGGCATTTGTAGTGAATTAATGATACCAATAATTACGTTGTTGAAGAATTCTTGTAGGGGCTAAGGGGTTTTTATAGTGTGTACCTACTTATATGTCGTATACTACTCGAACTAATAGATTTCACCTATTTATACTAATTTTTCAAAATGGAAGTTTTTTCTGACTCAGTAATAAATACGGTAATTGATTTAGACATTCAACCGGTCATACAAGAAGAATTAACTAACACGATTTGGAAATATGAATATCCTAAAGTTTAATCTTAGTTTTCATATGTGCATAATTAACGTGCATGAGACACATTGTACGTACCTCAAAAATTCTCACTCTCTCTCTCTCTCTCTCTCTCTCTCTCTCTCTCTCTTCATTTTGGTTCCATTAATTATATAATATCCAATTGCCAAATTAATTATGATCACCCCCAATATATTCTTAATTTTCGTCCGATCTTTTTGTTACTAAATATATGGCTGATCCTCACATTATCATTAGCCTATAAATATTAGAATTCCCTATTCATGTTTTCAAACATCACTCAGGGAAGAAGCATCCCAAAATATATAATTAAAGGCTTTCTAAGGAAAAACTTTTAATTATTTTGGAATGATTCTTCATGTTCGTGGGGCTAGTGACAAGAGAGGGTATCTTAGTACTTTTATTATCTAATTTCTCCATTTTTAGTAGTGCAGTGGGAAACATATAACAAACAGTTACATTCAAAGGGGTTTTCAATAATAATAATAATAATAATAATAACTTTAATTACAAGGAGTTCTCTGACATTACTAAAATATAGGACTTTCCGTTAAAATTTTGAAAAAACAGAGGTTTTCTACGATATTTTCCCTAATTTATACAAGGAAATGAATAGTACTTGTCTGATCATCAACTATAATTCAACTTCCATGCGCTTTATATTCCAAAATGGACGTTCATTCACACTATAGTCGAATATATTCATGATGCACCACAAAAAGTTCAGCATTTATTGACAAACTTTTTTGTCATAACCGATTTTTTTGTGACTAAAAGTAAAATATTGTCGCAACTAATAATTTTATATGACTAAAATTGATATTTAATTACAAATAATAATTTTATGTCACTAAAAGTTGACATTTAGTTACAAATTGTCACTAATGTACCTTTTAGTCATAAATTTTTATTAACGATTACAAATTGTCACTAATGTACCTTTTAGTCATAAATTTTTATTTCGTTAATAGTAAAGAAGTTTGTTGTGACTAAATACTATATTTAATCTTAATAAATTATCATCTTTGTGACTAAAACTTTTAGCTACGGACTTTTCAATCACGACATAAAGATAATGAAATTATTTAAGTAGTCATAATAAATTTTTCATTTGTAGTTACAATTTTCGTTGTCCCTAAAAATAAGGTTCTTCGTAGTGATTGATGTTGTAGTAGTATTGCAATATCCATATATATATAGGGCTAAAATCTGGTAATTATTTTTTTTAACCTATTTATAGATATTATTTTTTAATTATTGAATCATTATCTAATTATTATCATAATTTGAGTAATTAAAAAAATTATAATAAAAATAAATACATATTATTTAATGATTTTTTTTCTCTATCTTTTATCATAATTAAAAAGATGTGTACGATATATTTTAATTTGACAAAATAATACCTATACATAAATAAAAAAAATCACCTATACTGGATTGGTATATATATATATATATATATATATATATAAAATTAAGTATTTCTTGAATACACTATCCAGTGAAGTGACCCAGAGTAAGATTTTATTGACGGTTCGCAATTATGTTTGCTTCCAGTACATGTCGATTGCCAATACAAGATTCCAACTGATCAAGAATTCATGTTTTGATACAATTAATATATTGTCAGAGCATCCCAAAAACTTAAATTGTTTGAAATGCGGACCAACAAGGATAATTATTATGTTCTAACATTTCACAAAAAATTAAACTGTTTAAAATATGGATCAAGAATAATATTATTACGTTCTAACATTTCATAACCCGGCTTTATATCCATGTTATAAGAAGCATATCAAGGTTTGCCTCAGGTTTGCCTCCTGTTAATTTTTAGTGATATATTTGTGTAAATACATGCATATATAACCTATATATATACATAGACAAGTATAATAAGTCAAAAACGATATTATCAATGCGAAACGAACACAAAAAACAATAAGGACAAAAAGTACTAACAAATAAATATCCTTTTATTTACTCCAAATTATGTCGATCACAAATATTACACACCTCGTAACCTTGAAAAAAGAAAATAAAAAAAGGAAAAAGAAAGATCATATTTTGTTGTATATGCAAATACTTAGTAAATCCTAATGCTAAATATGGCTCATCGTGTACAACAAGCACAAGATTATTTTATTTGGAGGCAGAAGGAAAAAAAAAAAAAAAGGGCAGATCAACAAGCAAATTGGTGTGCGTCCCTTAAGTTACCCATGAACTACTTCAACTTTGGGCTTATTCGATTGGGAATTAATATAGTATTAAAAGCTAGGCCAAAACCGAGCCATTAGGCTGGGTTCGTTCACGAGAACGTGGTATATATTTGGTAGGGCCTCCCGCGAAGTTCCTTTGGTTGATCGAAGTCTTAGGGACAGTTGGGTTGGGCGCAGGGGGTGTTAGGCGCCTACCCTCCTGCTGTAGCGACGACTCCAAGTACAGATTACTAAAATCTTGCTTCATCAACACTCTACCGCTATTACAATTGACCGTGACAAGGACAATGACCAGAACCAAAAACACTTTACTTGGATTAATGTGCCTCATTCTAATTTGTATGTTTACAAATATTAAAGCTATGTATATATAATATAGCAAAGATTTGGTATAGAATATATATTGATTGATAACTAATTGACAATGAAGTAGACGATGGGTTCTTTTGCAGTGAATTAATGACACAATATTATGGGCTTTTTATAGTATCGTCCACCTATGACTTGGATGTATTGAACTACGTATGTTTTATTTTTTCTATATTCTTCAGGATGAAAGTTTGCTTTGACTCTTGACTAGTTTTCTTATATACGGTAAGACTTAAAAGGCTTTAGAAATTGAACAGGTCGTACAAGAAGAATTAATTAACTCGGTATTGAAAGTCTGCATACTGAAGCTTTTAATTCTAATTTGCATGAATGAACAAGTTATTTTGTGCTTCACTAAGTCTTTCCTCTTTTCTTGTTTCCTCTCTTTTTTTTTTTTTTGGTTTCCTTTCTATTTTTTAGGCGTTTTGGGTAATATTATTATTAAATTGGATATATATTCTAAATGACCAAATTATCAGTTTTGCGGCCATATAAATTTCTATCAGAATTATTATTATATTGTTGTGACTAATTAGTGGAACTGTACATATGTTGAATCTCCCCGTATATTATGTGTCAAAGAATATAGTTGAGTTCCTTCTCCAAACGCCAAATAATCGAAGTCAAGAATAACAAGTTCTGTGATAATTTTCCTAGTCCATCCAAAAATTAGTATCCACGTACTGATCGAAATTGGAAACGCAATTTTTTTTTCTTATTAGACTTGTTGTCACGACCCGAGGCCGGAATCAATGGTAGAATGAGTATTTCATAAATTAGAAATACCAAATAAAATAAATAAAAAGACTCAATTTATTCAAAATTTTTCCCCGAGGCTTCTAACTTTTCAAAACTGACTTCAACAAAATATTTAATTTAAAATAAAATCTCATAATTATGTATCACTCATTGAATATAGACCGTAAATAAAATAATTGTTTTAATAGTCGTACATCACAAATCATCTCACACTCAAACTCAGGCATAAGTAATACAAACCATGTCTAGATTTCATATTCTAATTTATAAAGTATAATGAAATCCAAATTCTTACCCAAATTTAAATATTTCACAAGTCTCGTAAGAATTTATCAAAATATAAATAAACTAGTTATTCTACAAATGCCTCGATCTAGCTCTTCTGATCCAAATTACACTGAGTACCACCTGAGGGGAAGATATTGAAAATAAACTTATTTAAGCCTATAAAAATTATTTAAGCCCATCAACATGAAGCCCAATAAGTTAGAGTTAGCCTAAGTGCAAAACTCATAAAAGAAAAAAGCCTAAGTCCAAATTAAAGAAGCCTTCCACCTAGAATCTTCTAGTGTTAGCTAGATATTAGCTTTTTACATGTGAATTATTTGATTATTATTAGAAGTGTGTAGAAGAAAATATGTGTGATTTAAGGATTTTTGTAATTGTTTATTTGTATGGTTCTCATTGTTTCTCATGTAGTATAAATACCCCTCC
>JXTB01000110.1:980166-1002955 GCA_002914805.1 Parasponia andersonii | reverse complement strand
CTTGAGGTCTGCCAGTGCTTTGTCCTGTTCCTCCCCCCAGATGGCTGTAGAGTTTTTCTTCAGGCATTGGAAGAAAGGCTTGCATCGGTCAGACATCTTGGCTATGAATCGGTTGAGAGCGGCTACTTTCCTGGCCAGGTGTTGGACCTCTCGAATGGATGAGGGCTTCTGCACATTTGCGATCGAGGTCAGCTGGGTCAGATTTGCTTTAATACCCCTTCGGCTCACGATATGTCCCAAGAATTGCCCTGAGGATACCCCAAATGCACACTTTTTGGGGTTCAGATGCATCTGATGCTGCCTTAGAATCTGAAAGCATTCATCTAGGTGCCTCAGATGGTCTGAATCCTCCCTACTCTTCACGACCATGTCGTCGATGTAGACCTCCATAGTCTTTCCTAGCAGCCTGGCAAACATCTTATTCATGAACCTTTGGTAGGTTGCTCCTGCGTTCTTCAGGCCAAACGGTATATGCTTGTAGCAGTACAAACCTCGCTCTGTGATAAAAGTTGTGTGGATCTGATCTTCCGCGTACAGGGAAATCTGGTTGTATCCAGAATAGGCATCCAGGAAGCTCATCTTGTTGAATCCCGCCATCGCGTCTATCATTTGGTCGAATCTTGGCAGGGGAAAACTATCTTTTGGGCAGGTCTTGTTCAGGTTGGTGAAGTCTATGCAGATGCGGTCGTCGCCATTTTTCTTTTTCACCACTACCAGGTTAGAAACCCACCGTGGGTATATGCACTCCCTGATTAGACTGCTCTCCAGTAGCTTTTCTACCTCCTTATTGATCGCCCTATTTTTCTCTGGTGCGAATTTTCAGGATTTCTGCCTGACCGAGGGGAAATGGGGGTCTATATTCAGTCGGTGGCAAGAGTGTGTGGGGTCTATCCCTGGCATATCATCGTGGGACCATGCAAAAACATCTTCATTCCACTTTAAGAATCCCAACATTTCATTCTTCTGCTCCTCGGGCAATGAGGCTCCGATTAGGATCACCTTCGCCGGTCCTTCCTCTCTTAAAGGGATCGCTACCAGCTCTTCGATCGTGGATTACGGGCCGTCAGACTCTTCTTCGATTTGTCTCATGTATGCTGGCCGGCGGTCCTTTGATTGCTATCCTTCTCTGGCTACGGCGCTTGCGCTCGTGTCAGCTCCCCTCAGGGCAGCCGAAAAGTATTTTCTTGCAGAGGCCTGGTCCCCCTTGATGTCAATCGTGTACGTGCTGTCCTTTGACTGACATCTTAAGACCTGATGGAGGGTGGAAGCGACCCCATGCATGGCATGGATCCATCCCCTTCCCATGATGACATTGAAGGAAGACTGGCAGTCAACGACAACGAAATCCACGTCCACGCATCTTTCGACTGCGTAGACATTAAGGGTAACGACGCCTAAAGGGCAGACCCTTGTGCTGTCAAAAGCGAAAAGCGGTTGACAGGTTGGCATAAGTGCGCTCCTATCCAGACCCATATTCTCGAATGTGTTGAGAAATAGGATATCGACACTGCTCCCACCATCGACCAAGACCCTTCCAACCAATGCGGAGCCGATCTGCAGTTTGATCACCAAAGGATCGTCATGAGGATGGCGTACCGTGGTTAGATCTTGCTGAGTAAAAATGATGGGGGCGGCGGATGCGTGGCCTTCTCCCGACATCAAGTGGTTGGTGGAGTGTCCCATCCCCTTCAAGCGCTTCGCCCTGCCTTCGGCTCTTTTGAGGCACTTCTGTTTTTCCTCTTGATCGTGGGTCGGCTCAGGCCTGCCCACGATGGTCGGCACTATCCTGAGGGTCTGCTCTCCCGACCCTGAAGCTTGGACCTGCTTCCCTTTCTCAGTCCTGGTAGTGTCTTGCCGTGGCTGGGCTTCATCGGTTTTCATGTACTGCTTCAACCTGCCAGCGTGGATCGCCAACATGACCTGGGCATAAAGATTGCGGCAGTGGACGGTGTCGTGCTCGAAATCTTTGTGGAACTGGCAGTACCTGTTCCTATTCTTCATATGCTTTGGGACGCTGGATTTGGGTGGGTCCTTGAAAATGCCCCTGTCTCTGTTTTGGAGGTAGATCACGTCGATTGGAGTGTTAAGCTCTTACTTGGGCAGAGGATCATGGGTCGTCTTCTTCCTCTTGCCTCCCTCTAGACTGTCTCGTGCAGGGACTTCCTGCTTCGGGGTCGGCCCTTGGCCCAGTGGGGGCCTCTTTATCCCTTGTGGGGCTGGGGGTTGTACTGGCGTCGTTGTTACTGCGGCAGAGGTCTTGGGCGCCTTCTGGCGGCTTTCCAGCATCCTGAATACCCCTTCTTACTTGGCCTAGACGTCTGTCATATCGTACGGTAGATTTAGAAGGAGGTGGTCCGATAGCATTGATCCCGGCTGCAGGCTCCGGACGAACAAGCCTGTGGCTTGGACCGAGTCTGTATTATGGACCAGTGATATTACCTCGAGGAAACGTGAGAGGTACTCCTGTGGGGGTTCATCTTTGTCCTGCTTCAAATGGTCCAGGTCTCGCATGGTTTTTTGTTGCCTTCGGACACCTGCATACTGTTTCAGGAAAAGTCTACAGAAGTCTTCGAACCCGTTTATGGACTTTTCTGGGAGCTGCCTGAACCATAATAGGGCTGGCCCTACAAGGGTCGTAGAGAAAACTTTGCAAGTCACGGCCTCGTCCCTGGTCTCTAAGGCCATCTTCTGCTGGTAGTGGTATATGTGGTCGAGGGGGTCAGTTTTCCCCTCGAACGGCCTGAAGGTCGGGGTCGTGAAGTCTCTCGGCCTGGGTTCCATCTGGATCCAGTCAGCGAAGGCCGTCCGGTTGATGCCTTGCACAGTTTGCTCTGCCAGATCATCGGAGGTCTGGCTATGATGGTTGCCGAGTCTCTTACCCAACTCTGTCATCATCTCTTGCTTCCAGTCGGGGGGCGTACCCCCAGGGCTTTCATGGTGTTTTCCGCTCGTTTCCCCCCTGGTTTGGAAAGGTCTCGACTGGCTTTGCCGTACCCCCTGCATCCGTGACCCGGACGGGGCGGGAGCTTCTCCTTGCGGTTGGCTTTCGAACTCTTGTTGGACTTCTTCGTCGAAATCTTCCCTCCGCTGGGTCCTATCCTCACTTGCCAGCAAGCCCTCGAGGCGTGCATTATCTCTGCGCACCTCTGCGACCTCGTCCCTTAGACCCAAGACGGCCTCGTGGGCCATTTCTGCCTCTCTGTTTGCTTCCACCAGGGCAGCAAGCATCTGATCGAGCTTCTGCCCCAGATCTGATCGTTCTTCTCGGGAGCTTCCTTCAGCGTCAGGACGTGTGTTCCTGGTTGTCATTCTTGAGGGTGCCATCAGACGTTGTATGGCTTTCTTGTTCGGGGAGAGCGTGGTCGCGAGTTTCTTACTCTCTTTTCTATGCTCAACTCTTTCCCACAGACGGCGCCAAACTGTTGGAGCAATTTCTCATCAGCCGTCCATGTGTCTCGAACTGCTGACACTGTACCCTCTAACTATCCACGTGTCCTTGCTATCTCAAAGCTCTCTGAACTCCAAGCAAGATCGGAGAGGCGGGGATGGCTACCTGCAAAGACTCTCCGATGCTTAAGTCAGTGGTTTTTCTGTGTTTGGTAGTAAGGAAAAATATTTCAGTGTGTAGATCTCTCTCTCTTTTTATTTTCAGACTTTTATATATATATATATATATCAGTTTTTAAGCGTACATGCCCCTCTCGGGAACGCATGGCTTTTTTATACGTAGTCCTGAGATAGTGAACCGCATGGTTCTCAATCTTCGGAATGAGTACCTTTCATCTCAAGATTTTTTTCAACGGTCACGGGCCGAGATTTCTGTCATCTCCTCTGTACTACCGTGGCCTGATTTTCGCCGCCTCCTACGGCTTCAATCTGTCAGGAGTAAGAATTGGGCAAATCGCCGTTCTGTCAGGACGGCTTGTCCCTGGCACACACACCTACCCAGGATCGCATTAAATGCTCTGTCTGGGTCTGGAGCCGTGGGTTGCTCTCCATTACATTCAGTCTGAAGACCCTTGGGGCTTCTGACCCTTCCGACTGTTGAGGTAAGGGCCGCCGTTCCCAGATGGCAGACCCTTGGGGCTTCCGACCCCCAGCTGTCGAGGTTGAGGTCTGACTGGACTGAACCGTCTGGGGTTAGTGATGGATTCGGCCCTAATCTCGGACAGCCCAATGGCCGATTGTGAGATCACGTGCGATCCGCGTAGCCTTCCTCGTGGTATAAGATTCGGGAACGGGTCCCACAGTGGATATAATTGAATGTTACAGTGCTATGTGATTAAACCTTTCTTAATCATTGTAAGTTATAAGTGACAATGACCGTAGAGCTTGTAATATATGCACTTGGATTCATTATATAATGCCAATCAGGCTGGGCTAATTGACAAACTAATTAGAGGAAATTTGATTTTATATGGTAAAATTTCAAAACTATTAAAAATAGTAAATTGTAAACAAAATAGCTTGAGATTTAGGTGTTGTGGAATTTAAATTTTAAAGAATAGACTTCGCAAAATAAGACACTGAGATTAAGAATTTCAAAATGTTGATACCTCAGATTGATTTTTTGAATAATTTTAACAAGTAAAAAGTAATAATACTATCAAAATTAAGGTGAATAATAAGTACTAATCCAGTTTTAATGAAGAATATTATACATTTTATGTTACTAAAAATAGTTAAAAAATTAATAGAGTATCAATTTTCACAAATTTTTAATCCTATAGTATTATTTTGCAAAGTTCAAATGAATCGCAAAAAACTCGCACCTCAGGGTATTTTTTGAAAATCCCATATTTATTTAGAAACATGCCACTTTTAAAAATATTTAGAAAAATACAATTTTTAACAAATTAATAAGATATTTGAGATAATCAGTCAAGTTAGTTAAAATAACGAATATGATTGCCTCAAGTAACTTGATTTACTCCAATCAACAGGATTGAACATGTCAATTATCTGAAGAAAAATGTCATTTTTGTAAATATTTTTGAAAAATGTCATTGTTATAAATCAACTTTAAAAAATGATATATTTCTAAATAAGTCTAGAAATTTTCAAAACTTTAGTGAAAATTAGGCAGATTTTTAGAAAAGAATTAGAAAAATACAGTAAACTCAAGGCTTTTTCTAGATCCGATATCGTACTTTCAGAAAAATAAAACTTCTTGAAAAGTTTATAGAAAAAAATGACACTTTCAAAAATAATAACTAGTAACCGATAACTAATTTTTAAACACTGGTAACTAGTAATTAAAGGTAGTTATAACTGGTATATAGCTAATAATTGGTAACTGATAACAAATTTTTAGATACTAGTAACAAGTAACTATTTTAAAAATAATACTTTTTTTAAAAAAATATGTACAAGAATCGAAAAAAAACTTGACCTACCGTTTTTTTTGTAATTTTTTTTTTTTATGGGTAGAAGTGTTAGAGACTCAAAACTTTAGCCCATCCGGAAATTTTTAATTTTTCAGACTTCGGCCTGATTTTAAGTAAGAAGCTCAATTAATTAAACATTACGGGTCATGCCAACCAGGGCTAAGCCATCTCATTTTCCGACATGAGTCCTTCCGAAGTGCTGCTAGAATCCAGGGAAATGGACTTGATTAGCAGTGTTTTGGCATAAAATAACTCTTTTATGGGTATTTTGTAGAACGATGTTTTAGGATTATCATGCTTTTAGTGATGAGTAGAGTGACTTTATTAGTGACTAGTAGTTGGTCCTAATAAATTTATAGTAACAAATGCAATAACAACTCGTTAATATTGTGAAGTTCCTGAAAAAAGTCCTAAAAAAAGTCACATGGGCCCAAATTACTATAGCAAGGTTAATTTCCGTAGATCCAAGACATTTACAATAACAGTTTCTCCCTAGATCCAATGACATTTGCAATAACAATTTTAAAATTTCCCTAGATCTTAAAAAAGGTCCTTTTTTGCCCAAATAATAATTGAAGGTTTAAAATAACAGTTTTAAAATTTAAATTTTGTCGAATTAACATTTAACTAAATATAAGTATAGCAGTTTTTTATCAAAATTAATCTTGCTATGCTTTTAAATCTCGGTTGGTTAGTAAAAAAACATTAGGAGCAAATTTAGAAGCTCACAATAAACACTGCTGTAAAATAAGCTATCAAAGATAAACTTGTGGTCCGGGAACTGCTACTCAACCTAATATCTTCCCAAGCCTTTATAATTTATCTAATAACAGCAAAACTGGCGATTGTCAAATGAGAAATAAGGCCTTTTACAGCATTTTTATGAAACAATTAGAAAAATACAGTAGCATGTGTTTTTCGTAAGTATGGTACAGTTTCTATTAAAAAAAAGAAAACTATTTTCTAAAAAATAGTTGGAAAAATATTATTTTTTAAAGTAACATTTTTTTAACTATTTATCAGTAATTAGTAATCATTTTAAAAATAGTATTTTTCTAATTTTTTATTAAAAATATTATTTTTCTAATAAAAACCCTACTAAAATTGGGGAAAAAAAAAACACACATCCCTATTTTTGTAATTTTTTTGAGTTTTTACATGTAAAAGTACCCCTAATCCCCTGTCATCGTTATCCTTTATTGGAATAATCTACTTATCTTTAAATAAACTGGTTCGACTCTGTCTAAGATCCCCAGAAGAACGTACCACTTTTATTTTGGGTGCTCCCAAGGGTCGAGGGTAATCAGGTTCTACAGATACTCATATTTTTGGCCCTACTAGCTTCAGCCAATTGTCCACGTATTAAACTGGTTAGGAACAAGAACAGGAAGGGTTGATAGTACAGACTTTATAGGCTACATTTTATAATCGACAATTAATTGATTACTTTCAAAGGTATTCAGAGGACACTGAAAATGACAGCATAACCAAAGCTAACTACTTTGGGACTAAGACTTTATACAGTGGGGATAAATAAGTTCCCTTTAACAAAGATCCTCCATGATAGTAATCCAAAGAAGAAGAACTAGCCAATAAGGTTTCTTGAAGCTGCTATGCATGCAATTCTTATACAAGTCTATCTTATGTCAAGATAAAATTGAAAGTTAATTAAGATATATATATATCATTATCACAGTTTCTAGTGGTGTTGAAATTATTGAACTTTATCCATCAGATCACGTGATATTCATTTACGGTTAATATTGTTTATTTTATTAAACAATCAAAATCCACTACGGGATGATTCAAGAGGTCAACTTATTGATGAAGATTTTTAGTTTTATAATCGAGAGCTCAATTGGGAACACAAAACTAAATTGAACGTACGTGCCTAGCTTTGAGAAACCTGGAGTCCAAGGGGGTGTTTGGCATGCACACTAAAAAACTGTTTTCTGTTCTAAAAAGTAAAAAATTATTTCCCGAGAACAACCAGAGTCGTTTGGCTCTGTCTTTGGGAACAATTTTTAAAAATAAAGTTAAAAAAAAACCAGAGAATTCAGGAAACATTATTTTGATGTTTTCATTTGTTCTTTCAAAACTCAAAGTTACTCAAAAAACTCGGAGAATATCGCTTCTCATCTCTAGACCAGCGAGATAAACGCGAAGCCAAGCTCTGAGATTGGACTTCGTCTCCAGTGCTTTGGCTCCGTCGGCCTCATCTCCGGCGCTTCGGTTCTGCTGGCCTCATCTCCGGTGATTCCTCAACGTGAGAGGTCTCTCTCTCTCTCTCTCTCTCTCTCTCTATGATCTGGAATCCTTGATTAGAAGTTCCTTATCAAAAACTCTCCGATCTAAAATCCTTGATTTGAAGTCCCTTATCAAAAACCCTTGATTTGAAAGCCTTAAAATGTTCCTTTTTTTTTTAATCTAAAAACTTATTGTATCTATGAGTTGGATCTGGTTATTAGTGCAGAGTTCAAGTAAAATGTTTTTAGTGAAAATGATATATGAATTTCGAATATGTACCTACTGTATTGCTATTTTTAATCCTGCTCTTTTAGCGAAATATTTACTTGAAGCTAAAAGGGTATATGAGTAGTCACATTTGCACCAAATTTTTAATCTTGTTCTTTGTTGTATACTCAGACTGTCGATATGAAATTTGGTTCACTGGTTATAGCTGTCATGATACACAATCAATATTTTAGTTGAACTGAATGGGGTCAACTTTCTATTACTAAATTGGATAGGTTATAGTTGATTCATTGTTTCTTTTATGTAGTATTCTGTGGGTGTATTTCTTCGTGATTTTGCTAGAAGGCTACAGTACATCATAAATTTGTTCCTTTAAATTGTTGAGTTGTTTTGAATGTATGTGAGAAGTTTCCAGTATAACCATTAAAATGGTTTTGTCAGAAGAAATTTATTCTGTTTCTTTTGTTGATGTTGATCATAAAACTCAGCATCTGGCATGGCTGCTTTTCCCTTTCCTTGGTCGCAATCTGTTTTGGAATGGAAAACTTTTGGTGATTACCTCTGATAGTTTCTTATGTAATTCTATAGTGCTCTCATTTTTCTTTGATAACATTGCGAATATTTAAGATAAATACATGGGTCATTTGTCACAGAGAAAAGTAGCATATCAAAGTCTTTAGTTTACCCGTGTTTGTCATATTGCTTGTTATTGTTGTCTTATATCTTTTTAGTAAACTTGTTTCTTATTAGCTAGATGTTAGCACAGTAGAATCGTATTTTGGCAATTGGATCCCATTTTCGAGTTCTATAAAAAGACAAATATAGTCGAAATTTAATTTATCGGACTGTTCGAGTGGCTACTGAAGTGGGAAGATAGTTATAAAAGCAAAGTTTCTTTTATTTGATAAATATTTTTTCTCTTGGTACATAGACCATGCCATTTCAGTTCATGAACCTTTTTCTCTATTTTTTGTTTATTGTTACTCCAAAGATATTATTGTTTATATTTATTTGTTTGAAATATTCAATTTTTTTGGTTTAGGTGCTAGATTTTGATATATGGCGAATGCGGTTACCGAACTTGATGATACATGCTTATGGGGTCCAACAGTGGAAAAGATTTTTATTGATATCATAGTTGATGAAGTCAATACTGGAAATATGAGAAATGGACAGTTTAGCTCAAACACATGGTCGAAAATTCTTGAAAAGTTGCAAGGTAAAAGTAAGTGCATGTTCTCAATGAAACAAGTTAAGCAGAAAGACAAAACACTAAGCATCGTGAGTTTGCTGAACTATTGAAACAAGCTGATTTTGGATGGGATCTTGAGACCAATACTATTACTGCTACTGAGGAAATATGGCAGAACTATTTAACGGCAAGAGTATGTTATATATATATACAGGAAACTCTTAGCTGTTACTATTTTTGATTCGGAAAATTATAGCTTGAATAATTTGGACGATCAAATTAGTTCTCTTTTTCTTTTAGGCACATCCGAAGGCATCTCAGTTTCGCAAGAAAGGATGTGATCACTTTATTCTATTGAAACTTATTCTTAATAAGTCGACTGCTACTGGCTCGTTTCACTGAGCTGCTGGTGAAGGTCCACCTAATACAAATGATGAGAGAGACTTGGAGGGTGAATTTGGTCACAAAATATTCGAAACAATGATGATCATGATAGTACTAGTTGCATAGGTGCTCGCCTTGTGGATGAAGTTTTTAGTCACTCTTCAAAACATTCTGAAACATATAGTGCAGAGCGAAGATCTAAAAAGAATAGATCACAACAAATGACTGATGCATGGACCGAGGTAGTAAAAGTTAAGACTGATGCTTGTTTAGCTGAGGCTAAAAAATACAAGAAGAGTCCTAGTACAGTTGGTAATAGCCAAAAGGAGGAATTTTCTCTTACAAAGTGTGTGCAAATTATTGAAGGAATGGAAGGAATTGATGATGATGTTTACATGAAAGCAGTTGAAAAGTTTAAGGATTCTGACTGGAGAGAAATCTTTGTTAATATGTCTACTCTGAGAAAGAGGGTTTGGTTGGATAGGCTTTGAGTATGTCATAATTTCTGTGCTTTAAAATCTATAATTTTGCTAAGTTTAATTCCATATATATAAATATATATATATATATATATATTCTATTTTTTGTCCTTCAAATTTTAAATATATATGTTGATAATATTTGCAGGACTAGGACGAATCAAATGGATGATTCTAGTTCATCTTCTTCAAGTAGTGATTTTGATCACTTTGCAGATTTCTTGATGCTTATGTTATTAGGTGAATACGATGAAATGTTTATTGAAAAAGTACCTCAAACAATATGAATTTTAGGTGGTGAAGCTTTTATAAGAGTTATTAGATGGTCATGAGAGAATATGTTTTGAGTTGTGCGAATGGATAGGAACATATTTCTTGAGCTTTGTGCTTCTTTAAAATAAAATGGGTACTTAAAAAACAAACGAGAGATTAAAATTGAAGAAGCAATTGTTATTTTTCTCATAATTATTGGCCAAAATATGGGAATGAGACTTGTAGCAAATCAATTTTAACATTCCCTTGATACTATTAATAGACACTTCCACTTAATTTTGAAGGCAATATGTAGGTTTGGGAAAAATATAATTCGTCTAACTCAAGCTCCATTAGCTTCTCATATTGTCAACTCCTCAAAAATATTATTTATAATTTCAGCTAATCTATTACATTAAAGATAATTCAGTAAAAGTTATATTATTATTCTTGGAATATAATTTTTATGAAATTTTAATAATTGTTTGTGTCAAAAATGCATTGGTGCAATTGATAACACACATGTCAATGCATGTGTTCTTACAGATAAGATAAGTAAGTTACTTATAGAGGTTGAAAAAATATAATTACACAAAATTAGGGGTGACAATTTGTATCGTATCGTGTTTAATCTAATTAAATCATATTTTTAACAGGTTAATCTACGTGTTACTTGTTTAATGAAAATGACGTGCCGATTGATGGGTCAATATATATATAAATAGTATAATTATTAGTTTATTAGATTTTTTAAATTAGGTTTTACTATAGTAAGAGAAATTTGTTTATTATCTTTATATTTTTTTATTTTATCTACAAGAGATTCATGAAAAAATATTTTTTTTTTAAAATAATTATTTAATATAATTTATTAAAAAGTACTTAATTATATCAATTCGACTTAATTTTATGTCAAACAGGTTGACTAATCATGCGAATTTCGAGTTGATAATCTTATCATGACCTATATTACCACTCTTGTACAAAATATTTTATGTGCATGTAACTTTGATATGTTCTTCACTTTTGTGTATGCTGGTTTGGAAGGTACTGCAAATAATTCTAGAGTACTTTTAGATGCAATTACAAGACCGCAAACAAATTTTCATTTCCTAATGAAGGTATTTAAAACTTTCAATTGAATTCTTATTTTCTATTTGTTGTGAAAGTGTAAATGATGAAACTAACTCTTATTTTCAACATATATTACTTTAAGCAAGTGAGTATTATATTGTAGATCCTGGATTTTTGTGCACTCAGGGTTTTCTTCCCCTAGATCGCGGTGAAACATATCACTTACAATAGTATAGTGATAGAGGTCAACAACCACATGATGCTAAAGAACTATTCAATTATAGGTGTTCCTTTCTAAGAAATGTAATGGAACGTTGCTTTAGTGTATTAAAAGTATGATTTTTAATTTTGAAAATGATGCCACCTTACAAACTGAGTTGACAACCCTTGATAGTTATTACTTATTTCACTCTTCGTAATTTTATTCGTCAACAAACACCATATATTTAGAGAATGGAAAGAAAAAGTTATAGAAAGTGACAACAACAATGAAAATGGCAGAGAGGCTAGTTCAAGTGAGCCAAGATATATAGTGAATTTATTAGATGAATTATCAGTAGTTATGACAGCTTGTCTTGATCTTATTTCTCAAGCTATATGGATTAACTATAATAATATGAATTAGTTAAGTATATCTTATTAATTAACAATTAATGTTTGATCACTTTTATTTGGACATCATATAGAGTAATGAGTATGTTTCAATCACGTTAATGAAGTAATTACTTTAAAGTTTGTTTAATTATTGAAAATTAAATAAAGTATTATTTGTTATATTAATTTGTCTTTTTCACAATATTAATATTGTAAATATTATAACTAAAAAAATAAGGTTCGATAATGAGAAAATTAGTTTGGTATAATTATTTGAGATTGTAAATTTTTAATTGTAATTTTGGATAATATTTCCTAATTTTTTGCCAAAAAAAGTGTCTTCTAAAAACTGGAGTTGTCTTTTGTTGTCTAAATATATTTTCTGTTCTTGATTTTCTAAAAAATGTTTTCAGAAAATATTTGCCAAACACTTCTTTGTTTTCTGAAAACATCAGAAAAACGGTTTTTATTCTTTTCTTAAAACATAACTCTAAAAACAAAAAACAGAAAACACAGACAAACTAGCCCCAGGTTTTTCACTTGCAAACCCACCTATATATGTATATATGCCCTTATTTATATACGTATATAGAGATATAAAAAAACCAGTGTGTGACACATTTGCTTTCTTTATCTAATACATTTACGTAGAAGTAGACAATGTGTACTATACAAGAGAAAGTCTTTAAAATTCAAAAGAGACGATCCATAGCTAACTTTGTCAAAAGATAAAACATCAAAGTAAGAGATAAATAACAAAAATATTGAAAACTAAAAATTCAAATGCATAAAGATAGTTGGTGAAATCTTTCAAACAATGTTTACCATAGACAATTGAATCCCTCCTCATTCAACGGAGTTGAATACGGTAATAACAAGTAGTCTTTACTTGACAATGATGGAGCGGGCCATTTCTGCATGGAGGCACAAATTTAAGGGGCCGACAGCTAGCTTTTCACGCTAAAATTGTGGTGACTTTTATCTCATAATAACTAATATCATATATATATATATATATACCACGACCCCCTTGACCATGTTCACAATTGAACATGTTTCCCGTTTTGAAATCTTAAGCTTTAGAGTTTAGACCAAGAAATCTTGGCCGGCCCCCAAAACAAGTTCATTACAAGCTTTTGCACGACGATACTCTTTTCTAATTAGCTTTTTCTGTCCACTCATCATTTTGTCAAACAATATTAATCATGAGATCATTAGCTCGAATTTGAGCGAATTACGCCGTCGTATTCGACAGTCAAATCTCAGATTTTGTTGTCTCAAATGAAGAGCTAAGAATCTGATTTCAGATTATTTGAAGAATAGTGAAATACAAAGCGTTCATATGTGATCTGATGTGAATTATTTGATTTATGGATTATCAGTAAAGACGTGATAGCCAGGATATATTTTTTTTTAGGACCGCTAATAATATTCTTTTTTACACTCATTTTTATATTCTCTCAAATAAATAAATCTTATTATGATTTATTGTACTATTAAAATATTAAACTGAGTAATAAAATTTACGTCTCAGATATTGAGATTAGAGACCGTATAATAAAATTTACGTCTTAGATATTGAGATTAGGGACCGTAAAATAGAATGAGAAGGAGAGTGTATTTAATATTTCTTTTTTTCTCGTCCTCTTAAATTATGCATTTTGAATTAAAAAACTGGGGCTTCTAGCAAAATGGCCGAATTTTAAGCCCCCTAAAACAAGTGCCCATTTTTCAAATTCTCCAGCAAAGGGCCGAGTATATGCTAACTGTATAAACTAATTTATTCAGTATAAATGTCTAATATACTTAGCAAATTTATACAAGCTAATATATCTATATATCCAATGTAAAAACTGCCACTTGGCCGTTTAACTAAAACAAGAGGGAGGAGGGAGGGAGGTGTTTATGGTGGTATACTAAAATGAAGTGCAAAAAATAAAAAGACATTAATTTACTATAAGAAAATTTCGAGGTATCTCCTAATAAACTTGCATGGTCATACATTTAGTTTAATTAGTAAAAACTATGGTAACCATAACTGCATTATCTAATATTAAAATTCCCTCACTAAGATTCCTCCAAATTTATTAAAAATATATATATAATTTGACATATATATATAGATATTGTTGATGTGATTTTACGCTTAGTCACTGATATATAGTGCCTGTTAGTTACTTTTAGCCCAAGATTGATAATCCAAGAGGAAGGTGAATTGAGTTTTAAAACGTTTTAAAAAACTTTTCAACTATTTAAAATCATAGACCATTATTTTAAAACTTTTTAGCTAAATCAACAATAAAGCCAAACATATAGCAATAATAGCAAGTATATTAAGCATATTAAATATCAAACACTCAATTAAATAGCTTGCAATAAAGTAAAGAGTGTAGGGATAAAGAAAGTGCAAACTCGGTTTTTACAAAGTTCGAGAAACATGACGGTTTGCCTATATCTCCGGCCCTCGGCAACTTGCTTTGAGATTTCTACTATTGGATCAAGATTATGGGCTTGACCGACCCTTTTTACAAACAGAGTGAATTATTCTTAGGCACACCCTAGCCTTTATAATAGTCTTGACTCCGGCTCTATCACACCTAACTTCGGATTGTTTTGACTTCGGTGACAACCTCACCTATGCTGATTATTTAGACAATAGTGCCAATCTCACCAACTCACGGGTTGTTTATGAATCCAGTGGCAACCTCACTTCATACTCAATGGTTTTTCAATAAACAAGAGTGAACACTCACTCACAAATTCTCCTCATAAAGTAATTAATACAAATTTGGCTTAAGAGATTTGAGAACAATGCACTATAGATGCTCTAAGATTTGCTCAATATGATTTGAAAGTTAAAGTTGAGTAAAAGAGAGCTTTTGTATTTAGAAACTAATTGGGTATCAATGTAGGTTCATATTCTCTCTTTTTAATTCATCAAACTTGGCTCTATTTAAAGACATTTTCAAAAATTAGCCATTTTCGACTGTTGGTAACTTGGCGCCAAAATTTTAATTGACCAAAAAACTAGCCGTTGGAGTCCAATATGCCAGTTCAGCTCCAACGGACATTTTTGGCTTTTATTTTGGTCAATTAAGCCTGGTCGACTAAAGTTAGAAACCAAAATTTTTGTTTCTTTGAACTAATTTTTGGTCGTTCTTAAAACTTTCTTCAAATCATTTTTAACATTAAAAAAATGTACTTTTGAGAATATTTGAGCTAGATTAGAAATGATATTTATTTTCAAACAATTAATAATTAGTAGATTTAAAGTTTAGCTAATTTTTTGAAGATTTGTTTGAAAATTCATTTGAAAGATTTTTAAGAATTCTTTTGAAAGTATGAGCCAATGCAAAAAGAGTTTATGTGCAATGAACTAAATCAAATACAAGACTAAGTATGAATATATCCTATCTAGATACGATCTTGTATCTTGATTATTCATCGTCAAGCTTGATTTTAATATGTCCATATGCATCCATCTTCAGCATCAATCTTCAAGTTTGATTCCTTGATTAACTTGAGGTAGAACTTTAATACCATTTCACTACACACTCAAGTTAAAATCATTATACTAAATTAAATATTTGTTATTTTTAAAATAAGAGAGAGTAAGATTGAAACCTTAATTTCTTAACAATCTCTCCATTTTTGATGATGACAAACATTAATTTATGAGATAATAGAAAATATGTAATAAGGATATTAACATATGAAATTTGACAAGTTTATCTTATTCCTTATCATATTTTAAGCTCTATCTCAAAATATGCTTGAGAAAGTTAAAAGGACTTGCTCCCCCTTTTTAACTTAATTAAGCATCATAAACATATTGTGAGAAAATTAGAAATGTATGCTAAACAAAGTTTTCTCCCTTAAACTATACACACTCATAAATGAATCTTTTCTCTTCATATTCATCAATCAACATTATTCTCTCCCTTTTGACATCATTAAAAAGATAGAGACAAATATCAAACTAGATATTGCATAAAAGCCAATTTATCTTTAAAATAAGATTCTCTCCATATGAATTCACTATACTACTTTCTCCATTTGAATTCATGACAAAAGTATATAAAAGAGTGATACTCAAACAATTTTCTCTCCATATAAAAAATAATATGATAAGTTAAGCAATAAGGAGATATGGAGGAAACTAGGATTGACCAATCTTTAAAAGAAGAATAACAATGTCAAATATAAGATTGAACAACAATGTGATGCCAATGAGTATAAGAAGTATAGCATATTCCAAGTAGAGAAGTTTCATCACATCAAGATAATCAAAGCTCTAAATCTTAATATTTCACTTATTAAAAATAAATTCTCTAAGTATAATCATTATAAAGCATAGGAGAAATCCAAAGTTATTAAAGTACAATAGTGAAATAATTTCCTTTCCTTCATTTTCATCAAATTATAGAGAGCGTAAAATTCATGGAAAAATGATAATGACGAATTTAGCACAAACAAATCATAAATATACTCCCCCTCAATGTATGAATCATGATCAAAATGTCATTAGTCAAAGTAAGAAAAGATCAACCATATATGAGAGACATCGATTATGGATACCAATTATTTTTGAAAACAATTATCAATTCTAATTGAAGAAATATAATAACCAAGTTTGATGCTAACTAAAAGTATGCCAATAGATACCAATTGTATTTTGTAAAATTATACCAAGTTGATACCAATTAAAGTAATTAATGAAAGATAAAATGACCAACTTGATACGAATTGAAATAATTTAAATCAAAAACACATTCTTCTTCTTCTTTTGATATCATTAAAAAGTTGCATGAATATGAAGGATAATATTGATACCAATTAACAAATATAAAGTAAAAATATGAATAAGCAACAAATAACAAGGATCCAATCCAAACATGATTGTTAGCTAAGTTTAAACAACCATAAAAAATAGATGTTCAGATAAGATAAAACATAACAAAGCATATTTTTAAAGCTAATGAGAATCTTATATATGATATTCATAAAATAATTTTCCTATAAAAAAAATCATGCGTAAAAATGTAAAATGATAAAGTTACAAAGTGTAAACATTGAATTCAAGTAATACATCATTTTGAGTTCAAATACAATACCAATATAGATAAAATAATTCAATTAATTATGTATGATACTTGTCATGTAAAAACTATCAAACATTTATACAAATATAAGAGTTTAAGTATATACATTGTGCAAGCAATTTGAATCATATATGAGCAATTTATAAATCAAATAAAATCATCTATACCATCCTTCGCAAAGCTCTTCATCTTCTTTGTGTTGAGGTTAGACTCAATCATCATCTTTAATTTTTCGTTAGGATCCAATCATTCAAGCATAATACCATACCTATAATAACATCATCTATTCTTTTCTCATTGAAGGAGTCGTTAGTTTCATCAAATGTTACATGCATAGATATATCTACTATTTAGTTCTTTTGTTGAAAAAAACTCTCTTTATGCATAAATAGTAGTAAAATAATTAGGAAAAGTTCCAATGTTGGATTTTGAATCAAAAATTTTAAATTGCCTTTGGTGTTTAAAAAAAGTATTTGTAACCAAAGACTCTAAAAATATCCAATATTGGGCTTTTGAATATTTCAAAACTCATAATGGTATTTTATTCAAAATAAGTTTAATCAACACACAATTTAAAACATAACAAATAGTGTTGACGATTTTGGCCTAAACATATTCTACTAAAACATTTGCATTCAACATAATCAAGGCCATTTTGAAACCAATAAAGAAAATCATGTAAATCTTTTTGAAACATTATCAATTAAGTCAAAAGCATAATCTTTTTCAAAAAAATAATTAACATAATTTCTAAAGTGACATATTTTACAAATCTTGTTATTTCAAAAAAAATTAAATTAGGTAAGTAATAACAAGATTCCTTTACTAAAGTTTTGAAAATGTAACCATACTAGCATGTCCAAATCCTAAATGTCAAAAGCAATAAACAATTTTTTTTAATCAAAAGATATACTCACATTTGTTCAAAATTTCAAATTGAATATTTAAAAGAATAAAACAAACTTCAAAAACCTAATCAAATGATTGATAAGAATTAAGCATAATATATTTCTAGTAAGACATTTTTAAATATAGGCAAAGAATTGTTATCAATATTACTTATACTAATAATCTTGCTTTTTGTATTATCTCTAAAAATGAAATATCCACTATCATTTCTTTATAAAAATTGAGAGCTTGGTAAGTCATTGGTTTTATTCTTGGAGTACCCACTTTCTTGCTTGTTCCTATAACAAGATTCAAGTATGGATTTTCAGTAACCATATAACTTTGGGTCTTTGAGGGTTAGTCTTTGAACTCTTTGGTACCCAAGCTAATTTTCTACCAAAATATGTATTTTTTTTTACAAAGCATGAAAAATTAGTATGTCCATCTTGATTGCAATAAGTGCAAGTGTGTATTGTGTCACTTGTACTAGCATTTACAAAATAGTTCTTAAAATATTTTTATTTTATAGAAGATTTGTACCCAATACCTCCTTTGTCAAAAATACATTTTTGTCTACCAAGCATTAAATCAAAATTTTTCTTTCTATTGGTGAACTTGTGGACAATGTTGGTCAAGTCAAAAATCTTATCATTTAAGGAAGTGTTTTCTTTTGACAAAATATCACAAGTACTACAAGGCAATTTCACTTTCTTTCCTTTAGTAAACTCTTCAACTATTTTTGACGAACTAAGAATTTCCTTTCTGAGAACATTGTTCTTGAAAATGAGTTTTTCATAATTTTTGTGTAAATTATTGAAATTACTCAACAAGTTTTTATATGACAAATTACAATCACTATCACTAAACTTACTACTTGTATCACTAACATCATGAAATTTACTTTTAAGTTCAAGTGAGCTTACCTCACTATCGATAGCCATGAAGCACATGTTGTTTACTTCTTCAGCATTATCATCCAAATTACCATCATTGCTATCATCCCAAGTAGCTTTGATTTCTTCTTCTTGCATAGATGATTTGAGAGTAATGACTTTTTTTTCCTTATCTTTCTCCTCTTTTTTTCATTGCTGGCATGTGAGCTTTCAAGCATTTTCCACATTTCTTGAGCATTAGTAGCCAATTGAACATTATTATAAATATTTACATCTATGCTACATAACAAATAATTAAAAGCACATTTATTCCTAGAAAACATGATTTTGTCAAAATCATCATATTCATAAAACTCTTTTTCAACGAATTTATTATCAATTATTTTTCTAGGAATATATGGATCTTGAACAATAATATTCAATAAATCATCACCCATAAAAAATGGTGGTCTAGTTGAAATCTCCTCATTTGAAAGATTTTGAAAATTGTTTGGGTATGTCATCTTAAGACGGTTAAGCCTTTAAAAATTGAGTACCTAGATCTGATATCAATTATTAGCTATATTTAGCCCAAGATTGACAACCCAAGAGGGGGGTGAATTGGGTTTTAAAATGTTTTAAGAAACTTTTCAACTACTCAAAACTATAGACCACTATTTAAAAACTTTTTAGCTAAATCAACAATAATGTCAAACATATAGTAATAATAGAATACTTAATTAAATAGCTTGCAATAAAGTAAAGAGTATAGGGAAAGAGAAAGTACAAACTTGGTTTTTACGAGGTTCGATAAATACGATTGTTTGCCTACGTCCCCGGCCCTCGGTAACTTGGTTTGAGCTTTCTACTATTGGATCAAGATTATGGGCTTGATCGGCCCTTTTTACAAACAAGTGAATTCTTCTTAGGCACACCCTAGTCTTTACAATAGTTTTGACTCTGGCTCTATCATGTCTAACCTCAGATTGTTTTGACTCCGGTGACAACCTCACCTATACGGATTGTTTAGATAATAGTGCTAATCTCACCAACTCATGGGTTATTTATGACTCCGGTGTCAACCTCACCTAAATCGGGTTGTTTATGAATCCGATAGCAACCTCACCTCATACTCAATGGTTTTTTAATAAACAAGAGTGAATACTTACTCATAAATTCTCTTCACAAAGTAATTAATACAATTTTGGCTTAAGAGATTTTAGAACAATGCACTATAGATACTCTAAGATTGACTCAATATGATTTGAAAGTTAAAGTTGAGTAAAAGAGAGCTTTTGTACTTAGAAACTAATTGGGTATCAATGTAGGTTCATATTCTCTCTTTCTAAGTCATCAAACTTGGCTCTATTTAAAAGCATCTTCAAAAACTAACTGTTTTCGACCGTTGGTAGCTTGGTGCCAAAATTTTGGTTGACCAGAAAACTAGCCGTTAGAGTTCGATATGCCAGTTCAACTCCAATGACCATTTTTGGCCTTTATTTTGATTAACCAAGCCTAGTCGACCAAAATTAGTCAGAAACCAAATTTTTTGTTTCTTTGAACTAATTTTTAGTTGTTCTTATAACTTTCTTCAAATCATTTTTAACGTTAAAAAAATGTATTTTTGAGAATATTTAGGCTAGATTAGAAATGATATTTATTTTCAAACAATTAAGAATTAGTCGGTTTAAAGTTTAGCTAATTCTTTGAAGATTTTTTGAAAATTTATTTGAAAGATTTATAAGAATTCTTTTGAAAGTATGAGCTAATACAAAAAGAATTTATGTGCAATGAACTAAATCAAATACAATACTAAGTATGAATATACCTTATTTAGACACGATCTTGTATCTTGATTATTTATCTTCAAGCTTGATTCTAATATATCCATATACATCCATCTTCAAGCTTGATTCCCTGATTAACTTGAGGTAGAACTTTAATACCATTTCACTACACACTCAAGTTAAATCATTAGTACTAAATCAAATGTTTGTTATCTTCAAAATAAGAGTGAGTGAGATTAAAACCTTAATTTCTCAACACTATCCACAATGCCAAAACTGGGGTTCACACTGGTTTAATAAGGGTGGTCACAAAATAAAGTGGTCGTGGATGATGACTACTATTTAATGAAGGGCTTTATAAGGGGAGGAAGGTGGCACCTATCACGACCTGAAATCCAGGCCAGTGGCAGAAAGAGAATTTCACAAAGATGGAAAATTCCTTGATTTATTTAAAAAAGTGTCAAAAGTTCTAGTTTTATAAAACAGTCCATTTAAATAAAATATTTGGAATTTCATCCCGTGAATCACTCATACTGTTCGTATACACCATTAAACATAGATCGAATAATTATTTAAAAACACGAAATCAAATATAAAACCAAGCATCATCATCATCCATGCCAAAAATCAAACACCAGAATAGCATACATAAGTTCACAAACAAAGACAGAGTGTGGTAATCTTGGTTCAATGTTAAATAAAACCCAAAAAATTCAAACACCACAACTTCACTCCGAGCATTACCAAGATAATGATTTATAGTCAAGATGACCTCTTACTCCTCTTGATCTCCCAAGTCGCACTGGACACCACCTGAGGAAGGGAAGAAGGGAGTGAGCATAAAATGTCCAGTAGGAAAAATAATTACCTCAGTCAAAAATATTTTAGTGATGGAGAATTCCTACATAGTTAGTTTAGTCCAAAACATACGTATATATATAATCTATACCAAAAATCCATATATATATAAAGCAATGTAATCAAAACCATTCAATTCATATGCACATGATACAAATCAACCCATACCAATGAGCTCTCATCCTTTCATCTATGGAAACCTAGGATGATGGCACTAAGTATGCCTAACAGCCTACTTGATACCTAAGCCCATACTCGGAGGGGACATCTGTGTGTCGCCTACCAAACCTGGAGAGGCAATCGAATCGCCTACGCCTGCCAAATGGGGAGATAATCAGAAGTAACAAAACTCTGCGTGGGTTTACGGACTCTACACCGACGGTGGGGCACACAGCACCATACTGTAAACCCATGATGCTAAAACGTTGCTCATGTATAATCCTATGACACGTGTAATATAGAACTGAAGTGTGAAAATAATCATGCTAGGGTTTTTCGATAAAATCAGCATACTAGGTTTTATAGGAAAATGACCCTATTTTTAATATATCCAAAATAACCTGCACTCAAAAAATTCCCGAACAATACAATATGTATACATCATATAATTAATTCTCATCACAGATATTCAAGAAAACCAAAAATCACATTTGTTCTCATATGTTGCAGAAAATAAGTTTTATTCAAAAACGATATAAAACAGAGGTAATTGAGTCCCTATCTCGCTCGAATAGTGATACCACGCTATTGAATCCTTAAGGTGTCGTTGACGATCGTCCAGAGGGTCGGGAACCAATTCCATGCCCTCGATCATCCTCTTGCGAAAAACCAACTTCTCAACGGAGCTTCAATTCCACAAACAGACTTTTTCACTGAACTCCTAGCACCCAGAATAGTTGGGTTAGACATATAACTTGTCTAATTCGGGTCCGGGCTCACACCGGGCCAGTGGCAGACAAAACGAAGCAATCTCGACCGTCCGATCTCGATTTCCGTACCAGTCACCAAACATAGGCAATATATATATATATATATCAAGCTTCCCCATTTTCCAAGTACAATCCAAATATGACAACAACAAAAATAATCCAACGGCCGGATCAAAAAGTCAAACTTAAACTCAAACATTCCAAAAATGGCAACTTTTGATTCGGGCATTATGGGATTAAGATATCTTGACAATCCTTGCGACGAGACGAATCTAACAAGCCCGGTTTGAGATCGAACGAAGGTCAGAATTGTCGCCAACGGCCAAAAATCCGAAATGGCCACTTCTCCTTCTCCGGCGACTATATGCTCCCAGGCGGCTGTAGCTGGCCGGCGTCGGCTTAGCCGCGGTGCTGGTGAGCTCCGTCGAGATTCCCGCGGCTGGGTGATGGCGAGAGATGGGGCGGCTCCCCTTCGGTGGTGCGTGGCCGAGAGACAGAGAGAGACGAGGGAGAGAG
>JXTB01000110.1:874044-979504 GCA_002914805.1 Parasponia andersonii | reverse complement strand
TATATATATTTATATATTGGAATAAGGAAATAGTGAAAGAATGTTTTTTAGCACAATTATAAAACAATACTTATACTTTAATTTTAAAAAATGGGCTTTTTAAAAAAAATTATTGTATTTTTTGAGTTTCAGGCCTTTTAAATCAAGCTTTAGATTCGAATTTCAAGTTTGAGATTCGGGCCAGGTTTCAGGCCGGGTTCATATGAAAAATACTAGGCCAAAGCCCAACCCTAAGGAAAATTGAGTTTGAGCCGAGTTTGGACCATGTCGAGTTTGGATCGAGTTCGAATCAAGTTTTGTTCAGGCTAACCTATCAAGTTTTGGGCTAGTTCAACTTTTAGGAATAATTGATCATTATTTTACATTTCAATCATTCATGGTGCACTTTCATTGGTCGGACGTGGAATTTATGTCCAATGGACATAGTCATAGACTTTAGACATCTATGTGAATCAAAGAAAAATATGCATAAAAGAAAAGAAAGAGGTGCAAAAAGAAAGAGAAAGAGTACTCCTCCCATAGTTAGCAAAATATAAGAAATGGCTAATAATACGAAGAGTATCATTCAAAATGTTTCCGAAATTACTTATCAAAATTCATCATGATTAAAAGTATGTATGTAAAAACCCGGATTTTGGGAGGGTAATTCGGAAATTTTACCAATTTTCCAGATATAATATTAGGGGGATTAATTTACAAAAGTTTTGTGTAGAATGACTAAATTGTAATTTTTAGAGGACAAGATTGATAGAGATTTGGGAACCGAGGACTATAGTGCAATTTTTTGAAAAATTGCATAGTCCCATATATTCCCACTCATGTGGGTCCTTTTTCTCTCTTTCTCTTCTCTCTCTTCTCCCCTGACTTCTCTCTCTCTCTCTCTCTCTCCCTCGGGGCTTCTCTCAGCTGAAAGCGCAGGACCGCTGCAGGAGCCGCCGCCGCCGTCATCCGCCCACGCAACTGACCGGCGAAGCCTCCTCGTGCGACGTCGAAGCCGCGCCGCCCGTCCTCGATCACCGCCGTCACCTGCAATGCCGAAAAGCTCCAAAGTCGCCATTTCAGATTTTTGGCCGCCGCCGCCGATTTCGGCCACCATTCGACCTCTAACTAGTCCCGTTGGATTCGTCTCATCGCAAAGATCATCAAAGTATATATATCTTAACCCCATAATGCCCGAATCAAAAGTTGTCATTTTTAGATATTTTGAGTTTAAATTTGACTTTTTGATCCAGTCGTTGGATTGTGTTTTTGTTATCATTTTTGGAATGTACTTGAAAAGTGAAGAAGTTTGATATATATATTGCCTATATTTGGTTACCGGCATAAAAATCGAGATCAGACAGTCGAGATTTATCTCGATTTGTGTGCCACCAGCCTGGTGTGGGTCTGGATTTGAATTGGACAAGTTATATATCTAACCTAGTTATTTTGGGTGCTAGGAGTTCAGTGAAGAGATCCGTTTGTGGAATTGAAGCTCCGTTGAGAAGTTGATTTTTCGCAGGAGGAAGATCGAGGGTTTGGAATTGGTTTTCGACCCTCGAGGCAATCATCAATGACACCTTGAGGATTCGATAACATAGTATTGTTATTCGAGCGAGGTAGGGACTTAATTACCTCTGTTTTATTTCATTTTCGAATAAAACTTATTTTCTGCAACATATGAGAACAAATGTGATTTTTGGTTTTCTTGAACATCTGTGATGGGAATTGATTTTGTGATGTGCACATATTATATTGCTTTGGGAATTTTTTAAATACAGGTTATTTTGGGTATATTAAAAATAGGACTGTTATGCTACCCGTTTTCCCATAAAACTTAGTATGCTGATTTTATTGAAAAACCCGAGCATGATTATTTTCACACTTCAGTTCTGTATTGCACGCTTCATAGGATCATACATGAGCACCGTGTTAGCATCGTGCATTTACAGTGTGGCGCTGTGTGCCCACCGTCAGTGTAGAGTCTGTAAACTTTCGCGAGCTTTTGTTACTTCTAATTACCTCCCCATTTGGTAGGCGTAGGCAATTCGGTTGCCTCTCTAGGTTTGGTAGGCGACACATGGGTGTCCCCTCTGGGTATGGGCTTAGGTATCAGGCAGGCTGTTAGGCATACTTAGTGCCATCATCTTAGGTTTTCACAGATGAGAGGATGAGAGCTCATGTGTATAAGTTGATTTGTGTCATGTGCATATGAATTGAATGGTTTTGATTACACTGTTTTATATATATATGGATTTCTGGTTTGGATTATATATATATATATATATATTTTTTTTTTTTGGACTAAACTAACCATGCAGGAATTCTCTATCACTAAAATGTTTTCAACCGGGTAATTGTTTTTCCTACTTGGCATTTTATGCTCACCCTCCCCTATCTTCTTTCTCAGGTGGTGTCCAGTGCGATCTTGGTGATCAAGAGGAGTAAGAGGTCATCTTGACGGTAGTTCGTTATCTTGGAAATGCTAGAAGCTTGTTGTCATGGTGTTTGGATTGTTTGGGTTTTGTGTTAGCATTGAACCAAGATTACTATTTTCTATTTTGTCTGTGAACCTATGTATGCTATTATGGGATTTGAGTTTCGTTGTGGATGATTATGTTGCTTGGATTTATATTTGATTTCGTATTTTTAAATAATTATTCGATCTATGTTTTAATAGTGTATACGAACTGTGGGAGTGGTTCACGGGGTGAAATTCTAATTATTTTATTTAAATAAACCGTTTTATAAAACTAGAACTTTTGACACTTTTTAAATAAATCAAGGAATTTCCCATCTTTGTGAAAGTCTCTTTTTGTCACTGGCCTGGGTTTTGGGTCGTGACAATGTGTGTGCCAAAAATTTATAAAACCTATAGGTACATAATACGACTAATTTTGAAAAATATGTTAACAAAATCTGCAAACTTTCTATAAAAAATTACATTTGGCATCTAGTTTAATTTTGTTGATAATAAATTTTATATACTATTGATTGGTAATTGATTAGAAATTAAATAGTTTGAAAGAAAAGAAATATTAAATGACAGATAATAACAAAAAATATATTTAATTGGGATAAAAAAATTAAATTTGAAAGAAAAATAAAACTTAAAAAAAATGAATTAGTCAAAAGTATTTTGTATAGCTAAATATACATATATTTAAAATATATTTTCAACGAAAATAATGATTGTTTTTAAGTACATTTGATGAAATATATAATTAAAGATGCAATTCTATACCACTTGGTCTGACTCATTTTAAACAGGCCCATGATAAGTCCAGTCGGCTCAACCCATCAATTTTATGGGCCCAACCCATTCTCATTCATTATGGGTCAATCCATTATAGAGAAAAAAAAAAGAGAAAAAAAGAATAGAGAAAGATTTTGTTTAAAATTATTTTTTTATGAAATCCTAAATAATTTATCTAAAATTATAAATTAATTTAAGTGTTGATTAATTTAAGCAATAAAAGAATATTTACTAATACTAGAAAAAAATAATATGGATAAAACTAAATAATTGAGTAAACCATTAATAGAAATATTATTTCTAATTGCCTCATTAAAAACCTTATAAGGAAAATTCAGTGGGACAAAATATTAGTAAGTAAAAAAATTACAGTCCATATAAAGTGATATAAAATGTTCAAGAGTACATTCTAGATATATTCTAAACCATATATATATATATATAACACTAATGGCCACGAATATAGTCTCCTTGAGGGGACTGGTCCCGTTCATGTTTTGGCCAACACAGGTCATATTTTAACCAATCTGTATTGGTCAGAATATGACTTGTGTTAGTCAAAATATAAACGGAACTAGTCTCGTTGGCGGGACTACATCCGACTCTATATCTAATATATATATATATATATATATAGTCACACTTACACATATAAATATAAATATAAATATATTTATAAAGTAAAGCTTTCATATTTTACAAATTGGGAAAATTTATTTTTTTTGGAAAAAATCTAGTTAGGCTAAGGGTTGTGATGCAACATACATGAGGAATAGGGAAAGAAACACAGTCAATCGGTCATTGATTTGTAAAAGTACAAAGAAAATTGATGAAAATGAGAAGAAAAAATCTTAGATATTGTATTCAACTTAGTCTGCCTCCATTGAAAGCTTACAAATGTTATCAAGGAAAAAACAAAACCATAGTAACAAATAACAAAGAAAATTATAAACAAGTGCTAAAATTTTAAAAAATTGCAAAAAAAAAATCTTTATTTTATCGATGAAAATGAAAAAGTGTCATCTTGACCCCTAAAACAATGGAATTAAGCTAAAATTACGCACTATCTAGCATTTTTCTCAGAAGGCCCCCTAAAAAGTGGTATTTTTTGTTGAAAAATGGACCTATTGACTTTTTTGGTCAAACTATGCTCCTTTGGGTTTTTAGGTGATATTTTAGGATCATGCAATTCCATTCCGGTTACATTGCATCAGATGAGCCATAATAAGTTGGCCCATTATGAGCCTAAGTAGGCTAGCTTGTGATGGGCTAGGATAGGTCGGCCCACATAAGCATAGATGAGCTGGCCATTTTGGCTAAAGCCTAGTCTCTCCTGTGATCTTCGGTAGTTTAGGCATGGTCGGCCTATGGGTTGTAATATCATAACTTGGCCTATCTCATACCTCATAGATGGGCTAGGCTAGGCTAGCCCATCCTGACACTATAATAGAATGGAAGTGGGTCATCTTATGGGTCCAAGCCCATATTTGCATCTCTATATGTAATTCAGATGTTTAATTCAAAAGTAAGTACCAATCAACTTTTAGATTATTAGTTATGCTCTTATGAGCTCTCCTTCTCAATATTATATATATGGTTCTTAATCCAAAAGATATTTTTTTCTTTTACCCATCTATAAATTTTTTTTAGCTTTTAAATTATAATCTAACGATTATCATAATTTGGGTAGTTAGGAAAAAATAATAAAAGTAAATATCGATTACTTAATGCTTTTTTTCTTCTAACTTTTACTATAAAATGATGTGTGTGGTGGATTTTAATTGGATAAAAAAATACCTATTAGATTGGTGCCATATATATATATATACATATATATATATATAAGAGTATATACTATATAAATTAGTGCTTATATTATGTGAGACCCACTTAATAGTTAGTAAGTCCCAAATGTTTGACCTAATATCTAAGAATTTAGAGGAAAGGGACTTCTAGGCATTTGGTATAGTAATGCCCTAATTTGTTGTAATTCTGCTAATAAATTGACCAATAACGGACATACTATATGGCTTATTATTCGTTTTGACACAAAAGAAAAGAAATTGTAGATATTGACTAAACTAATATATTACTATAGTCCCACATTAATAGCTAATCTTTTAATTGAAAAAATTAGTTATATACCATTTTTTTCTCATTAATTAAATATATCACCATACCACTTTTTTAAAATGAACTCTTCATGAATTCTCGACGAATTTCTGACAATTATGATGGATTCTTGAAGTATTCTTGACATCAATGGCGACATTGACAGATTCTTGATGAATTTTTGACGAATTCTTGACGATCTTGATAGATTATTGATTGATTCTTGACATTAGTGGTGATCTTGATGGTTCTTGATGAATTTTTAACAGATTCTTGATAATCTTGAAGGATTCTTGACAGATTCTTAACGTCAGTGGTAATCTTGACAAATTATTAATGGATTATTGATAGATTTTTGATAAATTCTTGTCAAATTTTTGACTAATTCCCTCCTAAAAGTGGTAGAATCTAACAGTGGTAGTAAATTTAGTTAAACATTTGAAAAAAGTAGTAATTATCTACTTAACCCCTTTTAATTATGAATTTAGGTCGGAGTTCTCTCTCTAACATGAATTCGCTCTCTTAGCCATAAATATTTGAATTGAATTTCAAAAAATCAATTTTTTTTTAAAAGTGGGGCTTAACTAATGATCTTCACTTATTATAAATTAAAGAAAAATACCTACTACTACCTAATCTCCACTTCACCCTATTAATCCTTACCCACCCCATTAAAGATAATAGATTTTCATATTTATCTCCAATGTGACTCGAACTTAGGATCGAGATCTTAAATAGTGAGTGCTCTTATCACTCAAGCAAATCCACTTCGCCACTCAAAGAATCAGAAATTAATCCATCGTTTAGCAACTAATTAAATAAATAAGTATAATACTTTCAGATATATATTTACTGCTGTGGAGTAGACCAAACCTAAAATTACTTCTTAGACTCTTGAATTTCTTTGAGTTCACACGCAATAAAAGTTTAGTGAAAAAATATAAGACAGGCTGATCACAATTTACGGACTAGCTTAATTATTTACACATGGTTACATAGCAAAATGTCTCACTTCCATTTCTAATATTTATGTCGAGTATGTAATACTATACGTACTCATTTTGACTTATATATGTTTGATGATGAAAATCCGGAAGCCATGATTATTTCGTTTATAATCCCATTGTATTTGGTATCAAATCAAAAAGAGCAGGACGAATTTGGAGATTTCCCGCTAAGGGAAAGTTCAAAGTTGGCAAATACATATACTAATTTATATGTAATAAGAGCTAAGAGCTTTCATTTTGCAAAGCGCTGTTTAAATAACTTGTTGAAACTCTCATATGCCTAAAATCATATGTTAATCAATCCTTCGTCTTGATCGTGATTGTCTTCAAACTTCTAAGCCAGGTTGACTCTTTGGATGAGAACTCTTATTAAATTGTAAACTCTACTAATAATAATAAAATACAGAATGAAAACTAATTTGGTATAAAATTAATGCCAAATATATCTAATTCCTAACCATTAATACAAGGCTAGACAAGATTTACAGTGAAGAAAGATACATAAAAATACAAACTCGAATTGAATGAACATATCAGGAATCACATTGGCCGGCGCTTAAATGAAAATATAACCTTTATTTCATGCATAAAATCTAACAATTTGCTCCTCGCTAGATACGAATAATGTTTTGTGTGGCTATTAAACTCCTATGAGTCTTATATTATTAGACTCTTATTAGGAGAAGTCTTTTGGATATTCTAGGACTCTTTGGGAGTAAAGAGTAGCCGAGGATGCATTTTACACCTCCTAGGACTCTTGTATTTTCTCTATAAATAAGACCCATATGGACAGCTAGAGAGAGAGAGAGTGGCACAAGAGATTAAGCTAGAGAGAGAGTAACAATATAACTTTGGCGAGAGAGGGCTTTGGGAGTTTCGGAATAGAGAAAAATTATGGGTGTACGAGGTTTTCAGGTTAGTGAAAACAGAAAAAAATTACCTATGGCTTATCTATGGGCTTTTGGGTGCTTTCGGTTAGACGTAAATTGTACAATGTAAATTGTTATTTTTTTTAGTGGAATGCTTACTAGTGATCTCTCCTGGATGTCGGCTATAATTTGTATTGGAACTATGTTAAGTATTTATGTTATTTATTTTCTTGTATTTTGCGATTGTATCTAAATTTATTTTAGAATTTAGATCAATTTTATGTTCTTAATTGCGTGGGTATTACGACAATACGTTAAAAGTATGTGTCCATCCACCCAACCCTTTCTTTCTTTTTTATTTTAATTATTATTATTTATAATTTTCTCTGATGGCATGGAGATCATCAATGGATCTAGACGGCTAGCAGCTAGCAGGACATGCATGCACATGCCATAATCTCAAAATCAGGAGTTGACAAATTGCTAGAAAAAGAAAACTATGGAATGTTTCGACAAAATATATAAAGCATACGTGATTCACACTCAATCCATTTAACCTTACGTCACAATGCACAAATAGAGAAGGCAAATTTAGAATATGCGGCAATCTTTTAAATTCGTTATGTTAATATCCTTAAATTAACACTACTATTAATGACACAATTTGCTATAAAAGTACCCAAGAAATT
Organism: Parasponia andersonii; assembly: GCA_002914805.1. NCBI lineage: Eukaryota > Viridiplantae > Streptophyta > Magnoliopsida > Rosales > Cannabaceae > Trema > Trema andersonii. The sequence continues at coordinate 971,592 of JXTB01000110.1, read as the reverse complement.
TCAAGAACAAAGAACTGATCAATAATTGAAAAGAACTGATCAATAATTGAAAGGGTAATACAAATTCTCTAAATACTGAAAATTCATTTGAAAAGCCCAATTCATGCACTAAATCTGGTTTATTAACTGATTGATACGGTAGTTTTGTACATTGGATTAAGGTATGTTATTTAGAATATATGTATATATATATATCTATATTTTTATTCCACCTAGTGTACTTCTCCTTTCGAAAAAAAAAGTATTTACCGAGTCAAACTCATGATCATGTAGTATATGAATTATCATAATCTGAAATTATAACCAATAACAAATAGCTCTAATATTTTTTACTTATCGGATAATAGCAATTCACATATCAGATAAGTTCGCATTAAAAATTGATTTACATACCACTTGATATTTGACGGGCATTATGTTTTTCAATATTTCAACAATAATTATGATTTGGTTACAAAGTTGTCAAATGATCAATAAATAAATTTGACTAGTTATAACTTATATATCCCTAGTATTACTTGAGCTATTACGTACATATCAAATTCTCCCAAGCCAGAGGAATAATAATTAGGCCCTGCAGCAACTGAAAAACAGCAATGAGAAATTTTGTGGAGAAACGGGTGCATATGCACTAAAGCACATCAAAGGGTGCACGCTTCGACCATAGTTGGCAAGCAAAGAAAAGTAGTAGTGTGCATATAATAGTAAACCTCCCAAATCTCCAACTAACCAAAGCAACCGCCTTGAGAGAAAAAGGGATGGTCGGCTAAACTGGACTAGCCATAGTAGTGCAGTAATTGGTGGCCCATTATGGCACATTTCCATTACCCAAAAGCATATGTAAAAAGCAACACCACTATCGCTTTGGTCTAGAAGCCCTCCAACATTAATTAATTGAAAATGTTTAGTGTCTAAAGATACTAAAACACTAAGTGTATTAGTAGTAGTTTGTGATGCAATCAAGCCTGAGCCTACAAAGTAACAGCAATCACTATTCTTAGAGTAACGTTATCTATCATTACTAGTGATCATGGATCACTCTCTATGTGACAATAGAATAAACCAACACATTTTAACAAATATAGATAATTATAGGTGCGTATCTTATTGTTTCGCAGCATTTCTACTAAACTATTTCATTTATAGTACTAGCATCAATAACGAAGACGATCTCATAATGATTAAGAGTGCGAAGTCAAGTCATGCATGTGCAAAGTACATAGCAGTATTGCTCTATGCTACTGCATCCGTGCACTGCACTCCAAGCAGTCGTAGCACCAGAAGTAGCCAACGTCTGAATCGTTAATGTATATACACGCATTGTTAGTCGCAATTCAAAAGTGAACACCAAATGGGATTGGGAGGCCATGCCTCGGTTTAGTGTTTCCTTTTAACTAATTCCCTGTCCTCTCCCACAAAAGTCAAACCATCGCTTCGTCGCACAATATAATATATATATATATATATGCGTATATCTACGAGTACCGCAAAAATATTTAGAGAATAATCTGGTTTTGGTTTAATTAGTACAATGGTTGTTATGTATACTTTCATTATTAACTGTGAGTTTCGGTTTAGTACTCTCCCAGATTATGGTTTCCTAGATAATGGAGCGCGTCAGCTTAGTCTTACAAAATAGAATAAAGTAATGTGATTTACTAGGCGGTTCCACTACAAAGAGGGTTGGGGCAGAGGTCAGAGAACTTAATCTTAGGTTTAATCTGTGTCTGTTTCGAACCCCTGACTTTCAAGTAGTAGGAGCTCCATCATTATGCCACCCCACTCAGTGGTGGCCTATGAAATAATTAAACTGTACATGTTTATCACTACTTAAAAATAAGCTACATAGTTGAGTTGATAAAGTCTCTTTGTCATCTAAAGATATAGATCAATGGTTTATTATCTTCGTCAGAGCCAAAGAAGAATTGTGCAAAACAGAAAGGATTATGTCTCTAAGTTCTAACCTGTGAAAATATAAAAATAAAATAATAAAATAAAAAGAAATACATATCTAACACTATTTAAAAATTAAAATAGTATTATTATTATAATAAAATAATAAAAATTAATTCAGATTTAATAAAAGATATTATTATTTTTTTTACAAAAATTATTTAAAAAATTAATTTTATATTAATTTTTAGAAATTTTTAATTATATAATATTATTTTGTAAAATTTTAAAATTTAAATTAGAGAACACCTACAATTACCAATATTTTTTTACAGTTAACCCCTTCGTTTCTTAATTTTATTTAACTTAATATAGTTATTACTCGAAAGATTAATCACTAGCTAGGCAGAGGAATAGTGAATAGTTAATTGGGGGGCCATAATTCCTAATTTCCTGACATGTTAATATGCTACTGGAATGACATACTCCCAATTGTCATTTTATGGCTTAAAAAATAGCATCCAAGATGCGTATCTCCTTGACATGTTTCCTCTTACGATCCTTTTTTATACAATTTCACACTTTCGTCATGCCCCACTCTAGTCTCTTTGACGTCCCTACTATAATCCAATTTAAAAAAACTAAAGCAACCATGGTATTCATGTAATTTCGCCGCAAAAAGGGAGGGCTGAAAGGTCATTCCACACAAAGAGTCGCGCCTACATAAACGCCCTACGCTCAAAAAAGTCCATTAACCAAAACAGTTCTAACTACCAACAAACGCTAATCCGAAAAAGTCTCCCAAACGGGAAAAAAAAAAAAAGAAAAGAAAAAAAAGCTAAAAATGGAAACCCAACGGCCAAATCTGCTTCCACTCCTCTTCATTTGCTTCAGCCTCCGGTTAATCTCAGCCGTCGGTGAATCCAACTATTCGAACACAACCAACGGCACAGATTTCATCCGTACAAGCTGCGGCGCGACGCTCTACCCTGACGTCTGCTTCTCCTCGCTCTCCCGCTACGCCGCCGCCGTGGGTCGGGACCCGGCTCAACTCGCCCGCGCCGCCATCACCGTGAGCCTCGCCAAGGCCAAGCACATGGCCGCCTACGTCTCCAACGTCTCCCGCCAAGCCGACTACGGCGCCGCCTCCGACCCCCGCGCCGCCGCCGCCCTCCACGACTGCTTCTCCAACTTCGGCGACGCCGTCGACGAGATCCGCGGCTCGCTCCGCCAGATGCGCCACCTCGACCCCGGCGTTGCCGGCGCCGTGGGGGAGTCGTTCAGGTTCCAGATGAGCAACGTCCAGACGTGGATGAGCGCCGCTCTCACAGATCAGGAGACCTGTACGGACGGCTTCGAGGATGTTAGCGACGGTCCGGTGAAGGCCGACGTCATCGGCCGGGCCAACGAGGTGAAGAAACACACTAGCAATGCCCTCGCGCTCGTCAACCATTACGCCGAGAAAGCGGTCCCCTGAGATTTCTCGCCGCCGCCGTCGTCGTCGGGTTCTGATTTTATCGGTCAAAATCTTAACTGGACAGGTATACGTAGAGGTTTAGAGATAGTGTCATTTTGTACGGTACAGTTGTTTTTTATCACTACATATGAATTATAGCTGTAAGTTAAACTTTAATTATATATAGTAAGAGAGTTTTGGGATTGTGTTTATTGTGTATGACAAGAGTGTTTTGTTTATGGATTAAAAATGAGTGAGTTTCCGTATATTATTTTGGCTTTTAATGCATTTTTTCTTTTTTTCTAATAAATTAATTTCCTTCTCTTTCCTGAAGAGGATGAGGGGTTATCGTTTTGTAATGAATCCGAGTTGACTCAATTCCACCCTAAGTCAAGGGTTCCGAGTTCAAAGTGGACCTAATATGTCTCACTTTTTTTTCTTTTTTTTTTTCTGTCGCTATAGTTCTTGCCCGTGAACAAGCTGTCATATATATATATATATATATATATATATATATATATATAATATGAATCCGGCGGTATAGATTATACTTGTCTAATCATGAAGTCGATTTCTCCCCAAAAATCATAAAAATATTTAGTTTTTTGTTATTTTATTTACAAATTAGTTTTATTTGATCTTTTCAATTCTTGGCTTTCGTATACTTCTTAATTTACTTCCCTCTTTAAGTGAGATAACATTTTTTCTCAATTGGAAAATTGAAATTTAACGGAAAAGTTGGTGTTTGTTTTGAGTGAAATGGACATGCATTATACATATGTATAGTCGAATAAGTTTCGAATGAAAGATCCTATTCTATATCAATTTTACACGTTTATTGAGAAAAAGGAAAAAAAAGAGAGAAAGAAGTACATGTACCACTGTCTATCTGACAATAATATATATGCATTACACCAATTACAATATAATTTTCTGACACTCTTCTTTGTTGATTTGAGAATAGAATACAGCTTGCTTATACCGTACTAAATCTTTATTTATTTGTTTGTTTTGAACTTGCACATTGTAGTTTTAGTAATCCTTACTATTTTATTAATTAATTTTTTTTATCGTTTCTTCGGTGCGGTGGTGCTACTAGTCTACAACTCGATCCAGGTCTTTTTTCTTTTCTTTTTTTTTTTTCATTCGAAAGACATAACATAAATAACAAAATATAATGATAGGAAAGTGAGTAATACGAGTGAAAAGCATAACTATAGAGTTGTCTATATCTTGTATATTAGTATAAGACGCATGCTCTATCATTTTTTGCACTATCAATAAAATGTGGTAATAGTCGTCCAAATTAGGTATTATAATTATATATGTAACTAAATATGATGAACTGGATTTTGTCGTCTTATTATCCGAAAAGGGTGCTTATTGTGTGTGAAGCATAAAAGACAAATTAAGAAAACAACATTTTTAACTCTGTAAGCATCTATAGTATACGAAAAGTCGTACTTATTCTGAATAAAAATAGGTTAATTACCATACGACAAGGCCCACTGACCAAATAAATCAAAATTCCAAATTGGAAAAGAATAATTTTCTTATTTATTAAAAAAAAAAAGAATTGAAGGAGAATACTTTATAAACAATTATGAACCACTATAGTCAAAAGTGTGGTCAAGTTTACGTTGTAGACTTAGCTTTTTAACAATCAAAGTGCTGGCCAAAAGCATATATATATATATATATATGTATATATAATTTTTGTTCAATATAAAAATCTATATATTGGTGAGATTAATACAATGTTATTCCCCTAACTCGAATCAAATATATTTTTACTACGTGATCTTATTTCTGCCACTCATATTTGTTTCCCATGCCTTTATATAATAATGCCATGTTATGAGAAGCAAAATCTGATTATATTGTTGTTGAAATGCATATGTTTTTATAATTATGTTGTATATATATATATAAAAGGTGCAATTATTGCTATCGTTTGCCTTAAGCATATAATTATAATGTTTAATCTTTCTAATATAAATCGGCAATGGTTTGTAATCATCGCTAACAACGCAGCTGGTGGGATAGTTATTCGGACGTCCAAGATTTTGTTCGATCTTGGATTTATATAAAAATATATGATGTCCCATTTTCTTCAATGATTATGTTTCTTCCCTTTAACTTTTTCTTTCCAAACATAATTTTTATTTCTCTTTTTTAAAAGAAAGAAAGAAAGAAAAGAAAACGGGATATATTCTGGTAGGAAAAAAAACTTATATAAAAGAACGGATTTACCTGCTTTTGAAATGCTTTAACCCCAATTAATTAGATTTTATTTGACCCAAAGAGACCTCTAAATATAGCAACGTGTCCTGTAGTCGATTCCATCCATGCATACATTTTTTTTTTTTTTAAAAGACGAACAACTAATCCAAGTTTACAATAATTTAATTAAATTTCACTTCATAGGCAGAAAGTCGCAAGGATGGCAGTACTCTACTTCGGTTTAATTAATTTTAGATGTTCTAAACATATTAGGATGAAACAAGCACTGCAACAAAAATCTTGATATACACCATTTGAAAATGTCACTGTTACACTTATAAAATTAGTGACATTTCTAACAAAAGTAAAAAAAATACTTGTGAGACTGAAAATGTGACATTTGAAATGCCACTAAATAATCTTTTTTAGTGACATTTATAAAATGCAATGAATTGTATCAGTGACACTTCCAAATATCACCTGATTATTGGAAATAATAAATACATTATTTTTAAAATTTAAAAACAAACTTTTTAGTGTTATTTTAAAAATATTACTAAACAGAAATGTCATTAATCTAGTCACTACAAGAAAATTAATTGTTACTTACAAAAAGTTATATAGCTATTTTTCTTTTTGTCGGATCAAAAGATTATGTAATAATAATTTATTTTATTTTCTTTAGTTGTTAGCTAAAAAATTGTTACCAACGTTTAATTGCTTTTCATTACACACAGGAATATATTTATTGCATGTAAATATATTAAATTAATTTTAATAGGTTTAATTTTGTTAGTATTAGAGAGAAATAATTATAATGTAATATTGACTATAAAAAAACTATAAAATAAAAATAAATAATGTTTATTAATAAAATAATTCAGTTTACAAGAATTTAAAATTACAAAAATTGTAAAATCCTAATTTTTTTAAGGGTAATATGATCATATGACCAGATTTTTTTCAAAAAAAAACTAATTAAATATATATATATATACACACACACATTACACACACACTCTCTCTCTCCTCTTCGTCCCCTCCCCCTCCCAATTCACTCCCTCATTCTCGCTCTCTCTCTCATTCTCTCGGCTGATGGAGTGCCGCCGCCATCTCGCCCACCGTCCGGCCAAGCCAGCTACCGGCGCAGCTCCCCCATGCTGCCTACCGCCCACGCCATTAATCCCCAGTCACCGCCGAGCTCAACATCGCCGGAAAATACCGTATTTGGCCGCGGAGAATTTTGATTTCCGGTGACAATTCCCACCGTTTTAGGTCACGTTCTTGAGCTCGTTGGATTCGTCTCGTCGAGAGGAACCTCAAGGTATATATTTCACGATCCCATTTTGCCAGGTTTGAAAGTTGCCATTTTTGGGTATTTTGAGTTTCGAATTTTAGCTTTCGATCCGACTGTACTCGGAAAATGGAGAAATTTAATATATATATTCACTATATTTGATGACCGGCATAAAAATCAATATCTAACGGTTTAGATTTTATCTAGTTTTGTGTGTTACCAGTCCGGTGTTGGCTCAGACCCGAATTGGTCGAGTTATATGTCTAACTTAGCTATTTTGGACATTAGAAATTCAATGGAGAGATCTGTTCATTGATTCGAAGCTCCATTGAGAAGTTGGTTTTTCCTAAGTGAGCGATCGAGGGCGTGGAATTGGTTCCCGACCCTCCGAGTGATCATCCAACGGCACCTAGAGCATCCAATAGCGTGGTATCACTATTCTAATAAGGTAGGGATTCAATTACCTCTCTTTTATGTCGTTTGTGAATAAAACTTATTTTCTGCAACATATAAGAACAAACATGATTTTATAACTTTTAAATATTTGTGATGATATGATTTATATATTGGATTGCTCTGAGATTTTTTTGAGTACAAGTTATTTTTGTGTATGTTAAAATATGGTCGTTATGCTACCCATTTTTTTACAAAATTTAATTTATCATTTTATTAAAAAATCAGAGCATCATTTGAACTTAAATTACTGCATGGCTACTTTTACACATCAGTTCAGAGTACACGTATCATAGGATCACATATGAGTCCTAGGTTAGCATCATGGAGTTTTTTTTCACAGTATAGTGCTGCGGCCCCACTGATGGTAAGAGTCCGTGAACTCGCGCAGGGTATTTCTTCTGATTATCTCCCTATTTGGCAGGTGTAGGTAATGCGGTTGCCCCTCCAAGTTTGGTAGGCGACACATGGGTATCCCCTCCAGTTATGGGCTAGGTGTCAGAGTACATGTAGTGCCAACACCCTAGTTTCTATTGATGAGAGGTGGTGAACTCATGGGTATGAATAAATATGTGTCATATATTTGTGGACTGATTAATTTTTCGATATCATGTTTTCTATATATCTATATATGTATATATATATGTATGTATGTGATGGTGGACTATTATTTTGGATAACATATATATATATATATATATATATATATATATATATATATATATATATATATATATAGACTATCAGCTTTGGAAATGAATATGTATAAATACATAAACATGGTTTTACAAAAAGGGTGTTCTTGGACTAAACTGACCATGCATGGGCTTTCCATCACTAAAAGAGTTTTTACATAAGTTAATAGTTTTCCTACTGAGCTCTCGAGCTCACCCCTCCTATTTTCCTCCCTTTCAGGTGATCATTCATTCGAGTCAGTCGTCTCTATGGCCAGGTATGTTACTTGGTTTATGTTGCGGTCTTATTCCTATTCCTCTTCGATTAGTTCTTATAACTTGTTCCATTCTTTTCGTTTTTAATTATTTAGCCAAGTAGGTTGTCAATGCTACGTGAATGTATGAGGATATATTTACTACTATTTAAGAATTTAGTGTATAAATGGGACCCTATAGTTCCCAATGAGCATATTTTTAAAATTTTAAGTTCTTGGAATTTTGATTAATTCTATAAATCAATTCTTAGACTCTCAAGGATTGCGAACTTCATTTTAATCAACATTAAAATTTTTATTAAACCAAGTTTTCGTACAAATTAACTATGTTTTTCTTGAATTCTAATTGGTGTTCTTTCTGGATAAACTAAACTAAAGATGAACCTCTTTCATACAGAATTTCCAATGATTTGAGGACTAAAATAAAAATCCAAGTACTTAATTTTCTCTGAATTTTGTAAAATTCTTTATTTATATTAATTTATACTCAAAATTACCAAAAAGTCACGACTTAAGATTTGGGTTGTGACAAAAATTGTATACAATTTAAGGCTAAAAAAAGTAGATCATCTTTCAAAATGATGAATATGAGAACTTGAAGTCTTAGACTATCCAGTGCACCCATCTCATTTGCATATTCATCGAATTCCTGGAAAATAAGCAAAGAATATTTTGTTCTTAAAATATAATATAAAAGTTTGCAATAGAAGTAAAAAGAAAGAAAAGGGAGTAGATTAATTTATAGATCAAATCATAAATGTTTGTATTTTCTTTTTCTTTCTCTTTTCGATTTTGTGCTTCCCGAAATTACTTTTCTTTTTCTCCAAAATGGAGTTGTATCAGATGAAATTTTTGATTAAATCAATAGACCTAACAAATTAATAATCAAAGAAAATGTCAACAAAACTGATAAATCCAAGCAAAACACTATCTTATAAAAAGAAATATGGAATATAAGTCTCAAGATACTTACAAGATTATACTAGCACTAGAAAAGAAAGAAGACGAAGGCTTGAAAAGAACAATAAATAAAATCATCAAAGCTATAGTAAAAGATTCAAAGAAGGCACACTGGTTAGTAAATGATAAATGATATGAATTAGTAATAGATGAGTTATTTTTGGTTTAAAATTTTGTTTCAATTTGACAGTAGATGAATTTTAAGACTTCTAAAAAAGTTAAATTAAAATTTATTTGGAAATTTGGGAATCTAGAAAGTTTTTAAATTTAAATTCCTTAGTTTTAGCAATCTTAAATTTAAATTCTTAACTATCTATCTTTATTAAAGATGGTTTAAATATTATCAATAATTTAATTTTCAATTACTTAACTTAACAATCTATATATAACTTTACCCAGAAAAGAATCTATTATATAAAAAAAATTCTATATTGCGTGTAAACTAGTTCTGATGAGTTTTTATTTTTATTTTTTAATAGGAGTTTATTATTGCAATAGTTTGTTAAGGAGGATTTCACTTCTACATATAAAACTAGTCTAGAGTTTATACGAATATTATTTTCTTAAAATAAATTATTTATTATTTTATATAAATTCTTTGTCATTTAATATCTTATTTAGAAAAAAACTTATTTCTTTTTATAAAATTGAATATGTTGGTGCAACTTGCACTCTAACTAATCTAACAAAAAATAAGTAAATAATTAAAATGATAAGAAGAGAGAAATCTATGGAGTACGATGTTCCTCCTTTTTGATTTTTTTTCTTTTTATCTTTAAGATAAGTTTAAATTTGTACCTTTTATTTTGTTTTATATCCTAAAATTATACATAATTTATATATAAATATAAATAAGTAATAATTTTAAAATATCACTGGCCTTAATAAGGCAGACTTTCACGGTTATAAATGGTATGAAGTACAGGGCAAGAGTTCCCCGTTTAATATTTAATGGGGTAGGGTAGACTTTAGATTGAGTGCCCTGCACTGACCTTGCCCCAATTATATGTAAGTTAATTTTTTATATGTAATAATAATTCAATTAGATTTTAGGAAAAAAGGGGTTTAATAATATATTGTCATATATTAATATTGTTTGAGTTATTTGGGATTATGTTAGTTTTTCGAATGAATAATATGCTATATGATTTTGGTATTAAATAATTTATATTTAATAACTTTAACATGTTAGAACTTGATTTGAATATATTTTTTAGTCATTTAGGTCTTTTATTAAATTATAATTTTAATGGATTTACGCTAAAATTGGAATTTTGAACGAATTTAACTTTAAATTTAATTTTTGTTTGATATATTTAGACTTTTAAAATATATTGACTGACATAAAAATGTTTAATTAATTCAAGATAATGATTCCAAAAGGGGACCCTGACAAACCAATAGGTAAACCAATCCCTGATGGATATTACCCAAAATTAGCCCGACCAAATTAAATGATGAATGATGCGGAGATAATATAGTAAAATAATAACGAAGACATGGATGGTAAATACAAAACTGGTCCCACTCTGCCCCATTGACATTCTTAAAATCTAAAATTTAGTTGTATTTTTCAAATATTCTAAATCCAAATTTGATGGCATTTTTTAAATGCTACTGAATTAAATGTTAATGACAATTGAAAAATAACACTAAAGATAAATTCTAGTGACATTTTAAAAGTATTACTAAATCTAAATTTTAAAGGATTTATTTGAAAAGTCATAATATCAATATGAATTAATGATATTTCTTTGCAAACATCACTAAGTATTATTAATGTGACATTTTTAGGGTTAGTGCCTATAAACGAAATATCGAGCTATTTGGTACGAGGAGTAGTTAAGCATGTGAATAGGAATCTGAAAAATTCTCGTATTTGTTATGAGTTTTGTACTTTTGGACACTTGAGAATAGTGATATCAAGATAAGCTGATATTAATAGGCCAGCATAGCCACGATATGACCATAAGTCAACAAGGCATAATACAATTAATAACCGTGCCTAGGCTTGCACGGTACAATAAGTAAACGTACTTGAGTTGGCACAGCACAGACATGGGCATTGGCACGACAGACATGAAAAACAAACACAATAGACGAGATTAAGAAAAGTAATTAGTTTGAAAATTTTAAATTCATTTTAAATTTTTTTGGAAATAATTTTAATACAATAAATGTAAAAAAAATTAGAAAAATTAAAATTAAAATATTTTCTAGATAAAAATAATATATATTATAAATATTACATCAATTTCAATTTTTTTAAAACAAAAAAGTACCAAAATTTAATAAGTTTGAACAAAAGAGCTTAAAGATATTGAGAATCTAAGGCAAAACTCATCTCTGATAAAAAATCCTTAAAATATTAAAAAAGAAAAATACAGTTTAGGTATGTGCTAATCATGACTTTTGAGTTATACATTTTGATATAATTTGAGTAGATTCTAATTTAGTTGGAATATACTTTAACTATAAAAATTTTAATTAATTATCATTTCTTATGTACACTCTAATATTTCAATTTAGATTTGTATTTATATTTATATAAAAAATTATATTTATATAAAAAATTTATCTCAATTTTTAAATAATTTCTTTGTATTACATAATAATTAAAAAATTCATTATTCATAATTACTTAAAAAAAATATCTTTAATAGTATTAAAATAACTAAATTTGAAAAAAAAAAATCAAATATGGGCACAATTATGGAACAAGAACAATAAGAGTTTGAAGATAAAATAATATTAAGCTTGAAATCATATATGATCTAAAAAATAGTCAAGGTTAGATGCAAGAATAAGATAATACAAAATAAGCAATATTAGGCATGGAAATAAGATGGTGTCTAAAATGGGTACAATTAGTATGAAAATAGCATAATATCGAAAATAGACACGATTAGGCATGTAAATACCACATCAGAAACGAGCATGATTAGACATAAAAAAAAAATAGTCCAATACTATAAACGAGCACAATTAAGTATGGTAATAATATAATATTGAAAATAGAAATAATTAGACACAAAAATAGACAAGGATGATAATGGCACATTAAAGGCATAGAATCAGACATACGTATGGTACATGCATAGCACGAGTACATGGACTATCATGACCAGAAATCCAAGTTTGTGACTCTTAGTAATTTTATATTGAAATAGTGATAAATGGTAATTTTTACGAAATTCTAGCAAATTTAATATTTAAAATTTTAATTTTTAGTCCTCAAAAGCATGTAAAATTCAAAAGTAAGAATCTTCTCATAACTTTTAATTTCTTTAGAAAATATGCACTTAATATTTAGAGGAATTTCATTTAATTCATTTGAAAAATTTTCATTTCAAATCATGAAGCTCAATAAAATGAATCCGATGTTCAAACAATTTAAATAAAATCATTTGTATTTCTAAGAGCTCAATTTAATAGCAAAATTTATCCTCATATATCTACTTAGTAAATATGCTACTATTAGCTAAATAAATTTGACATAGAAAAGAGAAGAAAATACAGAGTACAAACCAACCAATGTGGAGGATTGAAACTGCAAACACATGCAAAGCATACTTGTCAAGTCACCAGAACAATTACTACAAAATAAATCAACATCTAAAAGTGAAAGAAAGTAGGGGGTGAGCACGTGAATGCTCAGTAGAAAGTCAATTATTTTTTTAAATGGATGTAATTTTACCAAACCTACATAGTTAATACCTTTTCCAAATTCTATTTATAGAACAATTTTATAAAATAATTATTCTCCATAATAATCATATGTTCAAAACCAAAACTTTAAATCGCAAGATTGTATATATCATGAATCAGCTCATTCCATGAGCTCACATCCTATCATCAAGAATTAGAGTAATTCATACTAAGTGTATTAAATACTTTCTACTTGATACCTATCCCAGAAAACCATACGGTCACCCATGTATCTAAGCCTACCGAACGGGAGGGGTAACTAAATGCCTACACTTATCGAATATGAATAATAAAAAAAAACCTCACGCGAGTTTACGGGCACTCACTGAGAGCAAGTGTACTAGTTCACCTACTATAACAACACAATGCCTAAGAGGTATCTCATGTATAGTCATATGGTATGTATAACATGTAATCAAATGTATATAATTACCATGCAAAACGTAACAAAACAATGCTTTAAAGCTTCACTTGATATTATTTTGGAATTTATTGTATCTTGGGTAGGAAATCCGCTGAATCACCCCAAGATCACGATTTTATAAATATGTATAGAAGTTACACAGTCTAATTCAAGAATAATCTAAGATTTTCCAATAGTTCATTAAAATATCGTTTAATTCATGATTTTTGGCAAAATAGTCATAATGCAAATCTTAAATGAAATCAAGTATAAAACTAGGTAATTAAATTTGTACCTCAATCGAGTGTTCAAATAGCGTTACAGTGATATGGAGGATATTTGGCATCCTTTGGAGGGTCAGGTGTCGTTTTCCCATATTTAATCGATAGAATTAAAACAATCGGAGCTTTAGATTGTGAAACAGACTTCACCGTTGAATTTAAAGCACATAAAAATACTAGATTAGATATATATATATATATATCTTGACTAATTTGAGCTCAGGCTGATCTTGGGCCCATAACACACAAAACGAGAAAATTTGAGCCGTCAGATATTTTTTTGTGCCTATCACCAAACATAGTCAATATATATATATATATATATATATCAAAATTCTTGTTTCATGAGTTCATCATAAATATGAGGTTTATTTTATGATTCAATGTTCGGATTAAAAATTTTCAATATAAAACTACAATAACTCAAAATTGTTCAAAAATAGCAAAATTCAATCTGAGAAATTCAAGTTGAGGTATATATACCATATGAAAGATCATGAAGAGACGAATCGAACCCAATCGATTTTATGGAAAATGTTGCCAGAAACTCACCGAACCCAATCGATTTTATGGAAAATGTTGCCAGAAACTCACCGGCATCGGGAAAAATAGTCACAGCTTCACGGAAGCACCAGTGGCGAACGGAGGCATTTTAGGCCACGAGACCGGAGGTGCTAATCTTGTCTGGTCTTAGGTTTCTGATTCCAGGAGTGGTGTAGCTCAATGACACCAAAAAGGACATCATGAGAGGTTTGGCGGTTGAACATTATATATATATATATATATTTATGTTTTGGTTCTGTCGGATAGAGGAAGAGAGAGATACAGAGAAAGAGACGAGTCCATTTTACTTTTCAAAATGGGCGTGGGCCTCACTTATTATATAAATATTGATATAATATTAAAAAAATGTGGGATTCGACATGGACTTAACGGGTCGAACCCGACAATCATACCCGGACTAGTACGACATAATTACTAATCGTGTCCAGACTATCATAGTATGAGACATGTATGTACTGTGGCTAAATAAGTCTGACCAACACGACATGACCCAACTAACACCTTTGCTTGATAATGTACAAATTCATGGAGTACACTTAGCCATACTTTGATGTAAAGCCAAACCTCCCAAAACTGGTGGAATTGAAATTAACCTGAATCTGAATCTTACAAGCCTACAACAAATACATAATTTTCGGACATTTCTTTAAATTAGGGATAAGATTGCAATATATAACCAAATACAGAAAGGCAAATTTTCACATCATCGAATCACTCTACTCAATTTCCTATTAATCTGAAAACTTGAAACCCCCGTTTAAATCGGCTCTATCTTTGCTAGTTAAAAGTAAAAATTCATTAATATCTCTACGAAAGGTATAGTTTCAGATTCACCAGCACAAAATAGTTTAAAAAATCGGCCTTTAATTCCATGTCACGATTCGAAGGGAAAAAAAAAACTTATATTATCCTGAAAAATATGCCATAAATTAATCAGCTACTTATTAAGAAAAGTCATACTCTAATTAACCTAATCATAAAGGCAAGCTGATCTCGATCATTTGTTTAATGTATGATTAATAACACTATAATTTAATTTTCCTTCTTCTTGAATCAAATATTGTTTTTAACTCAACGTGGGGAATATGTACTGTCTATTTGTTAATACGTACTTGGCCATGTGGATTGGATAGCAAGGGGTTTTGACACTTTTCTTTTGCTAGATACATTTCCTACCATTATTGTAGTGCCTTATTATTTATTTGTCTTCGAAAATGAAAACAGAATTTGAATCCAAGCTTAATTAAGTCCCCATAAATGATTAGCATGTGTCACTTTATTGGAGTCAACAAGAAATGGAGACAATTAACGATTCCCAGTTCCATACATATAGGAAGAGACAAATGAATGGGAGATAATAATAAGGAGGCCAGATTAAACGAAGAAAATTTCAGCATAATTTATGGAAGAGATCAAGGAATAAGAAGGCCAGTTCTAGCAACTGACTTGCTTAAAGAAAGTGTAAGAAATGAATTTGTACGTACTGCCAACGGTATAGGACTTAGTTGGAAATCTATTAATAACACAACCCTTATTTATCCATATATGTATATATATACTAGTACACAGTCCCTTTCTTGATGCTAATTCTCTAAGTCCAGTTTTAATCAAAAAATTAAAAAAATTCTAACTTTTGTTCCAGATTTTCGATAGCAATTCTGATCTTGTTATTTATCATTAGGGAATGAACGAGTCATGTGAAACCGTTTCACACAAAATAATATTGGAGAATTCTTCTACGGGGACAGAAAAATAATGATTAACTTCTCACAGTCGTTGATTTTAAAGAGTTTGGATAAAAGTTTCCTCATTAATATAATCAGAAATTAAATGAAAGTACATAAAGTTAGTCGTCACCAATATATACAAGAAATATTCATACAATTTGTGTTTAATTTTAACGTAATACAACGTTGTAACTGTGGGATCCGTTCCCAAATTATACGCCACGTGGATAGCCGAGCGGTTGAACAGGTCACAAAAAAGGTCTACCGTCCGACAGGTGTCGAGAGTAATTAGTTAAAGGCCACGCGGGTCGCACGTGATCTCACAATCGGCCATTGGGCCGTCCGAAGTTAGGGCCGAGCCCATCACAGACCCTGGATAGTCTTGGCCCAGTCTGACCCTTACCTCAATAGCTGGGGGATCGGAAGCCCCAAAGGTCTTCCACCTGAATACAATGGCCCTTACCTCGACAGTTGGGGGGGTCGGAAGCACCAAGGGTCTTTCACCTGAATACAATGGAAAGTAACTCACGACTCCAGACCCAGACAGAGCATTTAATACGATCCTGGGTAGGCGTGCGCAAGGAGCAAGCCATCCTGACGGAACGGCGATTTACCCAAATCTCACCCCTGACAGATTCAAGCCGTAAGAGGCGGCAGAAATTAGGCTACAGCGATACAGAGGAGATCAAGGAAATCTCGACCAATGACTTCTGAAAAAGATTTTGAGGAGAAAGGTACTCAGTCCTGAGATTGAGACCCGCATGGTTCACAATCTCAGGACAATATATATAAGAGCAATGCGTCCCTGAGCTGCTGCATGTAGTGCTTGACGGAGTAATGGTCCCTCTCGACGCCTTTCTGATCGTCAAATTGGTCTGGCATTACCACCTCAGCGTGGCTTTCAAACTCTCTATTCTCCCAGCCAGACCTATAACTTTCCGCAGAAAGGAAGTCCACCTGCCTCTGGTACCTTGTTTTTAATTTCTCCGCGTCGGCCAGCCTATCCTTCAGCACCGCTAACCTGAGCTCCGCCTGCCACTGCGACAAGTCGACCAATAAAGAGTTAATACCAGCGAGGTCATCGCAGTGTTTACGAGATATCTCCACCTGAGCACCCATCAGATTTTTGTGATCCAAAATGCGATATTGGTTTGCCTCATGGGGCCGATAAGTCTGTGTTGCAGAGAGTGGGCCTCTAGTTTGGCTATCGTCTCGGCTTTTCTCGCTTCCTTTGTGTCCTCAACAGCCTTATCACGAGCAATGAAGGCCAGTCCCATCTCTGCCCCTGCGCTCTGTAACTCTTGCTCGTTGATCCTCAGCTCGCCCTGGGCCAGTCTGGCGGCTTCGGATTGGGCAAGTTTGTCAGCCTCCGCTTGAGCCAGTCTCACAGCCGGCTCCTCTTATTTGGTCCTCTCGATACTCAGAGCGTGAGCCACCGTGCTACTGACCCTCGCCTCCTCGAGGCTCCGATATATATCGAAGTCAGACCTCAATTCGACGAGGGCGGCCTCGCTGCACTCGGCCAGTGCAAAACGGAAACTCAGGTCCTCGGTCAGATCCCTGACACGAGAAGAGTTGAAGGACTGGATGGCAGACAGCTGTAAGTTAAACAACAAAGGGGGAGTCAGCATTTAGCAAAGATGTTGAAAAACATAGAAGTAATTGAGTGGAATAAACCTGCACGAAGGTGCGTGTGGTGACAAGCTCGACATTCTCCAAAGTGAGCGCCTCCAGCTCTGGCTCTGCGGTTGGACCCTCCCTTTGGGCGTCGCCCACACCTGGGGAACACAGCCCCGCCCTGCTGGCCATAAGGGTACCCTCTCCGCCCACCGGGCACGCCTCCAAGGCAATGGCGATAGGGACTGAGGGAAGTCCGGCGCCATCAGGAGCGCCATCGGCTGCGGTGGAAGGCAGTGCATCTCCTCTGGGCAGGCCGCTACGTGCCGACCATTTTCTCCTTAGAAGGGTCACGTCGCCCCATCGTTGTCACTGTCAGACGAGGGGGCGACCCTGCCCCTCTTTTCCACCCGGCCCTCTTCTTTGTTGGACAAGCCGGCCTCGCTTTGCCGCTTTGTAGGGACCGGGGGAGGGGAGGATAGTCTGGATTTTAGTCTCGGAGCTCTCCCACTGAGCTCGATGATCTCTCCACCGAGGCTAACAACGCTCGATTTCGAACCGGAGTCAGGGGTGAACGAGATTGCTGCAGCAAACCCCCTAGCCGGACTCAGCGTCGTCTCTTCCCCGCGCACGATCCGGGTGGCAAACGGTCCCCCGGATGGAGGTCTACCTGCGTCGGAGCGGGGGACCGCTGGCTTTTCTCCTCCTAAAAGCACCACGAGGCGCCGGCCAGCGGGTGCCTTGGCGTGAGCTTTATGTGCCGCAGCTCCCCCCTTGACAGGTGAGGGGCCAACCGACGGGCCCATCTCAGAACCTGCGAAGAACAAATAACGAGATTAGCTCACGGCCGCAGTCCGACCCATAGAGCTCAAGGATGTGAAAATGAACTTATCTCTAGCCCTCTTGGGGGCGGCATTTTTTTCCTTGCGGAGCCTGACACACTCCTCGGCCACAAGCCTCACGGCCTCCTCAAACTCGTGGTTGGACGGCGCCACCAGATCGTTGGTACCCGCCAACTGGCTTGAAGCCGTGACCTGCCGACTCACTATGGCGATCCGGTCATTTTTGTCCCGGCAAAATCAGTTCAGGGCAGAGGCGTCGAGTCGGCTCTGTATGTGTTTGGTGATGACCCAGGTATCCAAGGGGAATGGGAGGTATGAAACCATCCTTGGCATCAGGTTCATCGTTAGGGGGTTAAGGACGGCTTGGATGTGCCTGCACTCCCCGGGAGAGCCAAAGATTATGATCCCCTCCAGGCCTTTGAGCCGCCCTGCCGACAAATGCGGCTCAAACCTATTCTCTTCTGCCGAGGCTGCACAAGACAAAATAACATGAGCAATAATATCGGGAGAAGGCACAGACCCAAAAATCATGACCTAATACTTACTCTACAGGAAGGTCGAGGGAACTTGGAAATGCTCTCCGTTCACCCAAGGGGAGCACCACGCCCCTCCAACGGCATATAGCCTGGCGTGAGAGTCCCATTGTTTGTCCGACCATGGCAACCCCCAAAAGATGTGACGTCCTGGCAGCGGTTGGAGGTAGAAGGTGGGGTAGGAGCCTTTCTTAGGGATGAGGATAAGCTTATAAGCATAAAAGACCACCTCCAGGTCAATATGCATATTATAGATAACTGACAGGGTGAAAAGCCCCATCAGAATCATGATCCCATTTGCATTCAGCTGCATCAGATGGATTCCCGTCAGAGCAAAGAATTGGTAGATCAGGGGAGGAAGAGGGAATCATAGGTGCTTTCTGCCCAAGATGATGGAACCCTCGGGGATGCAAGGACGAAGATACTAGTCCGCAGGGCCCTCAACCCGTTATAGTGTTACTCCTCCGGGGAGGCAGAGCTGCCTCCTCAGTGAATCCAGCTCTGAATCTACAACGGGTCGCAATTCCTAGTTTTGACTTGAAGCCATTATTCCGAAATATGACTGAAAGAGTAAAAGTCTTTAGAGGGGAAGGAAGCGGAAACCCTAGGATTTTATGAGGCTAGAATGATTGAAGATTTTAGTAAAGTGGCGAACGAATGCAATTGCGGCTTTTATAGAAGGGGAGCCGAAGAGTTTTTTCTGGAAAAGAGGAGAATAAGGGAGACCGAACAGTCAGAACTTCAAAATTCAAACAGATTTCATGATATGGGATGGCATGTCTCCGCATCGGTAAGAGGGGAACTACGTGCATCCTCCAGATTGGAGGAACGGAGAGACGATTACCCTACTTGATGGATACGAATCCGTCAAGTAGGGAAATAAGGGCAGTTGTGGGACCCGTTTCCAAGCCATACGCCACGTGGATGGCCGAGCGGTTGAATAGGTCACAAAAGGGGTCTACCGTCTGACAGGTGTCGAGAGTAATTAGTTAAAGGCCACGCGGGTCGCACGTGATCTCATAATCGGCCATTAGGCCGTCCGAAGTTAGGGCCGAGCCCATCATAGACCCTGGACAGTCTTGGCCTAGTCCGACCCTTACCTCGACAACTGGGGNGAAATCAGGCTACGGCGATACAGAGAAGATCACGGAAATCTTGGCCTGTGACTTCTAAAAAAGATTTTGAGGAGAAAGGTACTCAGTCCTGAGATTGAGACCCGTATAGTTCACAATCTCAGGACTATATATTAGGGTCATGTGTTCCAGAGAGAGGCATGTACGCTTACAAAAAGTATATATAAAAAAGCTTATGAGCAAGAAACAAAAATATACTCATACTGAAATATTTCCTTGCTACCATGTATCAAAGATAAACCACTGACTTAAGCATCGGAGAGCCTTTGCAGGTAGTCATCCCCGCTTCTCCGACCCTACTTAGAGTTCAGAGTACTTTGGGATAGAGAGGACACGTGGACAATTGGAGAATACAACATCAGCAGTTCAGAGATACGTGGACAGCTGATGAGAAACCCGCTCCAACAGTAACACATAATGATACAGTAAGATCTCATATGGTAGTATAATGTAATAATTCAACATCTAATAATTAGACAAAATGCATGTGCGGTGATCATCACGAGGACAGTATAGAAAATGATCTAGGCTCGTTGGCCCCATGTTTTGACCTATCTTAGGGAACTATCCAGAAACACGCACGTAACAGAGCCAATCGTTGGCACTATTGATTGAGTAGCAAAAAGGGACAAGGAGAGCGATCGATGTTGAAGCATGTAATATTGTTGGCTGTTGTTTTGTTATGTTACAATAAAGTTTTTTGGATGGTTCATGCATGGATCCAAAGATACACATGAACTGATGAACAGCCCGTGAAATTTATATAAAGACCGTACTTAACTAAAAGACATGAACTTCAACTTTTGTACGTTGTCTCATAACACAAATCATTCTAAGGTTCACGAGCAAGGAATTGCAACTTTCTTCTTCTATCTAGATGCGTGGGACCACCGAACTTGCAAACAATTAATGTATTTGGGCTTTTCTTCTTCTGCTTCTAATCCTAACTGGAGTTATTCGTAGGTGGCTCAAATTAATAGACGACTTGATCATCACACCAAAAATAAATACGTCATCGTGGATCGGATTTTGTAGGCCTACCCGTATTCCAAAGAAAAAATACGGTTTTGGTCTGATTTAGGTTTATATTATATGGGCTTGGGCTGCTGGCTTGTTACTTATGCTAGGAGCCCGCTGAGTCTGATTTATAGGCTCACCGCCCAGTCCGACACAGTCTACATTTCTATCTGTCCACATTAGTCCCACATTTAGTTTTTATATATATATAATTTTAAATAGATTTTTTAATTAAAATTTTTAAAAAATCTTAGTTAAATATTTTCGTTTATATGCTTTTAATGTTATTTATTTACTAATTTTTGTTTATTTTTAATTTATTCAAAATTTAAAAGAATATGAATGGATTTTAGACCCATATTTGATACTTTAAAATATAGAATAATAACAAAATTAAACTCATATTGTGGCTCATATTCGGACCGCATAAAATGTGAGCTGGGTCTGTGGACCGTTCTAGACCCTTTAATAAAAATATAGGCTGAGCTGGCTCACCCTTGTATTATACCACACAAGATAGACAAGTTCAATGGTTAGAAACCATAATAAGAATATAATGACATAAGTCAGTTACAGTTCCTCTGGATGAGTGAGAAGCAACCGAGTATATCAAACATCTCTAGTCAAAGATAAGACTAGAATCATAACAAATTGGAAAACTCCAACAAAAGAGTTCATAGTACAAGTAATGATCCAAGCATATAAAATGCAAGTATGCATATAATATATATAGCTCACAAGCTTTCCAAGTCTTTTTTTTTAACCTATGATAATATCATACGATAATCATTTATATCAAATTTAAATCCAAAGACTTTATAAGTTCTCCATTCAATACAGAATTATAATAATAACATCAATCACCTCCAAGACTTTCTAAGTTTTTGTTACAAGGAAAAATCATATAGAAATGACTCGATATTTAGTATGTAAGTAAAACTAGCAACAATACTATAATGCCCCGAAAATAAGGTTTCAATATAATAGGCCATTTCTGCGCTAACGCCTATCTCTTATCAAACTTCATTTCATTTTTAAGTCAAAAATAATTGAAACATATTTTTGAAAATGTGTAATACAAAAATTAGGAGCGCACAAGAATACTACCCTAGTTTATAATAAGGTCTCACCTTGGCCATTGATAAACCAAATTTGAACTCCAAGTATTCTTTTTGAAAATATAATAGCAAGAGTTTAGCAACTCTTTATACAGTCTCATGAATAAACCGATTTCAAATACCATTATTTATACTACCACAATGATCCTTGAGTTCAACACAAATCAAGTAATGAATCTCAAACTCAACTCAATATTAATAACTTCAATCGGAATTTTCACGCACAATAGACTTTGTCAATTCTCTTTTAATCACAGTTACATGATTTCTTAATATCCCAAAACTTTCTCAAAAGTTTTCAAACATTTCTAATATATCCAAGAAATTCAAAAGCACTTTCTTTTAACTGGTATGTCATATATGCAAACACATTTCTACAATTCTTTATTTATGAAATACTCTAGGTATGACTTACTTTAGTAAGGTTGTCTGTGCATTTATGAAATACTCTAGGTATGACTTACTCACCGCACTCTAACAATTTTATTAAAAATAGTTTTAAAATACACTTTTAAGATAGAAACTTTATAAAACGTTTCGAAAAAATAGTAGAGTGTGTCATAGTTAAACTTTTTGATCTAAGTAAATAACAATATATATATATATATATATATATAAATATATATTTATACATGTACCTTGAAAGCCATACCCAACTTGTCTAGCATGTTTTGAGAAAATAACTTTTTTATATAATTGACCAACTTTAAACATTTTTTAATCCCACGATTTTTTTTTTAAATAACATAGTTTATATTCCCAAAGGAAATACCATATTAATTTGCATGACTCAAATTCTATTAAACACCAAATCAGGCATATGAATTCATAGTTTGTAGTCACTTGAAAAGATAATTTCGTGAATTTAAAAGTTCTAATAAAAATATCATGTATTAGTTCATACTACCTAAGTCTCTTCTATACTTAGGTATTCAAAACAAATTTATTCTATTTAAAATCCAAATGAGAAATCATCCTAAGTCTCCAATACTAGGAATTCTCAACATTTAAGATACCAAATTAAATTAATCACGTCAGTTCTCAATTATTCAATTGAAACTTCCAAAGGAAGGTCAACCCAACTTCACTTAATCAATGAAATATCATTTATTACTTAACAAGCATTTAACAATCCAAAGATCACTAACATCATGTACAGATTATTGAAATATATCACATCTTTAAGTGGAAGTTTAGTAAAATAATCATATTTAATTTGTCAATCTACAAATAATATGTCATGCTAACAATACAATCGATTTAAACATCTCAACACAAGCATTATCACCATTTGCTCAAACTGAGTAAATAAAGGTAAACCAAAATTAATGGATTAATATAATAATTTCATTTATACAAATAAAGTTAACTCAAGGCATTCAAGATATAATACATCAAATTACTATCTTAGAACTTACGAGATTCATATAGCTTATCACCATAATGGATATAGGAGTACAAGAATGAATCTTTATTTGAACGAGAGATTTTTGATAGAATCGGAATCCACTAGTCTTATGTCAACCCCAACACCTCTGAAACTAGAATTTCTGAGATATAACCATCCTAAAGATACTAGAGCTTTACTCACTCTAAGGAGATAAATGAAAGATTCAAGATGAATTAGAGTAAAGACAATATATTTAGCCAATTCCTAAGTGATGTATGAGGTAATTATCAAACACTTTCCAAAATCCTTTTTATACAACAAAATCTCACAAGCAAGATCCCAGAAGGATCTGAAGCCTGAAGCTCTAATACCATTTCTGTCACGATCGAAAATCAAAAAACGTGACTTTTAGTAATTTTAAGTAAAAATATAATAAAATATTAATTTTACAGAATATAAGAGAAATCATGTATTAGATAATTTTGTTTTGATTCTCAAATCATTAAAAATTCCTCATTCATTAAAACATTTATTAGTTTTAATTTCATAAGAGAAATACTCATCAAAGTTTAAGAAAATTTCAGCTATCTCTTTTAGAACTTGTTGAGAAGTCATAAACTTTAATAAATTGAGTTTAACTTAAATATTTAAAATGTGTTACATAAAATCACTTATTGTTTTAAATACTCAATTTAACAATGAAATCATTCCCATATATCTACTTACTAATTTTGGCTAAATAACTGAACAAGGAAAGAATGATAACAAAGTACGAACACCCACCGGAGATTTAGAGTAGAATTATCTATACAAGCTATGCAACTCATCTGACCATTGGAATTACTATCTTAATTAAACATATACCTAAAAGTGGAAGAAGTAAGAGGGTGAGGATTCACATGCTCAGTAGAAATTCAATTACCTTTCTGAATGGATACAATTTTGCCAAATCTACATGGTTAATATCTTTTCTGAAATCTATTTATAAACAAAGTTTGTAAAATAATTGGTACTCAGAATAATTACGTATTCAAAACCAAAATCAAATCCACATAATTGTACATATCATAAATCAACCATGTATATGAGTGAGCTTTCATCTTCCCATCATGACTCTGTAATATCTCTGTAGTAGAATTATCTAGCATCCTAATATAACTTAGGTGAGTCAGCCAAAAACTTACGCAGGGGCCTAGGTCTTTTACCTAGCACTGCAGCAATTCGTCAGTAATCTAAACTACCATAATGCAATAATAGAACTCAAGTGTATGATTCTGTGGTATGTACTACTGGTGTTTATTGGAATAAATTTTCAGAAATTTTTTTCATAAAATTATTTTCAAGAAACACCATAGTTTTTTAAAATCAAGAAACGCAGCGGAATTGGTCGTTTAAAAATTTTCTTTTTACAAAATGTTTCGGATCGTGATCTAATATGAATTGACTCTTGATCTAGACAAGAACAATACCCGGATTCGCTCCACAACCTTCTCGTCTTTCCGTCTATTCTCGAAAACCATTTGATTGATCCGGTGGGTGGTCACCTTCTTGATTCTCAACAAAGAGATCCGCAAATGAACAAGAAGAAAATCTCCTCGAACCGTTTTCTCCAGGATGGCCGAAATATCAAGGACAGTGAATCCCTAGTGGTGGCCGATTTTCCTTACTCTCTCTATCTGTTTTCGTGTGACACCCTCTTCTCAAGGAGGTGTTTTATGTGTAACAATTGTGTCTTGTTGTTAGAGAACTTTTTTCTTAAATATAGAGAGATTAGTAAATCCTAATGGGCTTATTGGCTTGTTGGGCTCAACTGATCATCAAATGACTATTGGGCTTTAATTTGAGCTAGACAGGGGAGCAGATGGATCCATAAAGCCCAAGTTCCAATGAACCATATACCCACTATCATAATTAACTCTTAATTATGATTGAGCCTTGTCCATTAATATTGGGGCATACCACTATAGGCCCAATATTGAACTCTTAGACTAAATGTCATTTATTTTCTGTGAAGCTTATTAATAATTAATTAACTTGATCCATTTAGCATGTATTATACTTGTAGACATGCCCCCAATGCAATGCCGTACTAGTAGGGTGAAATTATCGTATTACCCCTCTAGTACATATTTATTTTTGAGTTATCATTTTTCATCTAATAGATAATAGTTAACTATGGTGTTTGTATATGCTTATACCAACACAGTCAAATTCACATAGTGAATACCGGGGCCCTGGTTTATATTATCCAAGTACTTGAAAAAACTCAAAGTGACATCATATGTATGGTGTCTATCATGAAAAATGTTCTACATATTTCACATACGTTATCTTCCAAGATACCGAAGTTCGAACCATAAATCCGATTTAATCCTTTAGTAACTCAAAAAGACAAAACACATGAAAGTAAGTTCGTTAATCACTAGGATTAAGGTCTTCTACAATAGTGCTAGATTAGTAAAATTAGAAATTTGAGTTACAGCACTTAACCTCAAATTCTAATTCACTAGGTCTTGTTCGATGTTGTTATAACTTTCTTATAACACACTAGTATTTCTATCCGAAGACTCACTTCGATAATTAGAGACTTCATTAATTAAATTGACAATACTATATTCTATGGCATACTAAAGTATTTCATCTTCAATATGCAGAATGCGAACAATTTAATTTAGACATAATGAAATAAAGAATATAATGTCTCTCACATATGATCTCATCATACGAATAATTTCTTATTATTCATTTCATGTCTTGGAATCTTTTAGATGCTTGCATAAGATAAACATACACATCACATGTATATCAATGGGACATAAATGAAATAGAAATTTATAACATGGAATTTATTAATAACAAATAGATACTAAATAATCCAATAAATAATATTTATAATGTCTAAATAATAAACTGCTTTATAGGACATTATTCCAACATGTACAACATGTAACAATTCACAATAACTATGCATCCATGAATTAAATTGTATTTTAAAATCTATTTTGGCATTATTCTGGGATTTACAGTAACATGGGATACATGCCGCTATTTTACCCCTAATCACAATATAAAAATATATAAAATAATCCACACAATCTAATCCCAGTATAATCCAGTAATTTATTAAACCATTATGAAATCACGATTTTTTATAAATAAGTTTTAACACAATTATAAATCAAAATAGATATGAAATCAGGTAATTGAACATTTAACTCAATATGGTAATAATACTAAGCTAATGACACTCGAAGAAACTCCTGTTAGTCACTTGGGTGTTCCAATGACAATTTCTGGATCCTAATAAGTTTACCTGAAAAAGTGACTTTTCCACCGGAGCCTTTAATAGAGAAGGTCACCTCTAAATTCAGAGTATCGAAAAATGCTAGATTAGGCATACACCTCATCAAAAACGGATCCTAGCATAGGACCAGTCTGTGGCACATAAAATAATGCAATTTTTGTTTCACGAAATTCCAATTTTCGTGCCACTACAAAACATAGTTATATTATATATCAAAACTCATGTCTCAACCTCATTGAGTCTAAATTCAAAGTCAGAACTCAGTTTCGAGGTCCCGAGCATAAGTTATGCTCAAAAGTCCGAGAATTAAATGAATACCACTTTTCAATGGAATTTAGAAAAATATCATTTTTGTTGATTATTTGTAAAATATCACTTTTTTGAAATCTGTAGAAAATATTATTATTACAGAATTTTTTTATAAATATCACTTTCAAAAATAATTTGAAAAAGTATCAATTTCACTGATAAATTATTAAAATGTCATTTTTTTATAATATTTTGAAAATAAACAGTTTTATAAGATCAACCCAAGACCCAAATCTGAATAGTAATAGATTTTAGTCCAACACTATTTAGTTTTATATAAATATCACTTTTTGTTCTAAATTAGAAACATACCACATTTTTCTATTTGAAAATTACCGCACTACTGGATACCATTTTTACTTCTACCAGCTGTAATTATTCATGATTTTTTAGTCTTTTTACCTCATATATTTATCTTGGGTAGAATAATTACCTAACCAAAAATTTATAAAAATATCTCTTTTTACATAGTTGGTAAAAAGGTAAAGTGGTAAAAAATTATTAGAGATGAATTTTGACGTACAACTGCTTGGAAGAGGTCGGCGACAACGAAGCAAATCTAACGGTACTAGAGGTGAGTCAAACAGAGGTCTGATAAAGCTCTGATAGCTAAAAAACCTCGCGGTGACCAGAAAATTCAAAGAAGCCGATCTCCATTTTCCGACGACGAAATCCGATAGGACCTAATGGCGTGGCTTCATCGGAGGGAGGTGGTCATGGCGGGCCAGCACATCAGCTACTCGGAGGTGTGGTGGAGCGGCGGTGAGCTCCGGCGAAAATCTGGCACTTTGGTACTCTCAAGGACTTCTCATGTGAGAAGATGAAAATCTAAAGCCCTTTTAAGCAACTTTCTAACATTGTAGTACCTGAATATTAAATTCAGATATTTTGCTTATTTTATTCTAGAAATTTGAAATTACAACAATAATATTGCTTTAGAAAAATCTCTTTTTCCCTTTAACCAGATTTTACATTTATACTCTACAATTTTCTAATATTGTAGCACCTGAATATTAAATTCAGATATTTTGCTTATTTTATTCTAGAAATTTGAAATTACAACAATACTATTGCTTTAGAAAAATCTCTTTTTCCCTTTAACCAGATTTTACATTTATACTCTACAACTTTGTCATAATTTATTAAAATTAGCTCATATAGTTACATAGAACAAATAAGCTACATTTTGCAGTCAAAATATAGACATAAGATAATGGGATTGTAACCCACGATCAATAACTCATGTGGCCAAGACTCTGTTATTAGAGCAAGAGGTGTGGGATTCAAAACCCTACCCTCCTCCCCCTCTCTACTAATTTGTAATATCAAAATAAAAGAAGATAATGGGATTGTAAGTCTTTATGTAGTTTTTTTTTTTTAATATAGTTCATGTAGTTTTGTGTTGTTATATAACTGTGATATGACTAGCCAACTGGGGCTAGCTCAGTTGGTCCAAGACTTCAGGAATGTGTATGTGAGTTTGGGAAGATCAGGAGTTCAAACCTTAATAGAGTGTGTGTATTATTTTCTTTTAAATTTATAGTAAGTGGTGGTCATTAGTTTAGCCCTACTTAAAAAAAAAAAAATTGTGAAATGACTAATGGGAGAAGTACGCTGCACACATGCCAAGGGCACATCCCACACTAGTATCGGGAAAAATAATGAAACCGAACAAGGAATAGATAGAGCGGCCGGAGAGATTAAAATCATGTCAACCATGTTGCCCTACTGGCCGCTCCCTCCCTTGCAAACCAACTCAAAGAACGGAAAATATTATTAAGGAAAATTAATACAAAGTTAAGATAAAAGAAAGTCCATATAGAAATGGCAACATAATAGAGAAAAGACCAAGATATATCCAAAAAAAAAAAAAAANAAGGGCCATCTCTTCTGCCTGAATCTCATGGAGAATGAACTTGACTGATTACAGTTTTTGAGTCGACCATTTTATAATCGAGGAAGCGTCCCACCACAAATTTCTTGGAACCAGCATCCTCAGTTGTATATTTATGGTCTAATGACTCCCACAGTTCCTTTGCCGTTTTCTTATTACGATATACACTATATAATGAATCGGTCAAACCATTCATTACATAGTTTCGGCATAGGTAGTCAGATTGTTTCCAAGCATCTACTGCAGCAAGAACTTGGAAATCTTGCTCATCTTCTCTGACTTTTGGAGCCTCTTCAGTCAAGAACCTTGCAAGGTTCAATGTGGTCAGATAAAATAGCATTTTTTGCTGCCACATTTTGTAGTTCAACCCATTGAACTTCTCAGGCTTCTCTCCATAGTGCCCTGCTGGTATCATTGGAGTCACAAGAGAGTTTGGCACTCGAGTCATAGCAGGGACTGGCACTGTCATTGCAGATACCACAGCAGGCTGTTGAGAACTAGCCATGTTCTCGGCATTGACAACATCAACATTGTTGTTCGCCATCTCTGAAATTAATCAATCAAAGATTATTAATTTCAGTATAAATTTGTTCCCAGGAAAGGCCGGATGGTTCACAAACAGGTCCCACTTAAAATCCCGCCTCCTAGACAGAATTTCAAAGAAATTCCCAGGTAGAGAGACAGAGTTCTCGATCCTCAAAGACAAATCTAATATGTTTGAAAAAAATATATATAATTTTAGCCTTATATACGTAGATATGCCGCTTATTGACCTTCTCTATTCCCTCCATCTTTGTAATACAAAAACCCTACACAAGGGAAAAGAAAATGCAAAATCTGAAAGATGTTGCACCACATAACAACCGTTCATATCTAATTATGGCTAATGCTAACCTTTTCAATTCTTTTGAAGAATATTGTTATCA
Organism: Parasponia andersonii; assembly: GCA_002914805.1. NCBI lineage: Eukaryota > Viridiplantae > Streptophyta > Magnoliopsida > Rosales > Cannabaceae > Trema > Trema andersonii. The sequence continues at coordinate 941,595 of JXTB01000110.1, read as the reverse complement.
GCATTTTTATAAGGGAAGAATTCTGTCATTATTATTCTTATAAAAAAGCTCATAAAAAAGCTCAGTGTCATTATTATTAGTGTGTTGATATTAGAAGTGTTGGACTTTATGCAAATTTGTTTACAAGGATAGGTTCCAACGTGGATTTTGGAGCGTTTCTCTATAGAGAAATTAACATAAATAGTAGTAATTTTAATTAAAGTGATTTTTAGGAGTATTTTGAAAAATAACTTTTTTTAGTAGTGTTTTAGTATTTTGTGACTATGTGACAGAGGGTTATATAATTTGTGACTATTGATTAGTTATAAAAAGTCATCATTTCCTAGTTATATATTGTGTGACTCCTCGTCATACAATTGATGACATTACTAAAAATATCAGTTTGAAAAAAACTACTAAAAAAGTTAGTACATTTTTATACATTGCGTTTTGACTATTTGTTCAATTTATATATTGTGTTTTGGTTATTATCAATATTGACCTCTAGATTTGAAACTTGTAACAAATTTATACCTTCTTTAGGCCCAACACTAATTTTGACTATCAAGTTAATTTATCGAAATACTCTTGTAAACTTTAATAATATATATTAAAATACTTAATTTAAGTTTGAAACTAATTAAAAGTAATAACTAAAAAAGAAACATTTAAAAAATGCAAAACCCAACAAAAATTAATTATTATTAAAAAAACACTTCATTAATTTTATATAATTTTTAAATTTAACTTCTTTTCAAATATATATTTAAATTTTTAAGGTATTTTGGTAAATATAATGGACAAAATTGGTGTTTGACCCAGAGAGGATATAAATTAATTTCAAATTCTAAATTTAAATGTCAAAGTTGATAATAACTAAAATATATATTATAAATTGAAAATGCAGTCAAAATGCAAGGTATAAAAATGTAATTATCTCTGCTAAAAAAACTATTTTATGCCAAATTAGTACTATCCAAATCAATTTCCATTCTCTATGTCATCCCTTTAAAAGTGAGTCATCAAGGTCTTCATAAATCTGAAATTAGGTCTTTAGCCAAATGGCCGAATTTTGGATTATAGTTTGTAAAATGGTCGTTTTTCAAATATTGTTAAAAAAAGATTAAAGTTTGAAAATTATTTTAAAGATGGATGTTTTTCATATTTAGTATAAATATTGATTTACTTTATAAAAAAATAAATTAACTAAAAAACGGTCATTTATCAAAATAAAATAATAAAATATTTATTCTTTAAATTGATCTTAAAAAATTTCTTATAAATAGTTATTAAAATTTCGGCCTCACTTGACCAAGATGGCAAATGGGCGGGAGTCGGGACTAGAACTTCCTTGGGCCGAATGATACCTTTCATAGTATTTATAATAAAATGTCTTTTTATTTCCCCTTATTTTAAGAAATAGCTGCTTCTTTGACCTATTTAATAAATATTAGTTTTTGTTATATTTTTGGCATAAGGATCTCCTTTTAGTAGATCAATTTTTACCATATGAATTTATTCGTAAATTAATATGAATTAGTCCATCAATTTTATATCAGTATATCAATTTTTATTTTCAAATTTATCAATTTCAAATTAGTATATCATGTATTGTGTGTTAGTATATTAATTTTATTTTAAATTTACTTATACAGAAGTTTTTTTTATAAAATAATAAACTGATATAAATATTCAAAAACTAATTTATTTTAGTTTCTTTTAATTAAAATAGCCATTTTTAAAAATTTTTGATAAATTCGGTTCTTTTCGTAATATATGAAAAATGGCCATTTCTTAAATTCAAACCTAAAATTTGACCATGCAGCTTAGAAGCCCCATTTTAAGCCTAGTCAATTTTATTATAAAAACCACATAATAAGCACTAATTAAAGGTGCAACTTGGATCAAATCGGCGTGATCATTCTTGGGCTTCATAAAAAAGACCATGTTCAAGGTCTGAAAAATTGAAAAATTACGGATGGGCTAAATTACTTTTTAAAAAAATCCCGAATTTATTTGGAACATCATTTTTCAAAAAGTTTATTTAGAAAAATAACACTATTCAAAATGATTTATATAAATGATACTTTTTTTTTTCCAAAATTGTTGATTTTCAAAGGTACTTGAGATGACTCAATTTGCTTAAAAATTGAAAAATGTGTTTCAAACACTTTTACTTACAAAAACTAAAGAATTACAAAAATAAAAGGTCAGTTTTTTTTCCCAATTCCTCTACAGTTTTTATTAAATAAATATCACTATTTAAAATATTTGTAGAAAAATACTGTTTTAAAAATGGTTAATTGTTATAAGTTGCTGAAAACTAATTACCAGTTACCAGTTACCAGTTACATACTTTATTTCCTCTCTACCAAACATAACTTTTTTGTGCATGTTTCCGATAGTAGGCTAGTCCATTTCACTACTCAAGGTCATGTCTAGCTGGGCTAATGAGCCATGTGTGTTAGGCCCAAACGGGCTCCTTACTTCTTTTTTTTTTTTCAAAAAAAAATAAGTATGTTTTAACTAATGAATACTACTTACTGTAAATTTAAAAGAAAATAATACACACATATTCTACTAAAGTTTGGACTCCTAATCCTCTCAAACTCACACACACATCCTTTAACCCTTAGATCAACTGAACTAACTCGAGTTGGCAACGGGCTCTTTACCTTAATCTCACTCAATAACAATATTTTACCTTTTTGTACCTGTTTTTTTTATAGTCCTTGACCTAATATTTTACCTTATCCATAAATTAATTGGTTAGATGTGTCATGAGTCACTTAATTTATAAACCTCTCGACGCTCAAATATATTTCCCTTGGGTTAAAGATACAATTACTATTTACTTGGTGCAACCTCATGGCATTCACAAATAATAGAGCTCGAGCTCACAGAATGCTAATCGTCCGTTTTCATAGTAACTGTGTCCAATAACCAAATCTCAACAAAATCAATAAACCAAAAGTACCGCACCACGTGGCACTTGACGGCTAGCTCTAGGAGTTTGATTTTAACCAATTGAATAAGAACCTTGCTATATGAACAAAGCTCATCCATGAGATGGTAATTTGGCAAATTGTTTGTACGAAATTTGCATTAATTTCCTCATTATTTGAATAGGAGCCATATCGATTCAAACAAGGGCACATAGTTTCGAGTAAAGTAACTCCCTCACTCTCGAAAAGCCGTCAAATTAGGTAATAGATTCCAATTAATCGGCCACCAAGATGTGCAACTATACAAATATAATAAAATTTGCCTAACAATATACTTAACAAGTAATGCTACAACTACTATAGACGTTAGTAGATCTAGTATGAAATCTGATATGCACAACCTGCATCCACCTGACCCGAATCCTGATTGACAGCTTCAGGTCAACTATGTTTAATTTCTTCTACTTTCTAAAATGGATACTCAATTGTCCTATGTCAACATTGGTGTCTATCATGGAAAAGGTAATTATTATACAATTTTACGCTTGAACGTAATTTTCTGCACTCGATGAGCTGAAATATTGTAAGGCTAATGTCAGATAAGACTACAGTAAAAATGAATTGCCAAACAAAATCCACGCATGATGTTGTCCTAGGCGATCCAACAGTTATATCACAATTCACCGTACTACTACATAACTCTCGATCTAATGCACTCAATTATGAATTTCTTGTATTTTTTATTTAGAATATTTGGATAAAGATGTTAATAATTGCAAGGACGTGCACTTCATTTTCAGAAAATATAGTATCATATATAAAGAAGAAAAATGAACGCAAAGACGACTAAACAAACTAAGCTAGCACAGCCACGAAATTTGAAAGCAGTGTAGGCCATTAGGAAATAGACCAAAATGTTAAGGCCTGTTTGGATGCAACTGCGCAAGGAATAATCAGTTGCTTTCAATACTAATCAGTGTAGAGACTAATCTTTTGGTGCCTTTTGCATGCCAAGATGTTACCTTTCAAGCCAAAAATCGACATAATTAGCAATAAATCAATTATTTTAAAGTCAAGTTGATGTTAACATTTAAGGGCATAATTAAGAAAGATATCCAATTCGTGTGAATATACAAGTATTTGATTTGTATTATAATTGGCTGCTATGGGAAAATCATTATTTTCGGTTTGTGACAATCAGTTAGTTCAATCAATTTATTGTACAGTAACTTTCCGTCGAGTTCTTGTGAGTACGGAGAAACATGGATACAATTATTATTACCTTTTGTAATTGTTTTTCAATCATGTCTTTTCTTGTGTCTACATCAGCTACCTACTGAATTAATTTCTCATTCAACTAATGCTTAATGCTGCAAGAAAAAAATTACTTCTAACAGTTAGACTTCTGTATTTTGAAAATTTAAATTTACACCGTTCTAAAGATTGGAGTCACGTATATATTTATTCCTACGAGAACGTCAACTCTCCTAAAAGGAAAAATTAATTAGACCATATTATTTAATATTGTGTGGATGAAAATCATACGATTTAATTTTGGTACAAATTTTTTGAGTACATTATAAGTATATGGTACCTAGTTAACATTTTATTTTAATAAAAGGGAAGGAGTAAATATAAAATCCAAAAAATAAAGCATATCCAACCATATTGGTACTCATAATTAATACACTAACATCATATGCTTATCCAAATGAGATACATAAAAACAAAAGTAAAATGGTAAAATTAATTAAATCAACAAAGGAAATTCTTGTCACGGATACGATCTAAAAGGAAACGGAAAGATAAAATAAAATAAAATAAAAGACGAACATAAGTAGAATCTCTAGAAGAGTATTCATAAGATCATGTTGATTAAAAAATCTTGATCTATTTAGATAACACTCACCAAATATACGTCTAATAAAAGTTTTGAAATATGACTAGGAAATGAAAATCCATTTTTTCAAGCAGAAGGCATAAATTCTTCATTGATATATAGAATCAATCTGTACAACAGGATGAAGCAATACAAATAAGAATTTTCTCAGTCCAAAACATTTTAGAGATAAGACTTAGAACAACAATATGGGCCACTTCATTTCCAATATTAAAAAACAAAGCAACAAAATTACAACCGCTACTCAGAGATAATCTATCTCTATCACTGGCAATAGGTAATAATCTAGTACATAGACAGTGCGTACATATCTATAAACGATGGTCTATTTACGATTCAATCACCCCAACTTGGACAAATGATGGCCTTAATATATAGTCTCAGATGTGTATTAAGTGTTCGACCGTAGTTATACAGTGCTCGGGTCAAATACTTCTACTGGTGGTGTGTTGAGAGAGGATGATAGTGACTCTTGTTCCTTCATTTCAAAGACTAAAAAACAAGGAGGCCCATATACTTGACACTAATATAATATGGTTTATATCTTGCTGCTATTCTAATGTTAGGTTTTAGAACGAGAAAATTCCTAGTTGCATTCCTCTTCCTATAAGAAACGATTCAATTGAATAAAAAATTCAACACTTTCAAAGACATATTTTTAACCAATTATTAATAAATTACTATTTATATGTGCCCCTGAAACTCATGTATTCAAAGTTCAAAGCAGGGGAGTGTGTACATGCTTATTATTTTTTTTATATACTATTTATATGCTTATTTATTTATTTTAATATCTAATTAACTGACCTTAATAAATTAATAAAACTCTATATGAAAACATGTATACTTACTGATCTTATATGTTGGAAGATCGGGTTTTGTTGTGGGACTTCTCCTTGAGCAGTTGATGGAACTTAACGTGAAAATTTCTTTAATGAGCGCATATGAGCGATTTCAGTCCACCGGTTATGCTTTAATGAGACAAGAATATGCGGAACCTTTTGCAATCAGGAAAACTCATCTTTTCTTTTAATTAGATCAAATTTTAACCACATTTACCAACGTTTTATTCCCCTTTCAAATCTCTCTCTATATATATGTAAACGCACTTAGAAACCATATTTATAACCATATAGAAATAGTTTCATACGCATAGATCATATACATATATTTCTCTAAAAAACATTTATGCATGTATGTATACAAGCACAGTGCATGATATGTGTAGCAATTAATACTATCTTAATCAATTAATTTCTGAATTGTGGGTGTTGTCGTAGATTTGGCTTTGATTAATAACCATCCACATTTTGATTTTTAAGTTTTGATCTACATACTCGTTTGTCAATTAAAAAAAATTATGAACTATAAAACCCACTTTTGGTTGGAGATTACTGACTTTTTCTTTTCAGTCACTTTCTCTTTTAAAGTTATTCAAGAGATTGATAAGGTAATTTTATATATATGCCCAAAGTAGTGTTTATTAGAGCACAAAAATTGCTATTATAATTAATTTAAGCTCCTAAAAAAGTGGAAATAAACGTAGGCAAAGTCTTTAATTGAATGCCTGTTCTTGATTCTTCGTATCTTCTTTGAGTTACTAGCGAACATAAAAAATAAGATTAAATTTCTTCCCCAAATATTTTTCTCGAAGGGTAAAGAATAAAGAACCAATTAAAATTAAGTCCCTCCCTTCATGATAATTATAATGATGCTACTGACTTGACCTTCTCCAATAGGAAACCAATATTATGAAGCTGTTTATTAATAATAAAAATATAAAGGAAGAGACAGACACCCATCTGTGGGCCTTAGGATTTTTCGTTCTTTCTTCTCCTGGTAAGGCACAATTTTCAATCTTATAATGCGCATATACATATGTACATGTACAAACACGCACATATATACTCCCTTAAATTTATATAGGAATCTATCAAATTACAATATATATATATATANATGAACAAACACACACATATATACTCCCTTAAATTTATATAAGAATCTATCAAATTACAAAATATATATATATATATATATATATTTATATTAATTAAAACCATACGGCCATAATTGAGTTGGTATTTTTTTAATACTTATCTATATATATATTTTAAAATATTATATTATTATCTAATGATAATTATAAATTAGAATAAATATATATTATTTAATATTTTTCTCAAATTTATGTTTGTGATAAATTTTAATTGAGTAAAATAATACGTATAAATAGATTTATGGGTTAAAAAAATCTTACTGAATTAATGTCTTTTATATATATATAAATTCTAGAGCATATTAGTACCACATCAATAGACCTTATTGGCCGGCCGCCATTTGGAAAACTATGTGTGTGTTTCTAGTCGATTAGTCAGTCTCGAAATTTCATCATCTTTCGTTACGTGGTTGAGAGTCATATATTGGTCTTGGTGCTGACGAAAATAGAATCAATTATGTATATTTCTGTATGTGTATGTATATAATATCTATATATATGACATACCAATGGTGTTTATTATTTATTCTCAAAAAAATATACAAAAAATGGGGCCAAATCAACGCGCTTAAATGATTCCGATATTTTTATTCAGTGATGCGTTTTATTGAGGTTTTGTCCGTTCCATCTTGAAAAGGAATATTATAGCTATATTGGTGATAATTGCTATAGGAAATTAGCTATAATGATAATGTGGCAAATAAAAAAAAAAAATGTTCGTAATTCCTTCCACAAAAGATTTAAAAAAAAATAATAATAAAAAAATAAAGAGTAGCCCTTCACGTGTAGATATGATTTCAGAGGCCAAAACAGAGGGATGGCCATAATATAGGCGTTTGGAATAGCAGGCTCTAACCACGTTTCCTTTGTTGACACAAATAACATCCCCCACACAGGCCAAAACAATTTTCTCCATCAGTGAGGAAGCAAGCTTCAATTTATCCACTAGGGTTCAGTACCTAAGGGAGAAAAGCAGACTGTCAAATGTCAATTTTGTCAGTCTTATTCTTTGTCCACTCAATACTATTTTATCACATCACTTAATAGAAATATTTATAATTTTGAGAAAAAAATAAACTATCTAATATATATCTGTAATCAGTGGTTATTTCTTTCTAAAATATGTGTAAATAATTTATTAAGCGAACAAAATAATAAAAAAAGAAAGACAAATAATAAAAACAAAGAAAGAAAAGACAGACGATGTCCTGTACAATGTAACCAAGATTTGGATCGGGTTTTGGAGCGAAAGACTTTCTTTTAATATTGCCATAAAATTGGTCAAATACCGGCTGTTTAGTAACTACTCGTTTAAACAATTTTTTTTATCATAAAGATGGAAATCCTTTTTAAAAGTATGTTTGGTAAAATTATTTTTGTATTTCATTTTTTAATTTAACAGCAGAATTTTTAAAATTTTAAAAATAAAAATTTCTTACTTTTTGAAATTTTTTAAACAAATTTTTAAAAAAACTAGTATCAAAATTCAAATATATCTAGACTCATATCATCATTTCTATCAATATTTTATCTCTCATCACGATCTCTCTAGCTTCTTGTAAAAGTGGTATGTTTCTAAATGTTTTTAAAAATAGTATTGTTTTATAATATAACCGTAAAAAATGTTAAATCTTTCTAAGAAATTGTCGTAAAATAATCTTATATTTCATAATTGTTTTTACAAAACCTCCTATATTTTAATAAACATCGGAAAATCCCTTTGAATTTGATTTGTTATTGTGAAAAACATGTTAATTTAACTATTTTTAAAATCCGATCTCCTCATACCATTTAAATTAAGGAAATTGATGGAAATAACAAAATTAGTCTTAGTAAGTCAATGGTTTAAGGTTATAATAAATTTAAAAATTATCTATACTAGTTTTCAAATAATACTTCTATATTTCAAATAATCTTCTAAATGATAAAACAGTTTCTAAATAATTATCTATGTATTTAAATACAAAACTAAATCTACCATCTACAAAGGGTAATTTTGTAATTTACTCTAAATTTTCCCAATTTAGTGTATATTAGAACGTCAAATTTGAAAAATAGTCAAATTAGAAGTTTTTTTTAATGAAAAAATCAAATTCAAAGGGAGGGTGGGTTTCCATATTTTTAAAAATACAGGTGATTTCACAAAAATAAGTTAATATACAAGATAATTTTATGACATTTTCTCAATTCTTTTTCAAAAACTTCTCAGAATATTTAGAAAAATATCACTTTTTAAAATTTTATTTCGAAATATATCAGTTCTGAAGTTTATTTAAATAAATACTACTCTTTCCTCTCTTCTTATTTGATCTTCCCATTTTCCTCTATTACTCTCCCATTTGATTTTCACTTTTATAATTAAAAAAAATACTAGTTACTAAACATGTTTTAATTTTTATTTTAGAAAACAAAAAGTAAAAATATTGTTACCAAACACATTTTCATTTTTAAAAATAATAAAAAAAATAAGAAAATGTACTTTTGTTTTTGTGTTAAACAAAAACAATAAAATAAAAGTGTTTCCAAGTAGCACTATAAATGTTCTAGCCGGAATTATTATTTCAGCTCTCTTGAAATTTGGTCCTTTAACTCTTTTTATTTTTTATATTTTGGATATTGAAATTTGGTCTTGAATATCCAAAATCATTCATGTTATTCCAAATCCTAAATGCAACGATGTACGTATAAGCAATAACATTGGAAATTATAGGGAGTACAAGTGTTTTACCCTTTTTTATTTTTCTAGGATTGATTTTCAAAATTTATTTTTTATGAGTCCTAGAGAAGCCAAAAGACTAAAATATCCTCCCAGCCAAAATCACCCAATGCCAAACTCTCCTCTACCAATCCAAACATAAAGTTCCTCCCTCTCCTCTAATAGCTACCTCAGCCATTATGTTTGGGCCGATCACTCAACCCTCTTAAGCTGACTAAGCCTAACCTCCAACTCCTCTAATGCTTCCTCCTCCCTATCATTCTCGCAAACTCGCTAAGTCGATTCGATTCCAAAGGCCACTAACCACACCGACCTTTGCCGCCTTCGATGACTCGACTTTGGTCACCAGCTCGAGCAGCCTTACCTATGTCTCTGGCTCTAGCTACAAACTCTCCACCAGTACATCTATCTCAAGTTGCACACTTCTCTGACGCGTATATCTTAGCTCCAGCTCGAGTGGCTACCAAGAACTACCTCGTAAAGTGATACAGCTCATCATTGTCGGCTCTGTTGTTGCAGTGCGAGCTTCAGAGTAAAGATGTCACGGTCTTCCAATACAAGTTTTGGAGGAAAAAGTCAGCTTACATTTTTTTCGCTAGTTTTTAATTCTTTGTAATTCTTTGCCTATCTCATACTTGATAAATTGCATGAATGAAGTTTTTTTTACTTTGTAGTTCTATAATTATTCTATGTATTTGATGAATTACCTGAATGAATTTGTTACTCATTGATGGCCCTTGTTTGTGTTAAGAATTGAATATTTCAGTATGCATTAATCAATAAGTGAAATAATATGTATTTTTTGAATGATTTTGGACTAAATTTGTGACTAGAAATTTAATTTGAGATTGATTTTTGTGTGTATTAGATTGATTTATGACAACGACAATTTTTTATATATTGGATCGTCACAAATTATGCACAAAAAATAGTGGAGATCAAGAGGAAGGTATAATGTTATGTATTTTTGGAATAATTTTGGACTAAATGTGACTACAAAAGGATTTTGGAAGTGATTTTTGAGTGTGAGATTAATTTGTGACAATGGCAATTTTCTATATATTAGATAGTCACAACTTGTAACTTTAAACTATAGGATAAATTGTGACAATTTTTGTTAGACATGCATAAATTTTGTGATTAGTAATTATAAATTAGGTTTACGTTACACAAAATTATGATTACCATGAATTATGTATGTTGCTATCGCATACACATATATATATATATATATATATAAAGCCATTGAATTTGTTATCTAATATGAATTTTTATTTTGCTTTTGTAATACAAACACAAAATTTGTGACTAATAGTTATAAATAAGGGTACATGATATAAAATCATGAGTGCCATGAATTGTATGACTGGTAATATCACATGTATTGACTATTAATAGAGAAAATGTCATAGTTTTTCTTGATTTATATTAGACAAATGTTATTAAGCCATTGTTGGCCAATAGAGATTACTTATTTTTTTTGTAAGGTTAGCACAAATTTTATGACTAAGAGTCACAAATCACAATACGATATCAAGATTATACAAATTATAATAACATAATCTCACAATGTTTGTAGCGATATAAAATATACTGCGACCTTGATTCTTAAAATTTTGATCATGAGTCACAAAAATTGTGACTACTTCGAATTTAGTAGCAATGAAAAATAAATTTTCCTTAAAAAAAATAATAGAAAACAAAATTGTAATCACGTGCTGTTATAAAATTGGGACATATAGTCACACAATTTAGTATCACATAAAGGCATTTTCGGAATGAATATTTTTTCTCCCTCTAAAAGTTGCTAGAAATGTAATTTTTTGCTCCTAAAAAAAAAATTCTGAAAAACACTCGTAGAAAAGTAAAATAAGGCAAAACACTCCTAGTTCCCCTAATTTCCCCAATAACATTCCTGTTCCATTTGTCTTCTTTAGATTTTTTTTTCTTTTGGATATAAATTTTCTTCGGAGTATTTATTATTGTCATTATTTTTATTATTGTTGTTATGCTTGGAAAGAAAATGAACTCCAATGGTGGGGTATGTAGAAGGAATAAAATTTGCAAATGCGGCATGTAACGACATTGACAATATTTCTTTATGGCCAGATTAAGTAGTTAATTTAAGGAATATTTGTGTGCTAATAAAACGTTTCTAACTCTCGATTTTGGAGGTGCGTAATTAACTACGTATTTGATCGCAATATATATAGAAGAAAAGTTTCATTTAATCATTTTGCATGCCTAGTTTCTTTCTTGTAATTTTGCTACAAAACTGCGCAGTTTGTTTTGTAAAAGTTAGATGAATTAATGCTGTGGTAACCTCTTATTAATTTGGGGCATAATTAATATAATTAGGAACGAACATAGCTAGTGATTAATCCAAGAATTAATGTATATACGGAGACATAATTATTTTTTTGTTTAGAATTACCGAACGATAATCAACAAAAAGATGAAAAACAAGAACACAGATTTAAGTGAAAAACCCTAATCGGGAAAAATCACTGACAGAGGAGGAAATTTTACTATGTCGAAAAATAAGGTATAGAAGGTAGTGTTTTACACAACGAAGCCGAAATATATATAATCTCAAAACCTTAAAATACATGTGTACGGACAAAACGGCTCAATAAAACAGGTCCATACTGTGGGAGTTCCGCCCCCGCACCCCCAACGAGGTCAGTGGTGGGCTCCGGGATCGGGTCTATCGGTCCGATCCCTCCGCTTCCACTACAGATCTCAAAATTTCTCCTAATTACAAAAATGCCACATATATCGCACCGCGAAATTTTCGAGCCAAGGGCAAATAGAATTCGGATCACGAACTCTATCATTTTTTAATTTAGCGAGTTAATATGTGGTTTAGAAATGCTGCATCGGTTTAATTCACCACGGGTTGATACATTAGAAACTAGATAATATTGAATGTTTACTGAGGAAGTACTATATAGTACATATTATATAGATCAGATTTTTATACGTACGTCAGGGAGTACATAATTATTTATAGGTTATACGTATTGATAATTTGTACATGTATATGACACGTAAAACGCATTCAAATCATATTGCTAATTAATAAACTTCATAGGCATTAATCATCTAATCAGTTACTGCAGTGTGCTCAGGTTCGAATTACGTGGAAAATATGTAATTGACTATATTCATAGAAAGTACAAATAATATGAAATTAATTAGTAGAGTGTTTTTTATTTTAAAATCAGGTTTAATTAATAGTTTGTATTTATTATAAATTAAAAAAAATTTAGTTGAGTTTATATTAAAACTAATAGCTACTAGAATATTTCTTAATTTTTATGTTTTGTATTAACTTATACTTTGAGGAGGTAGCCAAAAAAATAATAATAAAAAAAGAAAAAGCAAAAGAAAAGAAAAGCCTCTTCAAAATTCAATTAATTAGATACTAACATGCGTACCTAGATGCAACACACATACCAAGTAAAAGATAGGAGCTTTCTAACATGCAATGCGTACATGGATACAACACACATACCAAGAAAAGATGGGAATATATATCTCACTGACATTACGGGGAAAAGTATTAAAGCAGGGATTAACTGCCTCACATATATGCATTATACTGTATCATAAATTGCCCCGTACCCGACTACAGATATTCATATACCTGGAATAAACTCCTATATTCATATTCGAGCAAATAAAAAAGAAATGACTACTATATACATGATATATGTGTACATAAATATTTTAATTTTATACCACTTATATTTATATATCTTTTAAAAGATAACGAATTCAGAAACTTATATGTATTTATGTATTTGAATTAATTAAGAGTTCAAAAACTGTTTAGTTTATTATTCTTGTATCAATTATGAAGAAAAAAAAATTATGATTACTAATTATTATTTTTTTTATTATTTTGTCACTATTAATGGGTGACGATTATTTAAGGTTTTCTGTTATCTCTTGCTTAATTTCGATACTGCCCCAGCAAAAGAATGTGTTATAGAGCAAATATGGTAATGCAATAAACCTTAAGGCTATGTTTAGGAAGGAGGAAAAGGGAGAAAGAGGAGGTTTGAGGAAAAAATGAAGGAAATTAAAAAAATATTTAGTTAGAGGGAAAAAGGAATAGAGGGGAAAGGGGAGAAGAAAAGTGGAAAGGAAAAAAAATAGTAGATTTTTTTTTTTTCTCTCCAAAATGGAGAGAAAATAGGAAGGAAGAAGTTTTGTTAGTATATAAGTAAGCTAAATTACTAAATTATTTTCCAAACTTAACTTCAAATAATAGTAACACAGGAATAAAATAATCATTTTAAATTAAACTGATTTTCTTTCGTCTCTAAATATCAAATTATTATGAAGAATTTTTTTTCTGCACATTTTCTTTCCCTTCTATTTTTTTTATTCCCCCCTATTTTCTTTTCTATGTACCAAGCATAATCTGAGAAAAATAAGGATGGTAATTAAAAACTGTCGCTTATCCTTCCTGTTGCAATTTCTAATGCTAATTGCTAATTATACATAAGCTCCTATTCCCTTACTAAATTATAAAGTTGTAGCTAGGCCATTCTCACTTTTATCATTTTGTCCTTTTCCAATCAACTGAAAAATATTATATTGTGTGGTCACAAAACCCAAAGAATTTAATCCTGTATATTGTTAATACCGATATGAAATCAGTACGTTACTGAAATTTTTATAAAATCTAAAATGATTTGAGAGCTCAGTTTTGAGGACTAAATGTTATTTGATTGAATAATATTACATAGTTATTTTGTGGAAATAGTGCATATCCTAATTCTGTTATTCATATAGTATTTATATACATTCACACACGCATTCACAAACTTACGCGGCCGTCGGACTTACGATCACTTTTTTAGGTAGTTTGGACTTACGGGTGATCCACTAGGATACCTCAGACATCATGATTGCATACCTAGTTATAAGTTGGTTAGAATAAATATGTACTGATTTTGATGGATATTTTATAAAAATTTGGAATATTTAAACTATTGGACTAGATTTTCACTTGGATTTTGTAAAACTGTTTTGAATAAACTACTAATCATACAGGACCTTCAACGTGAGCACATATTTTTAATATTTAAAAACTTATAATCGATTCTTGACTGGGCATTAGCTCAATCCTTCTTCCTCTTAGGTTGGTATAGTATGATTTTGGACTAGAAGAACTAAATCAAGGCATTGCAGGCTTATTAGTTTGATAATATTTTAGTAATTTCCTTCGAGACTTATAATGTATTTAAACGCAAATAGAAATTTGGATTTCATTAGAACTTAGTAAGCTAAATTGTGGGATTTGGACATGGTGTATATTACTTATGTTTGTATTTAGGTGTTAGATTATTGTTCCATATATGACTATTAAATAACAGTTTTTATTATTATCTATGTTTAATGAGTGATGCATAACTATAAGGTTTTTTTCAATTAAATATTTTGCCGAGGCTAGTTTGGAAAATTAGAGTCCCCAGAGCATTTTTGAATTATTTTTAAAATATTTTTTAGTAATTCTATTTTATGAAATACTCATTCTGTCACTGACCTCGGCCTTAGGTCGTGACATATGATCTTTTAGTATTTTTCTTATTTTCGAATTCACCGAGTAAGAAATTTTAAATGGTTTCTATGTTTTGCGATGAATAAGGTACATTTTTATTTTGAGTTTCCAAAACTCGTACTAAGAACAGAATTATAGTAAAACTCGAAATTAGTAGTATCAAAATAGGTCTGCACGAGTACTATATGATTACGACGTGGCATGATATAATATGGTACGATTATTAACTGGGCCAAACTGACTTAGCACAGTCACAGGCACAAACATGGTATGATTAACAAGCACGATATGCACTATTAACAATAATAACCATTTTGCAAAAAGTACAGTTAAATTAGATGATATCACATCTTTTAGCATAGTTTTAAATTTTTAAAAATGTAAAGAAAAATTAAAAAAAATAAAATTAAAACATTTTATAAAAAATAAAATAAAAAATTGTTAATTAAAAAGAACTCAATTCTTAATAATTTTGGGTAAAAAGTTCGATGCGGAAACAATTATGGCCATGGGCTAAAACTCACATTGAGCCACATGTATTATAAAAAGCTTATAAAAATAAATTTAAGAAGGAAAAAAAATTTTAAAAGAATAAATATAGTTTAGGTACTTTAACATAGGTTAGGTAGATGCCAATTTAGTTGGGACATACTTGAATTATAAAAATTAAATATTAATTCTTATTTCTCACATATACTTATAAATTGTAGTTTTCAATTTGGACTTATTTCTATATAAAAATTTATTTTAATTTGACAAATAATTTTTCATACATTGCACAATAATAGCAACTAATATTTTTACTATCACTTAGAAATTAATTTGTATGAATAATATTAAAGCAACTTAATTTGGTGGAATAAAAATGGACATAATAACAATCCAAGTTAAAAGCAGGTTAGATTAGACACAATATGATTGATTATATATTTTTCAAAAAAGAAATAATTAGTCAGATGATAGACAAGCAAGATAACAAGCACAATTAAGTACGAAAAAAAATATAATATCGAAAAGGACGCACGATTAGGCACAAAACAAGAATAACATTGAAAATATGCATGATTAGACATGATAAGACCATCTATAATACATTATGCTAAAAAATGATATGTTAATGCTAAATTTAGCATGACATGTCAAATTTAGCATGTACTTTTTGAATTTTGCTCCAATACATATATGCTAAAAGAAATGCTATTTTGTATTTTAAATATTAACTTCATGTATTAAATATATTTTTGCACTATATACTCTTATTATTTTATCATTTAATTACTATCATAAAAATTGACTTTATCTACTAATTTAGAAGTACTCATGTTCTATAAAAATGAACAAATTAGTCGATGCAAAAAAAATATAAATAAAAAATTCTCCTATTAATTATAATTGATTATAATTTAATAAGGATAAACTTGTAAATAAAATTTAATGAAAAAATAAATACATACATTAAATTTTGATGATATTATTAAACACATGAATATTTTATAAATAAAATATTGGTATTGTTATAAATAACAACACATGCTAAAATTTAGCATGTGATATACTTTGTGTTATATTTGGCATAACAAATAGTGCATGCTTAAAACTATGCCAAATATGGCACACTAATAGAAAGTCATTTTTTTTAATCTAAATACTAAATTTAGCATGTCCATTAGAGATGTTTTAACAAGGCATGACAAAAATAATATAACAAATAAAACATACACGATATGACACAAATTATGCCCCGATATTATACGAGACACGAAATGGACCAAGACTAAATATACTTGAACTGGCACGGCATGGCCCAATTAACATCACTACTCGGAATAAAATTAATTTTTGTAAAATTAATTTTTTTTAAAAAAAAACAGAAATTTAAGAAGTTAAATGGTAATTGAATAATAAACCACTAAACTTGATTAGATTCTGTTGGATACAAGATGCCTATGTAGCTTCTTCTTTTATTTTATTATTATTATTGTTATTATTTTGCATATTTATACTTATCAAGCAAACTGTATTTTGAAAACTTCAACACGACTATCGTAAAAATCAGCAGATCTTTATGGTTGAGGAGATGCCACGTCGTGTAAAAGAGTTTAATTTTGTGGTCAGTTTCAAAAATTAATGATGCTGATTTGGACGCACCTATAATATGAGTCATAGAACTCTGTAACACCACGTGGCACGAGGAGAGCTAGACAATGCAAATTAAACCCAAAAAGAGAACAATATATATCCAGAAAAACATGTAGCTGTTCACCTAATTAACAAAAGGAACGTATCTATCTTAGTCAAAGTGACAAAAGTTCACGAGCCGTCTCACGTGTATTTCGAAAATTATGGTTGAACTTGAGATGAAAACTCTAATTGAGAAAGTAAAGTTTCATGGTCTACTACCTATTAATTAATGGGTTGCTCTGGCCTGTGGTTTTCAAATTAATTTCTGAACCTTCGATTGGCTTAATCACTAGAATTTGATTAAATTACATATGTCATATGTGCATGGTGATGTTACGTAGGTACAAATTATCCATTTATTTCAACTCAAATATGATAATAATTCATTTTTTTAAGAAGCAACAAATCATGGGAATCAAAGTATTCACAAGAATAAGTTAGAAGTATTAATCTAGAAACATAGTAAGGTTATATAATTAATTACTTTTTTATCGTTCTTTAGATTATAAATATTTTGATGGTATATACTGATTTAAAGAAAAATCAAAATCCTTCCCGTTATTACATTGGCTAGGTTCTTCCACTTAAATTATTTTCCCCCTATTATCTGTAGACTAAAATTTTGTTTGAATTGTACATATGTACTTAAATATACTTATTTTGTGTGTTTTTATTTACATAATACATATTAAAATTAATTATAAACAACAACAATTATCCGAACAGCTGGCTAGGCAATTGCATAGAAGGTTCATCAGTCGTTGTCCCTTATCAGCTGACCAGTTACCGAAAGATATACAAGTACATAAGCCTAAGCTAGTTCATGAGTCAATTTAGTCTTTCCATCATCTTAGTTGCTTTCATCAGTTCCTTATATGTATTCAAAAGGCAATTAACTTTTCCCCAAAAAAAGGGCAATTAATTTTTTTTTTGTGAAATGAAAATTAACTCGAAATTGTCATCCATTCAAAAAAAAACAAAAGAGAAAATTATCTCTAAATTAAACTTATAAACTAATAGCGTAATGTTCCGGTAATTTCACTTCAATTTAAATCCCATCGGCACTCGAACACTACCTTCTATCTAACACTTTTACCCCAAACAAAAAACACAACAATGCTTAGCCGATAAGATTCTGTTTCCACGTATGCATCATATTTTTTACACAATAACTTATAGAATTAAAAGGGAAAAAAACGAAAGGAAAAATGAAAATATATAACTAAAGTCTCTTGCACCACTACTCACGTTCTATATTGATCTCTCAAAGTCTCGGCCTATATAAAGAATCCTCATACCAAAACTCAGCGTCAAACCAAAATTCAAAATATTAAGAGTTTCAAATTCTCTCCCACTTCCAAATTCTAAATAGCTAGAAGTTGTGTATATCATATATATATATATACACTTTAATAATATATACATCAAACTTTAGCTTAATATTTAGCCCTCCATATAATATAATATATGGATCATAACCTTTTCATCTTAGCCACTTTTTGCACATATTTTCTACTATTTTTTCCTCTTCACGTAGTGCATGGCACTAATAATAATACCGTAACTATTTCACCATGCAACCAAACGCCATATCCTCATGTATGCAAACATTACATAATCAACACTAATAACTATCTCCCTTCAACCCTAGACGACCAAAACAGCGTTGACCTTTCCTTCCGTGACTTGGCCCTAAAAGTCACCATGGAGCAAGCTGTCGTGGCTCACCGGCTGGTTGCCACCGTCGACTCGAACTCGTTCGATGAGCGCGGCAAAATGGCCTGGCAAGATTGTATAGAGCTCTACAAGGACACTGTTGATCTCCTCAACCGTTCTATTGAGAGCTCCAGCAACATTAACAATAATCCTCTGGATACCCTTACATGGTTAAGCGCTTCCTTCGCTAACCACCAAACTTGCCGAAATGGTTTCGCCGATTTCGAGCTCTCTTCCTCCCGCTTTGAATTTTTCCCCTCCATGCTTAGCAACTTCTCTAAGTTGCTTAGCAATTCCCTCGCAATTCACAAGTCTTTCTCCACCAAAACGACGTCGTTTATTCATGGACGGCGACGGTTGCTTTCTGACCGATCCCCCTGGCCGGTGTGGCTTTCGGGGGCTAGTCGAAAGCTTCTCCAATCTGGGGCGGGGGCGACTGAAGCCGCTGATATCGTCGTTGCTCAAGACGGGTCCGGGGGTTACAAGACTATTTCTGAGGCTGTGGAGGCAGCAGCTAAGCTAGGTGGTGGGAGTAAGAGAATTGTTATACATGTGAAATCGGGTGTTTATAAGGAAAATGTGGAAATAAGTAAAGAAATTAAGAATTTAATGGTTATCGGGGATGGTATTGATGCTACTATCGTTACAGGGAATAGAAATCAGCAAGATGGCTCAACAACTTTTCAATCGGCAACTTTTGGTTAGTACTATAATTGGTTAGCTAGTTACTGCTAATTTGTCACGAAACTTTATAAACAAATTTTTATAGACTTCACTTTAACTAATTTTAATTAATAATAATTAATAACTGGGTAAAAGGCCGAAGACTACTGGCTTGTTTGATTCAAATCTTGTCAACTTGAAAAGGCGCTCCACTTTTGTGAACCAATTAAGTCAATAATGTCTAATTAATTATGTACTTCTCTTTTATATATGCTTTTTGGCTTTCCTCTCTTTTTTCTCTTTAAGGTAAAAAATTTGCATGATAAGATTGAAAGTTTAATTATATAAGATCATGTTTACATATTTGGATAACCTAGATTACACGTTTCATGGGTAGGTAGTTAACTAGTGTGCACTAAATCAGTAGATAACGAAAATATATTTTATTGAAAATACGATTTTTTTTTTAATTTACTAATTGATTTTGTCATGACAATAATTATAGTTTCCGTAATATTTGATTTTGATATAAGTACGATGTGATATTACAACATTTTAGTACGGATGAGAATACATGCATTTTATGTAGATATCGTAATCTAACTTCTGAAATGCAAAATATATAATTAAACTCCTTTCTTTTTAAAACTAAAAATTGTAATTCTTTTTTTTTTTTTTTGAACTAAGACATAAATTATTTAGTCAACTTTTGACATTAATATAAGAACTCGGATTAAAAACAATTAACACGACGGATAAGAATTAACTGTTAAAAAAAAAAAAGCAATTTAAATAAGGCTATCAGCTACAATTAATTTAATCTACTTCAATTCTTATGTAAAAACTCATCAGCGGTTTCCGGCGACGGCTTCATCGCTCAGGACATGACCTTCGAAAACACGGCCGGACCGCAGAAGCACCAAGCCGTCGCCCTCCGGTCCGGCGCCGACCACTCCGTCTTCTACCGCTGCTCCTTCAAAGGCTACCAAGACACCTTATACGTCTACTCTCAGCGCCAATTCTACCGCGACTGTGACATTTACGGCACCGTTGACTTCATCTTCGGCGACGCCGTCGCCGTCATCCAAAACTCCAACATCTACGTCAGAAAACCAATGAGTGGCCAAGAGAACACCGTGACGGCTCAAGCCCGAACCGACCCGAATGAGAACACGGGCATCATTATTCACAACTCACGTATTACGGCCTCGTCTGACCTGAGGCCCGTACAGGGCTCCTTTGAAACCTATCTTGGTCGGCCATGGCAGAAGTACTCGAGGACGGTTATCATGAAAACGGGTCTCGACGGGTTGATCGACCCGGCGGGTTGGCTTCCGTGGAGCGGAAATTTCGCTCTGAGTACCCTTTATTACGCAGAGTTCATGAACTCCGGCGCCGGCGCCGGCACCGGAGGGAGGGTGAATTGGCCAGGTTATAGGGTTTTGACGAGCGCGGCAGAGGCCGAGAAGTTTACTGTTGGGAATTTCCTCGCCGGAGGATCGTGGATCCCGGCGACCGGAGTGCCTTTTTCTGCTGATCTGTAATATATATTTATATAAATGATGTGAAGATATTTTTGTTACGGTGTTATTTTTCTTTCATAGATTGTGTTTTTTAGTTAAGAAAACCCAACATAATGGAGGATGAATATAATGTTGTAATAATGTTCGCGTGTTTGAAAATGTAATCAAAGTATTTTTTATATATTTTGTATATGTCACATTTTTGTTGATTACTAACCATAATGCTTTTCTCCGATCTCTCATAAAAACTTAATATTCAAAGGATTAATGGGAAGAATCATAGACGGTTTCTGGTATTTGTGTACTGAAACCTTTTTGTTTTTACAGAAAAGAAAATTTTGAAGATTTTCCCAAAATATTGACACTCTCTACCATACATTTCACTTTTTAAAACTTAAAAGAATAAATAAATAAAATTAAATAAAATATTCTCGAGCAAGACTTACATTTATATATGTGTTGGTGCTGTTCTCCCCAACTATCCACGTGTCTTCAAATTATTGGTGCTGTTTTTACCAACTGTCCATGTGTCTTCGCTATCTCAGAATACTTTTTATCTCAAGCCAGACTGGAGAGGTGGGGGCGACCACTTACAAAGATTCTCCGATCCTTAAGTCAGATATTTACTCCTGAGGTTGAGTAGCAAAGACTAAGTTTTTTTGGTTATAAAATTTTTTATGCCTGTATATCTCCTGTACCGAGGAGATGTATGACATATATATATATATAATCTTAGAACCGAGAACCTGCCAGTTCTCAATCCCAGGATCGAGTACCCTTTCTCATTATAACTTACTTCAGAAATCACAGGCCGTGGTTACCGTAATTTCCCTTGCATTGTTGTGATCTGCTTTCTGCCATCTCCTACAGTACAAGTCTGAAAAGGGCGAGACTTTGACAACCCGTCGTCCTGTCAGGACGGTTTGTCCAATACGCACACCTACCTAGGATTGCATTGAATGTCTTGTCTGGGTCTGGAGTGGAGCACTGCCTCCAATAATCTTCTGGTGAAAGACCCTCGAGGCTTGTGACCCTCAGCTGTTGAGGCAAGAATTAGATTGGGCTGAACCCATCTAAAGTCTGGGATGGATTCGGCCCTGGCCTGCGATAACCAACGGGCCTATATCGTATCACGTGCGACCTGTGTGGCATTCAAGCGATCCTTCTAGACACATGTCAAACGGTGTGTCTTCTGCTATCTGTTCTGCCACTTAACCGTCCACATAGCGCATGACCTAAGAGTGGGCCCCATAACTGCCCCAATTTCCCTATTTGATGGATTTATAACCATCAAGTGGGGAAATTATATCTCCAGTCCACCAGTTCGAAGGGTACGTGTGGCTCATTATTGTCATTATTCCCCAATTATTGATACTGGTGCATGCCAACCTGTGCTACGACATTTTCAAATTTTCGAAATTTTATCGCTTCCAATTTCCTCGACCGTTCTCTTCGAGGGAACATTTTTCAGCTTCTCTTCTATAAAAACTGCACTTGTGCTCATCTCTTACTTTACCGAAATCCCCACGTGCTCCTGCTTTCTTTTGTTCAAAATTTCTTGCCTTCTCAAATCTTAGGGATTCCGAGTCCTCCTTTTTCTCGAAACTTTTGGTCTCTTTGATCGTACTCACGATAATGGCTCCGAACCAGAGTCAAAAACTCTGCCCTATCACGGATTCCGAGTTGGGCTCATTAAGGAGGTAGCTCTGCTTCCCTGGCAGAGTCATCTTACAAAGGGTCGAAGGCCCGGCAGACTGGTACATTCACCTCTCCGCCCCCGAAGGCTCTATCGTCTTGGGGAGGAAGCACCTAGAATGGCTGCAGTTTCCCCTTCCTCCCCTAGTCCACCAGTTCTTCAATCTGATGGGGATTCACCTGATACTGTTGAACGCCAACGGGGTCATGATCCTGATAGGGCTCTCTGCTCTATCGGTCCTCCTCAATATGCATATCGACTTGGAGGTGGTCTTCTATGCATACAAGCTTATCCTCATCCCTAAAAGGAGCTCTTACTCTACTTTCTACCTTCATCCGCTTCCAGGGTGCCATATTTTCTGGGGCTTGCCGAGGTCGGACAAGCAATGGGATACTCACTCCAGGCTGTATGCCGTCAGAGGGGCGTGGTGCTCTCCTTGGGTGAACGGGGAGCGTTTCTAAATTTCCTTACTTTTTCTACAAAGTAAGTACTGAGTTGTGTTTTGATTTTTGGGTCTGCATGTACTTTGTCCATTTTTGCTCATGATATCTGGCCTCGCACAGCCTCTGGAGGAAAGCAAGTTTAAGTCATGGCTATCAGCGAGGCAGTTCAAAGAGCTGGAGAGGGTCATCATCTTCGGGTCCTCTGGGGATTGCCGACATATTCAAGCCGTTCTGAATCTCTAGGTGATGAACATAATACCGAGGATGGTCTCATATCTCCCCTTTCTGCTAGACATGTGGGTCATCACCAAGCACATTTGGAGCCAGCTTGACGCTTCAGCTCTAAATCAGTTTCGCTGGGATGAGCAGAATCGCATTGCCATGGTGGGTCATCAGATTATGGCCTCGGGCCAGCTGGTGGGTCCCAATGACCTGGTGGCACCGACCAATTATGAGCTCAAAGAGGCGATAAAGCTCGTGACTGAGGAGTGTGTCAGGTTCCAAAGTGAGGAAGCCACTGCCCCCAAGAGGGTTAGGGATGAGTTTATTTCGTGCCCTAGGACTCCATCGATTAGGACATGACTGCGTTTTAATCACATTACTCGCTTTTGCAGGTTCGGATGCTGGCCCTTCGGCAGATCCCTCCCCAGCCAGGGGGAGTACCGTCACCTATAGAGCCCGATCTAAGGTCCCCATCAGTTGGCGTCTGGTGGTGTCCTCTGAGGACGAGGCCGAGGGGTAGGGAGTTGTCATCCTAAGAACAGGGTCGGACAATGAGCTGGAGGGTCTATTCGTGTCTGGGGATGATGCGCTCATGGCGCCTTCTCCTGAGGCAAGCGGGCCCGTGATCTGAGAGACGTTAGCCATAAAGGTCTTGTATGGCAAAGGGGCGCCTTCGATTCTGTCAAGGGAGCTTGCTGCACCAGCTCATTCTGCCCCCAGCTTTGGCTCGAAGACGAGCGCGGGGTCCGATTCCACTCGCTCCCGTCGGGAAATTGTTGAGCTTAGTGGGGGGCTCCCAAGCGGAAGTCTCGCCTATCTTCCCCTCCCCCGGTCTCTATGAAGCAGAGTCGTGAAGTCGACCCATCCAAGGGGGAGAAAAGTCCAGCAGGGAAGATAGGCGAAACCGCCCCTTATTAAGAGAGTTACGATGACAGGGTTACCCTGATCGTCATGAGGTGAAGGAGGTCCATGTATGGCGGCCCATCCGAGCATGTTGATCAAGATAAGACCGAAAAATTACAACCAGGCTAGTCTCCAAGTGGGGTGGCTGCAAGGGCTGCTGAGCTTGAGGTCTGTGCTCGGAGGCAGAGGTTACCAGGTTGGCCCAAGCTGAGCTTAAGGTCAAGGAATAGGAGTTGCAGAGCATAGAGGCTGAGATGGGGCTGGCTTTCATCACTCGTGATAGAGCCATCGATGAGGCTAAGGAGGCGAGGAAAGCCGAGGCAAAAGCCAAGTTAGAAGCCTATTCCCTTCAGCGCAGACTCGACCGGTCCAATGAGGTAATCCGACATCTCTATTTGGATCACTGTAAACTGATGGAAGCTCACGTGGAGCAGACTCGCAAGCACGGTGAAAACTTTACCGATATTAATACTCTTTTGATCAACTTGTCGCAGTGGCAAGCAAAACTGAGGCTAGCAGCGCTAAAAGATAGGTTGGCAGATGCAGAAAAGTTGAAGATAAGGTACCAGAGATAGGTGGACATTCTTTCTGCAGAGATCTATAGGTCTAGCTGGTAGAACATGGAATTTGAGGGCCATGCGTTGGTAGTGATGCCAGACCAGTTCGATGAGCAGAAGGGTATCGAGAGGGACCATTACTTCGTTTGGGACTACATCAACAACTAGGGGACGAGATTCATATCATGTACCCTGCTGATGTACTGAAGATGCTTGACGAAGAGAATGACGGGCCCTCTACATCTATCTCAGTCGCCAAAGAGATAGTGCCTGTTTCTGATTTGCCAAAACAAGCTACGAAGGTTCCTGAGGGTCAGCTTGGTCCTGGCGCTTTAACTGGCGAAGGGTCAAGAGCGGTCATCCTGTCTAATGACGACTCCGAACCCGATACACCGCTCCCTACCGAAGCTGGCATCTCTCCCCCCATCGGAGGTAATTAGGAATCCTTGTTCTTTTGTGTAAGTAAGCTAACCTTTGTTGCAAGCATCTGTTTAACTAATATAAATGATGTACTTTTCTTACGTTTATTCTGTTTTTCTTTCTCTGTTGCTCGTATTTATGGTAAAGGTGAGATATCATATACGATGTCATTTCCTTGTCGGCAGTTCGGCCGACCTCTGGGTCTGGCCCAATCATATATGATTTGGAGTTATTAGTGAATCATCTTCGTGCTATGATTGATGAGATTAACTCCAGAAATCGGGATGTGAATTCTGGCTCGTCCTCTGAGGATGTATAATTGTTATTATGACTTATCTTAGTAGAATTTGATCCGCACGTATAGTTGGACTTCTTCGACCCTAAATGGGATCACGCCAGGAACCAGCTCTAGAGGTTGGTCAATTCCTGCTTAGACCCATCGCTGCAAAAGAAGAGGCCTGGGTTTGGCTCTTACTGGGAGCAAACAGGGCGTTATTACTCTGACGTGTCCTTGCGAGTCTATCCAAGACCTGTTCCCGACAAATAAAGATATTAGGTCTGTGTTCCTGTCGACCACACACTCTGTAATTTAAGCATCAATATACAGAATTTGGTTTTGACTTCTGTCTTTATGTTGGGAAGATTACACGCCTAGTATCATGTGTAACTTATCTGGGTCCGCTTCCAATAGGTAGACCCTATAAGGTCTACTTCCAAATAGTAGACCTTGGCTCCGTTTACCTTCAGCTTATATGTAGCTAAGGTGCTCTCTGGGGTAGGGGTGTTATCCCTCAATTCTTCCCCATCGTGCAGGTGTTTCTTGAGGGTCGGCAGCAAGATTTGTTGCGCAACCCGTTACCCCTCGTACGTTTTCTCGGGTCAGAAGATACCCATGGCACGGTCTCTAATGAGGTTTGCTAGGAAGCATTTTATTGCACAGCTTGTCCCTCTTCATACGTTTTCTCAGGCCATCAGCAAGCATTTTATTGCACGATGCGATTTCTATAGTACGATCTTTAATGAGGTTTATTGACAAATATTTTATTGCACAGCCCGCCCCTCTACGTACGTTTTCTCGGGCCATCGGCAAGTATTTTATTGCGCGATGTGATTCCCATAGTACAATCTTTAATGAGGTCTACTGGTAAGCATTTTATTGCACAACCCGCCCCTCTTCGTACGTTTTCTCGGGCCATCGGCAAGTATTTTACTACGCGATGTGATTCCTATAGTACGATCTTTAATGAGGTCTGCTGGCAAGCATTTTATTGCGCAGCTCATTTCTCCTTGTATGTTTTCTCGGGCTATCGATAAGCATTTTATTGTGCGATGTGATTCTCACAGTACGATCTTTAATGAGGTTTATTGGCAAGTATTTTATGGCGCAGCTCATTCCTCCTCGTACGTTTTCTTAGGCCATTGGCAAGTATTTTATTGCGCGATATGATTCCCACAGTACGATCTTTAATGAGGTCTGCTGGCAAGTATTTTATTGCGTAGCCCACCCCTCTTTGTACATTTTCTCGGGCCATCGGCAAGCATTTTATTGTGTGATATGATTCCCACAGTACAATTTTTATTCTTACGAAAAGTTTAAAGGGTCTGGTGCTGGGAGTAGACCCTTGTAAATAGCAAACTAGTAGGTAAATCTGTGTAGCAGACATCTCGATTTGTTTTAGAATTGAGCTATTCAATAATATAAGCATTTACATATGTCTTACACGTAATTTTTCTTCAAGTGATGGGCATTCCATATGTTGGGTAGGCTATTCCTAGTCTTGAGTTCTTTTAGGACATATGCATCATTATCGAGCGCTTTGATCACCTCGTAAGGTCCGACCCAGTTAGAGTCTAGTTTCGAGGAATTTCCTATTCTAACCTTCAAGACCCAATCTCCAGCGTTAAACCGGCGAGTGTTGACTTTCTTTACATAATAAGATCTGGCTTGCTGGTGGTATGAGACCAGATGGATCAGAGTCACGTCTCTTGCTTCTTCAAGGAGGTTTGTGTTATGGCTTAGCTGTTGCTCATTCAATAAGGTATCTTTTACCACTTCGGAATGAAGGATTGGGAGGCCAATTTTGGTCGGGATCATAGCCTCTAACCCATAGACTATGGCAAAGGGTTTTCTTCCCGTTGACCTCCGTTCCGTGGTTTGGTGGGCCCACACGATGGCTGGTAGCTATTCTAACCACTTTCCTTAAGCCTCCTGCAAGTTCTTTTTAATATTGCTAAAGATGGCCTTATTCATTGCCTCTGCTTGGCCTTTCTCCTGGGGGTAATTTATAGATGAGAAGCTAAGCTTTATGTCATACAAATCACACAACTCCTTGAGCTTGGCGTTTTGGAACCATGTGTCATGGTCGGCATGTATCTTTTTCAGGATTCCGTACCGGTAAATTATGTTTTTCCAAATAAAGTTAATCGTGTCTGCCTTATTGACAGTTGTGTAGGCTTCAGCTTCCACCCATTTGGTGAAATAGCCAGTAGCCAATAAGACATATCTCCTTCCCCATGGGGCTCCTGGGCAGCTCTCCGACGATATTCAAACCCCACTTAGCGAAGGGCCAAGGAGTTATGTTTGAATGGAGCTCTTCCACGGGTTGTTATTTCAAGCGGGTGAACCTCTAGCATTTATCGTATTTTTTGACGAACTGGGCCACCTCGGTCATCATGTTGGGCCAGAAGTATCCATCTGTCAAGGCCCTGTGGGCGAGGCTCTGCCTGCCGGAGTGGTTGCCACACACTCCCTCGTGGATTTCTTCCATCAGCTTCTGCACCTCCATGGGGCCTACGCACCTCAGCATCAGTCCCATCTTCGATCTTCTGTACAGTCGGCCCCCCACCATCGAGTATTGGGTAGCCTTCAGTCTGATCAACCTCGCTTTTTGGGGGTCTGCGAGCAGGTTCTCCGACACCAGGTATTGGGTGATGGGTCTCATCCAGCATTCATCCTCAGTCGGTCACGAACACGTGACATGCGGGGTTCTCCAAGGGGTCTCTCGCGTATTCGCCTTCTAGCAGAATCTCCATGCGTTCGGTCGCTTCCCCCATCGACAAGCTTCTAGCTAGCTCATCAGCCTTTTAGTTCATCTCCCTAGGTATCTGCTCAGTATTGAATTTGTTAAAGTAGGGTGAATCCTGGAGAAGTACCTATGTAATCTTGGCTTTTTCACTTCAAAGTTTCCCCTGACCTGACCCATGATCAGCTGCGAGTCAGTCTAGACTGCGATGTTTTCTACTCCGAAGTGCAGAGCTAGCTCGAGGCCTTGTAGTAGCACTTCATACTCTACCTCATTGTTTGTTGCTTGGAAACCAAGTCTCAAGACTTTCTCTATCTTGAGTCCTACTGGGGTCCGCAGGACTATCCTGATGCCTAAACCTGATGTATTCGTGGATCCGTCGGTGTAGAAGGTCCAAGTTGAAAGGATTTGAGATGGAGGCGTCTATGGTAGGTCGCATGGCTCGCTGAAAAACTAGATTTCTACTAGAAAGTTTGCCATGACTTGCCCTTTATTCGTCACTCGAGGCCGATACTCGATGTCGTATATCCCCAACTCGATGGCCCATTTGGTCAGTCGTTCCGATAGGTCCGGTTTGGCCAAGATCTACTGGATGGGGAAGTCTGTATACACCATGACTGAGTGTGCCTCGAAAACTGCCTTAGTCTCTTCTTAGCATTGATCAGAGCAAGAACCAGTTTCTCTGCCATACTGTATTGTGTCTCTGCATCCAGGAGCATGCAGCTTACGTAGAACATCAGTTTCTGCTTGCTGTCTTCTTCGACAAATAGTATAGCACTGATTGCTACTTTGGACACTACCAAATAAGTAAATAAGCGTTGTCCTTCTACTGGGGAAGCCAGAATAGGTGGGTGACTTAAATATTGTTTGAGCTCTGTCAGTGTCTTGTCCAGCTCCTCCCCCCAGATGATTTGGAAGCTTTTCTTTATACATTGGAAGAAAGGCTTACATCGGTCAAATATTTTGGACACAAACCGGCTAAGTGCGACTATCTTACTAGTTAGGCACTGGACCTCCCTAACGTCTCAATGCCCCTTCTGCTTACGATGTGCCTTAGGAACTGGTCGGAGGACACCCCGAAAGCACATTTCTTAGGGTT
Source organism: Parasponia andersonii (assembly GCA_002914805.1). Taxonomy (NCBI): domain Eukaryota; kingdom Viridiplantae; phylum Streptophyta; class Magnoliopsida; order Rosales; family Cannabaceae; genus Trema; species Trema andersonii. The sequence goes on along the minus strand of JXTB01000110.1, from coordinate 912,035 downwards.
CAGATGCATTTGGTAGTGCCTCTGAACCTGGAAACACTCGTCCAGATACCCCAGATGGTCCGAAGCTTCTTTACTCTTCACGACTATGTCGTCGATATAAACCTCTATCATTTTCCCCGGTAGCTCGGTGAACATTTTGTTCATAAGCCTCTGGTTGGTCACCCCCACATTCTTCAAAACAAAAGGCATGCGTTTGTAATAGTACAGTTCTTGCTCCGTAATGAATGCTGTGTGGATCTGGTTTTCTTCATATAGAAGGATCTAGTTGTATCCAGAGTAAACATCTAAGAAGCTCATCCTGTCAAATCCTACCATCGCATCGACCATTTGATCGATTTTCAGCATGGGAAAACTGTCTTTTGTTCAGGCCTTATTCAGATTAGTGAAATCTATGCAGGTCCGATCATCACCATTTTTCTTCTTTATCACCACTGGGTTGGAGACCCAGCATGAGTATACGCACTCTATGATTAGGCTATTTTCCAACAGTATCTCGACCTCCTTGTTGATCGCCCTGTTTTTCTTTGATGCGAACATTCGGAGCTTCTGTCTGACTGGAGGAAAGCTGAGGTCTATGTTCAGATGGTGGCAGGCATACTTGGGGTCTATTCTGGGCATGTCATCATGGGACGATGCGAAGACGTCTTTATTCCACCTAAGGAATTCCAACAGCTTGCTCTCCTCCCTTTCAGGCAGCAGGGCCCCAATCAAGATTACTTTCTTCGGTTCTACTTCTTTCAAAGGGACCTCTACTAGCTCCTCAATCGTCATTTCTGGCCTGTCAGACTCCTCTTCGATTCGCTTTATATATGCTGGCAGGTGGTCCTTTAATTGCTATCTGTCCCCTATCAAGACATTCGCGCTCCTATCGGTTCCCTTCAAGGTGGTCGAAAAACATTTTCTTGCAGAGGCCTAGTCTCCCTTAATGTCTATCGTGTAAGTGTCGTCCTTCAATTGATATCTTAGGACTTGGTGGAAGGTGGAGGCGACTCCATGCATGGCGTGGATCAATCCCCTCCCCATGATGGTGTAGAACGAGGACTAGCAATCAATGACAACGAAATCTACATTCAAGCATCTCTCTGTGGCACAAACCTTTAAAGTTACGATGCCTAAAGGGCTGACCTTACTGCTGTCGAAGGCAAACAGCAATTGATAGGTCAGCCTGAGCATGCTCTAGTTCAGACTCATATTCTCAAAAGTGCTGAGGAACAGAATGTGGACGCTACTCCCGCCATCGACCAGGACCCTTCCCACCATCGCGGAGTTGATCTACAGCTTGATCACTAGGGGGTCATCATGAGGTAGGTGCACTATGGCCAAATCTTGCTTGGTGAAGGTGATGGGGGTGGTTGAGGCATAGCTCTCCCTCATTGTCAGGTGATTCACGGAATACCCCAGGCCCCTCAAGTACTTCACCCTCTCTTTGATTTTTTTCCAGTGTTTTTACTTTTCTTCTTGACTCTAGATCAGCTCCAATCTGCCCACAATCGTCGATACTATCCTTAAAGCCTGCTCCCCTGACTCGAAGGCCTGGGTTTACTTTCCCTTTTCCATCCCGGCGGCATCCCCCTTAGACTGGCTTCCACTCGCCTTCACATATTATTTCAACTTGCCAGCCTGGATCACCATCGTAACCTGCGCGTAAAGGCTACGGCAGTAGATGGTGTCATCCCCGTGATATCTTTGGAATTGGTAATACCTGCTCCTGTTCTTTATGTGGTCAGGAACGTCGGACTTGGGGGGATCTTTAAAAATGCCTCTGTCTTTGTGCTGGAGGTAGATCACGTCGACTGGTATGTTGAGCTCAAACTTTGGCAGAGGGTCTTTAAACATTTTCCTCCTCTTGTTACTTTCTTGATTGGCTTGGGTCGGGACTGCCTGCTTCGAAGTTGGCTCTTAGGCTATCGTAGGCCTTTTTACTCCCTATGTGGCCAGAGTTTGTGTCGGCATTGTTGTTATTACCGCGGAGGCTTTGGGTGCTTCTGATGGCTGTCTAGCACCCTAAATACCCCTTCAAACTTTGCTAGGACATCGGTCATATCATATGGTAGATTTAAAAGCAGATGGTCTAATAGCATTGATCCTGGTTATAAGCCCCTAACGAAAGAGCTCGCGGCTTAGGTCGAGTCAGCATCGTATACTAAGGACATCACTTCTAGGAAATGTGACAAATATTCCTTTAGGGACTCGTTTGCGGACTGCTCCAACCAGTTTAGGTCTTGCATGGTCTTCTGCTGTCTCTGGGCACTTGCATACTGCTTCAGGAAAAGTTTACAAAAATCTTTAAACTTGTTTATAGATTTCTTCGAGAGTTGCCTGAACCATAACAGAGTCGGTCCTACCAGGGTAGTGGAGAAGACTTTGTAGATCACAGCTTCGTCTCTGGTTTCCAGGGCCATCTTCTGCTGGAAATGATATATGTGATCGAGGAGGTCAGTCTTTCCTTCGAACGGTCTAAAAGTCGGGGTAGTGAAGTCCTTTGGCTTGGGCTTCAGCTGAATCTAGTTGGCAAAGACTGTTCGGTTGATCTCACGCACAGTCTGTTCTGCCAGATCAGCGAGGGTATGGCTGTGATGGGCCCCGAGTCTCTTACTCAACTCTGTCATCATCTCCTATTTTTAGTTGGGGAGTGCACCTTCCAGGTTCTTCTGGTGTCGTCTATCCACTGCCATTTCCACTCGGAAAGGCTTTGTCTGACTTTATTGTTCTCCCTGCATCCGCGATTTGGATGAGACGGGGACTTCCCTTGGCAGCTGCTGACCCCTAAACACTTGCTGGACCTCTTCGTCGAAATCCTCCCTTCGCCTGCTCCTGGCCTTGCTTGCCAATAGCCTTTCAAGGCGGGCATTATCTCTACGAACATTGGCGACCTCATCTTTTAAACCCAAGAACCCAGGATGGCCTCATGAACCATCTCTGCCTTCCTGTTAGCTTCTGTCAAGGCGTCAAGTATTTGATCCATCTTTTGTTCCAGACTGGGTCGCGCATCCGGGGAGCTTTCTTTAATGTCAGGCTGCGTGCTTCTTGTTGTCATTCTTGAGGGTGTCATCTAATGTTGTATGTCTTCTTGTTCGGGGAAAGCGCTATTGTGAGACTCTTACTCTTTCTCTCGCACCCCATTTTCCCGCAGATAGCACCAAACTGTTGGTGGTATTCTCACTAATTGTCCACATGTCTTCAAACTATTGGTGCTAGTTCTACTAACTGTCCACGTGTCTTTATCGCAGAATGCTTTTGATCTCAAGCCAGACCAGAGAGGCGGAGGCAGCTTCCTGCAAAGACTCTCTGATGCTTAAATCAAATATTTACTCCCGAGATTGAGTAGCAAAGACTAAGTTTTTCTTGCTTATAAAATTTTTTATGCCTGTATATCCCCTGTACTGGAGAGATATATGGCATATATATATAATCCTGAAATCGAGAACCTACCGGCTCTCAATCCCAGGATCGAGTACCTTTTCTCATTATGACTTACTCCGGAAATCACGGGTTGTGGTTACTGTAATTTTCCTTGCATTGTTTTGATCTACTTTCCGCCATCTCCTATGGTATGAGCCTGGCATAGGCGAGACTTTGACAACCCGCCGTCCTGTCAAGACGGTTTGCCCAATGCGCACACCTATCCAGGATTGCATTGAATGCCCTGTCTGGGTCTGGAGCGCTGCACTGCCTCCAATGATCTTCTGGTAGAAAATCCTCGAGGCTTCTGACCCCCAGCTGTCGAGGCAAAAATTAGATTGAGCTGAACCCGTCCAAGGTCTGGGATTGATTCAGCCCTGGCCTGCGACAACCAACGGGCCCATGTCGTATCACATGCGACTTGTATGGCATTCAAGCGATCCTCCTCGACACGCGTCGAACGGTGTGTCCCCTACCATCTGTTCCGCCACTTAATCGTCCACGTAGCACACGATCTAGGAGTGGGCCTGATCTAATTACACATCCATAGGAAGGAAAAAGTACATTCAAGTATTATTACTTTTGCATTAATCAAATACTATAATTTGGTACATACTAAGAAATTTAAATTAAATACAGCAATATTTATATTCAGAAAATATAGACCTAGTCCCTGTTGCTAAATTCAAATCCCATGTACCGCTGTGTATATAAATAGAGTATTGCAATATTTTTTTTAGCCCTTAGCCGTTAGATTAATATATATATATATATATATATATTTCTTAATTTAATAAGTATTTTTTTAATCTAACAATTATTATAATTTAAATAATTAAAAAAATAATAAAAATAAAAATTTATTATTTAATAATTTTTTCTCAACAACTTTACTGTAAAAAAAACGTGTGCATGATAACACATTTGCTAAACGCATTAATGATTGTTAAATTTATAACCAGTTATTTGGCACATTTATTATTGAAGTTGTCATGGATTGACAATATAGGCCCTGAAACTGTTTGTTCCTTCAAAATGAGCCAAACTGCACAACAAAATCCGTTACAACTTTTAGTACCATAAATGGTTAAGGGTAATTACCAATTTTTGTTTTTTTTTTTTTGGTCATAAAAAAGTGGGAATACCAATTTTTGTTATTTGTTATTACGTAGTAGATACCCCAGACAGCAGCATGTGGATCCTAGAACAGAGTACACTACATACATATTCACATGTTTACCTTTGGAGAAAATTCAGAGAATTATATATTAAAATATTAAATAATACTAAATATCTCACCTCATATTTCACTTTTACTTTTATAATATGTAGCTTGTATGACTTGACGTGGCATATGATCGAGTATCATATAGTTGATACTTTTATAATATGAATATAGAGCTTGTATGACTCGATGTGGTATATGATGGTATATGATCGAGTGTCGTATAATTGATGAATATATTTAACATATTCGTAGAAATTCAATTCATCAAATAAACAGTATCAATGCATCCACAATGTTAGACGACATTAAAAGAAAGTGATAAATAAAGTAGAATTCTTATTATTATCCTAAAATATTTAACTATGGGTCCGCTCTTAGATCATGTACCACGTGGACGATTAAGTGGTAGAATAGGTCACAAGGGGCACACCGTCCGACATGTGTCCAGAAGGACCGCTTAAAAGCCATACGAGTCGCACGTGATACCGTATGGGTCTGTGGGCTGTCGAAAGTCAGGGCCGAATCTATCCCAGACCCTGAATGGATTCGGCCCAGTCTACTTTTTACCTTGATAGTTGGGGGTCAGGAGCCTTGAGAGTCTTCCGCCAGAAGTTCATTGGAGGCAGCGTACTGCTCCAGACCCAGACAGGGCATTTAATGCAATTCTGGGTAGGTGTGTGTATTGGGCAAACTGTTCTGACAGGACGGCGGCTTGTCAAAGTCTCGCTCCCGCTGGGCTCGAGCCAAAGGGGACGGCGGAGAGCAGGTCACGACGATGCAAGGAAAATTACGGTAACCACGGTCCGTGATTTCTGGAGTAAGTCATGATGAGAAAAGGTACTCGATCTTGGGATTGATAGCCAGAAAGCTCTCAGTTCTAGGACTATATATATATATGAGTCATGCATCCTGCTGAGGATATATACACATACAGAGAGAGACATATAAAAATTTACAAGCAAGAGAAAAACTTAATCTTTGCTACTCAATCTCAGAGATAAACATCTGACTTAAGCATTGGTGAATCTTTGCAGGTAGTCATCCCCACCTCTCCGATCCGACCTGAAGTCAAAAGTACTTTGGGATAGCGAGGATACGTGGACAGTTAGCAGATACAGCATCAACAATTCAGAGATACGTGGACAACTGATAAGAATCGTCACCAACATTAACTATATAATATAATAATACTAAAGAATCCAACCCTTATATAATTAATTAGTAATGCCAACTAACGGATTAAACACTAATCAATTAATCAGCTTGTATGAAAAAAGTTCGTACACAAATTGGGATATCTTCTTCTCTAGCATTATTCATATTAGAATATTGATCTTAGTTATCATGTCAACAATGTTTCTAATTATAGAAGTGCAATCTACATCTTTCTGCCCTCTCCCCTTCTTTTTTTATTCTCTTCGCCATCTTCTTCCCCTACTAGAAATGGAGGTCTTTCAATCTCTCTCTTCGGTGGGAAGATTCATTTTTTCAGTCGTTTTATTATGATTTTAAATATCCTTTCATTCGGGAATGTATACCTCTACTCAGATTTAGATCTTAGATGATTTTGGCTGTATTGTATATTTTTGGTATTTTAGTCCACCTAGACCTAAATTTATAGTAAATTTTAATGAATCTAATATTGTAGATACTTTTTGTATGATTTTCTTCCAGATCGTACATATTTGGATGGTTTAATTTGTGGTATTTGTTTTTCTATGACTTTTTGATTTGAAACGAGAGATATCAATAACAGATATTGAGTGAAAAGTCATAACGAGCCTACAAAAAATGTGTAGAGGTTTATTGAAGTGCACAATAACAATAATCCACAATGTTCCAGATTAATTTTACGAGGATCATAGTACGCAAAATTTCTCTTAGAACTTTAATTAATTTATTATGAATGTTTGTTTTGTAATAAAAAAAATCCTTCAACGAGTATGATACTATCTTTCTATTATTAATTATTAAAGAAAGCATTTCATTAAAAAAAAAAAAAAAAAGTTTCTAGCCATAGTGTTTTCAAATAAGGTCCATTCCCAAAAGAACATTCACATTAAGTATGACTTGTCGTCAGCTTGTTATATTTGCATCGGACGAACTGACTTCACTTATAACTATCAAAGCACATCAAAAGTGTCAATTTTCCAATTTGAGCTCAAAGATGAAAATAAAAATTGTCAACTTTGCAAGACCTCACGCCCCCAGACTTGACTGACTCCAACTAAAAATTGACTTGTCTTGACTATATATATATTTATATATTACACAAATGCCAGTTTTTCCCAATATTTCAATATGGCTTCATACAATTTCTTTTTTTTTTTTGAAAGCATACAATTCCATATTTAGCCCAGAAACAATATCCAAATTTCATTCCTAACTAGCTATTTTACCACATATTATTTGGCGCATCGTTATGTACGGTCACCTTTCTTAGAATTATCTTGTATTGGGTGTTCATCAAATCAAATTGACTTTAAAACTAAGAGGTATCACACAACGAGGGACGACGACGAGGGGTTCAATCAAATGTCACGAAAAGCCAAAATAATTTTGACAATTGAACTTTTTCTTTTTTGTATGTTCCCCTCTGACTCCTCCAAACTAGTGTTCCGGAATATACAAACAAAAATGTGGTCTTAATTTTACTCTTAACATACCTCCTAAATATCAATATTGTTTAATTAAATCAGTATTTTATATTGTAATATTAGAATCATTTTTCACTTTAACAAATTGGAACTAATTTTTATTGCGATTGTGATGACTAGTACTATTAGTACTCGACATCAAAAAGCAGAATTGTGCAAAAATGAAACAACGCATTGGAGTCGGAGGACAATGTTCTATTTTGGCCATGTTCACATACGTCTCATTCTTTTTAGGGTTGAAAGTTGTACTTAGCTGAACAAAAGCCCTACAATAACAATTAAGGTCATTAAAAGCCCGTTGACTGTGGACTACCTGACTCTGTCAAAATTTCGAGTATAGAACATATATACCACGGTATTTGCTACATACAATGACGATAGACCACCGATCAGTGGCCTAGCAGCAATGTTGTAATCCTAGGAGTTAGAGGTCGCGGGTTCGAACCTGTCTCTTTCGGAAGTCTTAATTGTGAGGGTACCTACCTGCCAAGCTAGTGCCCCTTCCTCTGCCTCCAGTGTGGCGTTCTCATTAGTTATTCGGATGGAATTCAGGTGACTCACTCCACCGTCCAATAGTGACAACCCGCGCATAGTCTTAAGAAACATTCTTGAACATTTCTTAAACGGGGTTGAAGCTCCTCCTATGATCACGTCCAAGGAAGGTCCTCTCCTCTCCTTTTCTTTGTCAAAAAAAAAAAAAAAAAAGAACTCTGTGAAACTTCCTTATGTTTGGACTTATTCATCATTTAACTTGTACCACTACTGGTTTCTGGGAAGTCACGAGTGTTGGTGTAAATCGTTGATAAACAGCTTCCCTCATAGTACTATAAGAACCTCATTATACGCAATTGTTTTCACGGCACGAAACATCAAACGAATCCTAGTCTTAAACCTTCCAACGTTTGTTCTACAAGTAATATGTTCTTTTCTCAGATAAATCCATTCTGCACCATTAGCATTGCGAATCGAATGAACTCAGAATTTTGCAGACACAACCGACCATAGGATACGTCTTCGTGTTACACAACTCGTTTTGTTTTCCTCTTTTTATACTCTAATTAAACGCCAGCTCTATCAAAAAAGAGGGCAGTAATCTTAAGTAAGAGATTTAAATGCACCCTTACAATTTGCAAAAATATCTGCATTTATAACGGCTAGAATATCTAAAGCGTTATCCGAACAAGCTAACCACAAACAAATAAAAGAAACAACAATCAAACTTTAGAGCTTAAAAAAAGTGCAAATTTATTGAGTGAAAATGTTCGGGCTAGACTAAAGATATCGATAGCCGAGTATTATGATAACATTCACATTATCCTCGGAAAGACCAAAAATTATACCGGTACATGTTACGTGTTAGTCCACAACACTGTCATTGCGTCTACAGTAAAATCTGCACGACTTGGTAGCGCACATAAAGATCATTAGAGAGCATCAAATGAACAGAAAGACCCTCCAGAGTTATATAGCAAGCCGTTTACCCGACAATAATCATTTAAAAAAAAAAAAAAAAAAACATACAATTTTTGGACAGAGCAGTTTTGAGTATCTATGTAATAACAGTGGGGGCAGAGCGACCGGTGAATTCCTGCATCTTTGAGAGTTTGAGAGCAACCTTAACCTGTAAGATAACAGATTTAGTCAGTACATTGAATTGGTCAGAAGGTGAATCAATAAAAAGATTATAAATAGTAACTCACAAGAGGAGCAAGTGCTTCTTGGGAGTCTCTCCCAGTTTTAGATGGATCTTTTTCGTACTGCTCAATGTACAGACGGATGGTTGCACCTTCTGAGCCAGTGCCTGAGAGACGGAAAACCTGCAATTTTGAGGGAACGCAAAAAGAATGGATGAATCAGCTGACTATTGCATATGCATACCACTTCAAGATTATTTCAAAGGCTACTTAAAGCTACTATTAGTATGACCTGTAAGTTCCTAGAAAGGACTAAAAAATACTCGATACAGTTTAGGAAAAGAGAATTCAATGAGGATTTTAAAATCTGAGAAAAAATGGCTCTCAAAGTTCCCCAAAACGAAACCAGCTAAGCCTTTGCCAAGAACTTCAGCCACTACAATAATTGTGGCAACTATCATGCTCCGAGTGCTTAACAATTTAACGTGTCAGAATGGAACTCACCAATCTAGACCCATCCTCAAACAAGTATCGAATACCCTGGTGCTTTGATATGGAACCGTCAACAGGATCCTTGTATTCAAACTCATCACCATGGACAACCTTAGAAACATCTGGGCATGCACCCTTCACGATCCTGTGTAATAAGCCGTACAATTTCATCATAAGATCAAAATAATTTGCTGAAATAACCAACCATAAACAAACAAATTTTAATTTACAGCTGCCAACTCCTTATCAACAAGTTTGGTGAACCTAGACTCAAATTGTCAAATATTCATCAAACATAACTGAAAATCTATCCCCGGAGTCTTAAGACCTAATCTTCCGGTCACTTAAAAAATTTTCAATGAATCGCCCATGTTGGAATGACAACTCCCCATAAATTAAATGAATGGATGATTATCATTCAACAAAGACATACGACAATGAGCAATCCTTCAGCAGAGGATTGACTTCAGTGTGGGCAGTTCGGTTTATATGTATATATGGCCCTATATATATATATATATATATATATATATATATATGTGTATGTACTTCTATATATTTTAGGTTTGCGTAAGGAGGATGCTTTTGGTGTCAAGAGTTAGCCACATCTGAAACAGCGAAATAAGATGAGAAAGGCAAAAACTACAGAGTGCAAATGTGGAATGACAATCACACATAAAGTATAAACTGCAACTGCAATTGCGGTTGCGGTTGCAGGTCGCTCATTTTGTAACAAATAAATGAGAGTAGGGTCAGAAAAACAGAAAAGAATTCAACTTAAGAACAATTGAAAGCATTTACCCAATCAGCAAAAGTTCAATAATCATGAAATTGGCTCATGCAATTTCAGATCCAGCTTCTACTTTAACAGATAGCAATATTTAGTAAAAACGGTATCTTTAAGATAGAAGAATAAACACTCGTATCTAGCTTCTACTTTACAGATAGCAATACCTAGTAAAATTCTTATTTTTAAGTTGAAGAATAATCTTATTTTTAAGTTGAAGAATAAACATACTCATTAACTTCAGGAAGAGATGATTGCAGCTTGACCAAATATGCCATTAGGTCCTTTGCTGCACCTGCATCCACATTCTTCAAGCACCAATTTGAACTAATTAAGCGTGCAAATCTGGTTTCCATACATGAAATTGAAATACTAAAATAATACTATACCTCGTAGTCATATCGAGTATAATAATGGCGACCATAGGTAGTCCAATGTTGACGAACTATTTCTTCAACAGTCACAAGCTTTTCTCCACCAAGGTTATCCTTATTCTTATGTGCAAGAATAGATAACCAAGCCAAAACTGCCCAGATCCCATCTTTCTCACGAATGTGGTCCGAGCCTGTCCAAGGACAATGAGACAAACTTGTATAGATTTCCATCTATATGAGAGAGTTTAGTTACTTTACAAATGGTAATACCAAAACTCACCAGTTCCAAAACTTTCTTCACCACAAACAGAACACAATCCAGCATCCATCAAGTTACCAAAAAATTTCCAGCCAGTAGGTACCTCAAAAAACTTCAAATTCAAATGCTTAGCTACAACATCAAGGGCAGCAGATGTGGGCATGCTCCTACACGTAGCAATGTAAAGGTACAACCATGAATAACCACTAAGAGAAACATCGACAAACACAAAAACTAAAGGGCTACTAACAAAATCCATGAAAAAGGTTCTACACAGAATCAAAAAACTAACACAAGCTCCAAAATAAAACAACAAACAAATACAAGATATCAAAACCCCGAAATGAATCATATAACCCAAGTGAAATTGCCCTTTTCATAAGGTGTGGAATGTCATAATTGTTTATTCATACTTTTCTGATTTCTTTTATTTATTTTTCCTCCTTGTCTTATAGGTATTTTTGGCTGGTTTGTTTCCAGCAACCAATTTTACGTTCCATATTTCAAAGATTGTGTTTTGTTTTATTTTTCCTGTTTTTAGACTTGGAATCCCTGTTTTTAGGGACTGGTTTTTTGTCTATTTGTAGAGGCTGTTTTCTGTGAAGTCTCTATAAAACCTGGTTGTATTTTGGGTTGTAAATGTAAATAAAATAAGAAGGTTTTTTATTCTAAGAGTTTGGTTCAGATCTAGAAATCTGAACCAAACCCTTAGATAAAAAAAATACAAATGGCTCAGATTCAAGTTCTAAAGTAACCTCTAAAAGTCAGGGTGCAAACACACCTCTGCCTAGCAGTTCTGAAAGTGTTGTCGTACCTATTACTGGTCACAAACTCAACGGCCAAAACTATCTTCAATGGTCCCAATCCGTGACGATGTTGATATGCGAAAAAGACAAAGATGATTACCTCATGAGTGTTGCTACAGTGCCACCAAGGGAAGATCCGAAATACTAGGTCTTGAAATCTGAACACAACATGGTTATGTCATGGTTAATTAATTCCATGACTAACGATGTTGGGGAAGATTTCAAGCACTATGCACCATGAAAGGGTCGATTCATGGTCTTTGGCAATGTGAGTTTACTCACTCAGTACTTCAGTACCTTATATAGATATTGGAAACAACTTGATTTATTTGAAGATTCTAAGGTGAGATACCTAGAATGTAATGCTAAATATAAAAAGATCATTGAAAATGATGGAATATTCAAGTTCCTCTTAGGGCTGAACAAAAATATAGATGAGGTAAGAGGAAGAATAATGGCAATTAAGCTTTTACCATCAATTCAAGAAACTTTGTCAGAAGTAAGAAGAGAAGCAAGCAGGAGGAAAGTTAAGCTTGGACCACAAAATCCATCGTTGCCCAACCCAAACGAGAGTTTTGCCCTTGTTACTCCAAATATCAGCTTCTCAACTAATAACTTTGCCCAAAAAAAAGGAAGGCTCTGGTGGGAACGAGAGTTTTGCCCTTGTTACTCCAAATATCAGCTTCTCAACTAATAACTTTGCCCAAAAAAAAGGAAGGCTCTGGTGGGAGCAATGCAAAAAATCAGGTCACGCCAAACAAACCTACTGGGATCTTCACGGAAAGCCACTTGATTAGAAACCATGAGAAAGTCGTGACTATATAGTTGCTAGACAAGAACATTAGCTAAAGAAATCAGTCCATTCAACAAGGAACAGCTAGAAATTCTTCAGAAAATGTTTAACCAGACTCTCAATTACTCCCAACCAGCTATATCTCAGCCAGTTCCAGCAGCAATCAATGTGGGCACTGGTTCAATTGCACAACAAGGTAATTTCTCCATTACCTTGAGAACTCAGTCAAAGAAAAACAACTCCTATGTAGTTAACTCAGGAGCATCGGACCACATGACGGGTAACTTATCTCTTTTCCATACTTTTACACCTGCTCTAAAAATTTTATGGTGAAGATTATTGATGGTTCTTTAACCAAAGTGGCTAGAACAAGCTTAGTAATTTTGTCCAAAGATCTAATTTTAAAATCAGTTCTCTTGGTTCCACGTTTGAACTGTAACTTATTGTCTGCAAGTAAACTTATAAGGGATTTGACATGCGTTACTAATTTTTTCACTATGCATTATGAATTTTAAGACTTAGAATCAGGGAGGATGATTGGCAATGCTGAGGAATGTATGGGACTCTACCTTCTAGATGATTCACGAAATCTTGATAAACAAGCTCACTATGCAAGGAGTGTCATTTACTATTTTTCTTTCTTTTAATAACGAGAGTGCAATTTTTCTTTGGCACTACAGATTAAGTCACTCTATCTTTTACACTTGAAAAAGATGTTTCAGAATTTATTTAATGACATTAATCCTAAGTTCTTGTAATGTGAAATTTGTCAATTATCAAAGCATATTAGATTCAATTACCCTATTTACATTTATAAACCATCTCAACTATTTTTTATCATTCACGGTAATATCTGGGACCTTCTAGAGTCAATAATATCTCGGAAAGTAGATGGTTTGTGTCATTTATTGATGATCATATTAGACTAACTTAGGTTTATCTTATGAAAGAAAAGTTGGAAATAAAATCCATTTTTCAAAATTTTCATACCATGATACACAATTTCGAACAAAAATTAAAATGTTTTAGATCAGACAATACTAGAGAATATTTTAACACTATACTTGGGAACTTTTTTGAGAACAATGATATAACCCAACAAAGCTCATGTTCTGATACTTCTCAATAAAATGGAATTGCAGAAAAGAAAATTAGGCATTTACCTGAGGTTGCTCGATCCCTTATGTCTTCAATGAATGTGCCTAAGAACTTTTGGGGGGAAGCTGTCTTAACCGCAACCTATCTAATAAACTGAATGCCTTTACAAGTCCTTAAGTTTAAAACTCCTTGCCAAACGTTGCTCTTATGTTATCCTAACACTAAAATCATCAAAACACCATATCTCCAAAAATCTTTGGTTGTACTGTGTTTGTATATGATTACTCTCAACATCGGAGCAAATTAGATCCTAAGGCTATTAAATGCATATTTCTTGGTTACTCTCCCAGTCAAAAAGGTTACAAATGTTACTCAAATATCACTTGCAAATTTTACACCATCATAGATATAACTTTCTTTGAAAAAAAATCATATTTTTAAAAAATTCACATTCAGGGGGAGAAACTAGAAGTTCAAGAATGCGAATTTTGGCAAGAACTAGAAATCTCAATACTTTAACCACCCAAGACAAGCACTATCCCCAATGAACATAATCTGGCCATCATACCCAAAAGCAATGAACCTGACACAATTGAAACTGCTCCAATAACTCCTCCACATGGCCAACACCATACACTACCAACAAATTCAGAGCTACGTGTGTAGCCAAGAAGGAAGAAATCTCAAGTGGAGATAAAGCCTCATACATCATTTAAACAGAACTAAGGATCTAACTCGACTCCACAAAGTCCAGGTAATACAACTCTCGAGTCTTCTCCCTTGTATAGCACTGATAATGATCTTGATATTCCCATTACTTTGAGGAAAGGTATAAAGTCTTGCACACGACACCCTATTGCCCAATTTATCTCATATGATAGTCTCTTACTAAGATTTCGTACTTCACTACAAATATGACAATTGTAGACACCCCTAAAATTATCTATGAGGCCCTCAGAAGACCAGAGTGGAACATAACAATTGGGGAGGAAATTAATGCATTGAAGAAAAATGGAACTTGAGAAATCTCCAATCTTCAGTAGGAGTTAAGTGGAACTTTAATGTCAAATACAAACCAGATGGAACAATTGATCGTTACAAGGCAAGGTTGGTAGCCAAAGGTTTTACACAAACCTATGGCCTCGACTACCAGAAGACAATTGCTCCAGTAGCAAAATTAAATATTATCAGGGTTCTACTCTCATTGATAGCAAATTGTGATTGGCCTCTTTATCAACTCGATGTGAAAAATGCATTTCTCAATCATGATTTGCAAGATGAGGTTTATATGGAGATTCCCCCTGGATTTGAGATGCCAAGCAATACTAGCAAAATATGTAGGTTGAGAAAATCGCTTCATAGTCTTAAACAATCTCCAAGGGCACAGTTCGAAAGGTTTACAAAGGTCGTCAAAGAACATGGTTACAATCAGGGGCGAGCCGATCATACTTTTTTCTTTAAACGTTCACAAGAAGGAAAAATTGCTATTCTTATAGTGTATATGAATGACTTCATTTTAACTGGGAACCACTTTGAAAAAATGAGCAAACTAAAAAATATACTTGCAAAGGAATTTGAAGTAAAATACCTAGAAAACCTAAAATATTTCCTAGGGATGGAGGTGGCTCGATGCAAGAAAGGCATCTTAATTTTTCAACACAAGTATATCCTGGATTTACCTAAGGAGACAAGAATATTAGGCTGAAAACCTGCTACTACTCCCGTGGAGTCCAACTACAAACTTGGATTAAGGAATGATTGTTCCCCTGTTGATAAAGGCATATACCTACGTCCGGTAGGTAAACTCATTTATCTAGCCTATACGCGGCTTGACATCAGATTCTCCGTAAGTGTTGTTAGTCAATTTATGAACAACCCTAAATAAGGAACACCTTGAAGCAGCTTATAGAATTTGTAGGTACTTAAAGATAACCTCAGGGAAGGGCATGTTTTTCAAAGAGGGAAACAGTGAAGAAATTGAAATATATTCTGATGCTAACTTGGCAGGATCCATTACCGACGAGATCCACTACAAGATATTGCACTTATGTTTGGAGAAACTTGTAATTTGGAGGAATAAAAAGCAATCTGTGGTTGTTAGAAGCAGTGCGGAAATTGAATATCGTGCTTTAGTCTTGAGCATGTGAAGGGATATGGCTGAAAAGGAACTTAAAATTACAGTTACAAACTCTATAAAGGTGTTGTGCGACAATTTAGCAACAATCAACATTGCAAAAAATCCTGTGCATCATGATCGTATTAAGCATATTGAACTTGATCGGCATTTCATTAAGGAGAAGGTCGAAGAAGGGATACTTGAATTTATTTGTACCTCCACCAACTCACAAATTGATGTTCTAACTAAGTCGCTGCCAAGTATTAAGTTCGAATTCTTAAGCTCTAAGCTAGGAATGATTGACATCTATTCCTAGCTTGAGGGGAAGTGGAATTTCATAATTATTATTTCTACTTTTTTTTATTTCTTTTATTTATTTTTCCTCCTCGTCTCATAGGTGTTTTGGCTGGTTTGTTTCCAACAATTAGTTTTATGTTCCTTGCTTCAGGGATTGTGTTTTGTTTTATTTTTCCTGTTTTAAGGCTTGGAATCCTAATTTTCAGGGACTGATTTTTTGTCTGTTTGTAGAGGTTGTCTTTTCTTGAAGTCTCTACAAAACCTTGTTGTATTTTGTATTGTGAATGTTATTAAAATAAGAGGATTTTCTCTCTAATTTCTTCATAAGGTTTCTAATTCTTCTGCGGAATCAATATGTCCTCCAGAAAAACATGATGTATTGTCTAGTACAATAACATTCTTATGTGGATCGTCTAATGAAAGCTCAAGTCAAAAGCAAACAAAGATATATATATATATAACAAATATGAGTAAATGTAAATTGCATTTGCACCTAACATACAAAAAAACCTTCTAGAAATTTACATTAACAACCGGCTACCAACTAGACTAATATTAGATGCTTCTTTACCATCAACTTCCTACAACCCCTCATTAACTTCAAAATCTAATGTCATTCAACTGAATCAACACAGATTCTATTTGAAGTTACAATAAAACATGAAGTTTAATTTACGTTCAAACTTGACCTTGGACAATTCCTGAAGTGGCCACCCATAAGTGAACAATATTTACATAGTTAAATATGCCAGAGTTAAGAATGTCTTACTTAGCTTAGAGACAATGACCACAACTGAAAACTCTTGTTTTAATTTTGTCTACTAGTGCATGTCGACCAAAAAGTTAAAACAGGAAGACATACTCAGAAAGAGGAGAGAAAAAGAGAGAACCTGGCAACACCCTTCAAACCAGCGGAAAAGTAAGGCATACAATCAACCGCATTTGCAGCAATTATGGCAACAGAATCCGATGGGGTAACAAAAAACCTAACAAAGGAAGATATGTCAGTAAATGAAAGACAAACAAGATAATAATTTCACTCATGTAATGTTACCTTTTACCAAGGATCATGTTACGGTCTGCGTCACCATCAGCAGCACCACCAAACTCTGGGGGTTCATCTTGAGACTCTGTCTTGCCCAATCCCATGCGAGCAACCAACTCTTTTGCATAAGTCAAATTGGGGTCAGGATGCCCTCCTCCAAAGTCTTCCTGTTTGCATGAAGTCAATAACAAACAAAAAGAAGGGTGAAATGAATGCACAACAAACATATTAAGAGTAATGAACGCGAGAAATCATAAAGTTGGCCAAACCTTCGGTGTGCAGTTCAATAAAGAGCTCTCTTGTGCGCCAAGCTCTTCCACAAAAATACGCTTTGCATACGCCCCAGCAACTCCATGCAAAGCGTCGTAACTTTAGCATGAAAAAATAGTTAGGTTATATTCTACATTATACTACATATATGCCTGAAAAAGAACTCAATGCACCAATAAGCCAAAGAAGAATTATGTACCAGAATGTGAATCTAGAAGAGGACAAAAGCTTCCGAATAGACTCAAAATCGAAAATTGACCTGGAAAGTCGAGAGTGGTCATAACAACAAAAACCAAAAAAAAAAAAGAAAGAAAGAGAGAAAGGAAACAGAATGCACTCATCAAGGACATCATGAATATGGGGAAAACAAAAAACAATCTAATATACACCATAAGGCTCTCATGAAGACAAATAAGATTTAACGAAAAAACAAAACATCATCTAACAAAATTTCGCAGCATACAAGCAATGAAGTGTAAAATCATTTTAGAGCTTCAACATTACAGCTCTTTAGGAAGAGGGAGGAAAGACTATGTAAATTATATTAAAGTAATTGTCTACGCCACACAGGTTCATTAGGAATGAGGAAAACAATAGAGGACGTGCTGACTCTAGAGGGGAAATCTTACTTCATCAGTTTTACATAATCGCTCGCAGAATCAAAAACCTCAACATTGAATTGTCCTTCGGGCCCCTGAAAGCTCGTTACACCTATCGTAGAGATGTCAACCTAGCATTTATATCATAAGAGCATATTAATGAAACTAAAGTAATGCAGTACTGTAAAGCTAATTAAAAGATAATAAAACTAGAGAAAATTGTGCTTGGGATGGGAGCATACATCAGGCAGATCAGCAATTAAATACTCCTTTATTGTTTTTGTGTTCTCGTATATCTTGTCAGTTGTTCCCTCAGGAGCAGGTCCACCATTTTCCATGTTGTATTTAATCCCAAAATCCTGCAATGAGAAAACAAAGAAAGAATATCATCATTATGAAATCATGTTGAGTCTACTATATATCAACTGAAAATAAGAAAATAGAATCTTAAGTTAACACGTGCCAAGAATAGTTAACACACTGCTTAGTATTCTAGCTTGTGATAAAAAATTCAAGACCAGTATTAGGAAAGCAACTGGGAAAACAAATGTAGATATAATTTTTTTCTTCCCACCAAAAAAAAAAAAAAAAGAAACTCAGGAGAAAGGAAAAAGAATATCTAAGATATATCACCTACCTCATTAGGACCACCTGGATTATGACTTGCAGTCAATATAAATGCTCCTGATGCCCTGGATCCCTGACATTGAAGTTTGGAAGTACAAATTCATGATCCAGTTTCTTGATACCAGATGCTATCACAGAAATTAGAAACGGGGAGGAAGGCATGGTGTGGTATTAATGCTTGATGAATTATAACTTACATCCACTCCAGTTCTTTCACGTATAACAGCTGAGACAGCAGGAGTTGAGAGTAAACCATTTTGACCAACCCAAATACGCCTTACTCCATTGGCTGCTGCCATCTTAGTTATGATCTGTCATTTGGAAAAATGAGATCTGACATTAGACTTGATTTCATAGCACACAGAAGATACATGCAATGAACTAAGATGTACACCATTTGGAACCCCTTTACTACAGAAAAGATGATTCAAAAAAGATAATAAAACAAAAATCATATAAATCATCTCTTTAGCCAAGCATGATGCTATAAAAGCAAAACAAGAAATCATAATCTCAGCAAGAGTAAAACACCAAAAACTAGAAAACATGAATAGAAATATTTTTCAGCAAATTCAGGGTGTAGAATTAACAAATAAGTGTTGCCATTTCTTTTCTTATTAAGTGTATAACATCGACATAGAGACACTTATCTTTATCAAGCAATACCAAATCATTTAAAAAATTCATCACCCTACTCTAATACAAATTAAATTCCAATTTGCAAGGTCTAACTTAAAAAGTGTACCCATCCCATTTTTGATGATATGAGGTGAAACGAATAAATCTCATGGTATACCACATAATTTGTATTGGGTCTTAATTAGATACTCCATGACCAAGACTAAAAATTAACATATAAATTCAAGATAAGCACAAATGTGGCTAGCACTAGCAAAGCATGGGCGCAAGCACACAAATGTACACAGACCTACGTATACATAATCATAATACACACACACACAGAGCAACATTAGGTATTTGAATTGCATTCAGTAACATTTCAGGACATAAAGTACCTGAATAGCGTCCTTCGAGTAATAGCGGCCATCACCAGACACAACAAGCGTCGCACCTACATACACAACCATACGTTGATCAATTCGAAGGGCATAAATCAGTTGAAACTTAGAAAGCAATAGAAGACAAGTGAAACTGAAGAAGAGTGGAAAGTCATTGCGAACAAAATGTGTGTAAGTAGTGTGCGTGTGTGTGTGTGTATGACAAGATCCTACCTCTAACTTTTTCTGCAGAAAGAGCATTGAAGGTTGCCTGAACAAAATTTTGCAAGTAATGAGGCTGAACAAAAACCTTCACCTGCAAATATCCAGAAACCATATTTATCAACATAACATAATAATCATAATAATAGCAAAGCTCAGTTGAACAGACCATAGCATGATACAGGCGACAGCACATTTAAGTAAGCAATATCAATTTCCTTAAAATTCAAAAACAAGGATTAAAGAAAGATCGAAAAGATTCAAAGGCAGAATCCTATACATACAAGGCAAAGACACAACCATCTGACCAAGTAACTTTGATGTTTAATATAGTAAATGTGTCTATCATTCAAAGCTATCCAATCCCCAATTAAAATATTCATAAAGAACAAGCAAGCTAACTAGAATACATAAAATTCCAATTAATTACTTTTCATAAAAGAACACAAAAAGAATACTAGATCTGATACTTCGGACAAGCCAATTTGACAGGAAGAAAATCAATCACCCTTAAAATTTATATCAAGACATAAAAATATTAACTAGTGATGGGAACAAAGGTGTGTGTATATATGTGTATGTGTTGTGTATATGTGTGTGTGTGTATATATAGATAGATATGTATGTAGCTCATTTCCTTTCTTTGTTCTCGGATTTCAAATATCACATACTGGAGTACACTCATTTCGTTAAAAATTAATTAAAGTGACCAGATTTAAACAGTTCATAAGCTACTTCGACGAAGGAAAACTAGATAAGATCCGATTCAATTAGCATCTAATTGTCAGAATCAGCGACGAAAACGGATCGGTCTGATCCAATGGAGATCACCACAATGAAGCAAAATTATCGATTCCGATTCACTGATCTAATAATCGCAAATCGCCCAAATCAAGCACAAATTCGAATCGAAAAAACAAAACGAATTCCACCATTGATTAAATCCATCAAATTCAACAACAACAACAACAACAACAAAATGTAATCGAAGAGATTCGGAATGAAATGCAAAGAGTAGTGAAACAAACCTTCTTGCGGAGGCCAGAGGTCCCAGGCTTTTGGCCATCGAAAGGCGTGGTCTCCACCCTCGAAACGTTGAACACCACCATTTCTGTACCTTTACTACTACAACACACGAGCTCAGATTTTCTGAGAAGAGAGAGAGAGAGAGAGAGAGATGCCTAAATAGTTTTGAGGAATGAGATACTCTATACTGTGATTTATAAGGTGAAATAAAAGGTGGCCAAGCCTTCTGACGAGTGACGAGTGTCCTTCAAGTTTTTTTCTTTTTTTCTTTTTTTTTTTGGTGGGCTTTTTAAGCTTCCTTTTTTTAAGCTGTCTTCTTATTATAGGGACATGAGAGGAGAGCGAGACACGTGACGATTAGATCCGGATCGTGTTTTATGCGATTAGCATTTTACAGTCCCCACGCCTCGTCTTTGTTTTGCCTTTATGCTATGCTATGAGGATATGCCTAACACCGTGAAATTTTATCATAATCAATAAATTGTGATATGGCATACAAAAGTGTAATTATAAAGAAAAGACAAATTAAGGCTTAGTGCCTAGTGCACGTTTTTTAAAGCTTTTTTCATAAATATCTGTTTTTAATTTTTAAAAAATATATATCTAATTTATGATGTGCAAAATATAAATAGTCTATATTTATAATGTAAATTTTATTTATGATGTATATTTTTTATGTGTAAAATATGAACGATATATATTTTAAAATATGTATTAATTTTTAGTATAATTTTTATTAATGAAATATAGACTATAGTATATATTTAATATATAATATATATATTGGTATATATTTCACGGGTAAAACAATAATAATTTATATTTTTCTAAAAAAAAATTGTATAAAAATAGATATTTATAGCATAAAAGTAAAAAATAAATATTTATAAAAATATAATTTTAAAAGCGAGCGTTTGTGAATTTTTTTCTAAAGAAAAATTTGGGGGTACACATGGTTTTAAAAAATAATAACAAAAATACGACATCATAACTTTAACGAGTTTTGATACGGTTGTTTTTCGGAAAATACCACATTATTTTTATCCTTTTTTTTCCTCTTTTTTTTCTCTCAGATCTGAGAACTTAGACCTCATCTCCACTGCTCTCGTGGTCGCCGACCTCGTTCCTTCTACCATTAACACCTACTTTTGTGGAGTATACCCCTTCGGCGTTCAAGGAGAGGAAGAGAATCTAGAGAATACAGCTTCAACGTCAGCAACACCACCTTTCAATGGCTCTGCTAGTTTGGATTTTGGCAACTTACGAGTAAGTACAGTAATAGCACGTGGCTTCCTTCTTTCTCCTTTTATATTTTTCCTAATATTTTTCATTTTTATTTGATTTTTGAACTGAATTTGCTGATTTTGAATTTGGGTTTTTGTTCATTTCTTAACGTGGGTTTGAGTCTTTCATGATTCAAGTACTATTTAGTCACTTTTCTTTTACGAATATGGGTTACTAGTTGATAATTTTCAGTGTCTTGTTAGTTTCTTTCTTAGTAGAAAAATAGTTAACTTAAGCTATTTATGGTCTAAATTAATATTGTGATACATTTTTTTTTTTGGGCATTAGATATCTAAACTTCCTTTGATCTCAGAGGCTTTTATTTATTCTCCCATTACTGATGGCTATCTGCTTGGTTTTGGTTTTGGTTTGTGCTTGTGAAGCTCTTCATAGATGAATTATGCAACACAAACAAACTCAAATGAATCAAATATATATATATATGTACTGGGATTAGTGCTCTATCTTAAAAGTTTTTACTTTGGAACAATTATTATGCATATAGTTTTGCCTAGTAATTGTAATCGATATATTTTAGGGGAACTCACTCCTTAATTTGGTACTCAGACTCTGTTTAGGTGGTGTACAATTTGAGAAGTTCATTGATGTATAGACAGATTTATATCTTTAATAGGTCATGGTTCTAGTTTCTCTATTGTGTAAGAATTTCTTTCATTTTTCTTTGTAATTTCAAAAGACAAGGGCATAGGTGACGAATAGCTAACCTTGTGCACCGTATATTTGTACTTTATTGTTTTTAACTTGTCTAAATTTTTATTTATTATTTGAGCATATTCACAACGTCTAAAGAATAATATGATTTTGTATTGCAGGCTTGAGAAAACGTTGAATCATTTCCTAGATCGAGTCTCGGATTTCCTTTTTAATACCATTTTGGTTTTCTTCGACGTGTCCCCTATACTGTTTCTTTTTCTTTTTTTTTTTTTTTGCATTTTTTTATTGCAAATGAAGACTATGTATTATTATTCTCTAGTTAGTCAAAAGTTTAATTAGGTTATAACATTTGATAGTATTTGATTGATGTATTATTTTACTACATGGCTAAAAAATTAATGTTGCATGTATTTGAATGGTCGGAAATACATAAAATCAAATGTCTCCTATTACATTTGAGATTTTCTTATTCCTAGGTGTTTGTATTATTATAATAATACAATTTATATGCATTTTGCATAAACTATTTGTGTTTTATTATCTTATACATTTGTATTCAAATCTTTAAGTAAAGGTTTAAATGTAGTGGATCTATGAGACAAAGATTACTATATAAGGACTAGTTACTGTAAGGACTTGTAAGGACTAGTTAGTGTCATCCATCTAGTAACTAGTGTTTTAGTTGGAGTGGTCACTAATAACTATTTTATTAACTAGTTAGAATTTGCTTATCGGTAATAAATTGGTAACTTATCTAATAACTAGTGTTGTCACATAATTATTTTGTTAAATAGTTGGATTTTTATTTATTGATTACTCATTACTAACCAATAAGTAGATTCTATAGGAACTGTTAACCAATAACTAATCTAATAACTGATTACTAGTTATTAATTACGAGTAATTGGTAACTAGTAATTAAATTTATTATAAGTTCATGTTTGTGATTGTTAACTAGAAAACAAAGACTAGATCAATGAAGTGCTTAGATTTGATGACAATAATAAGATATCAAGTTTATATTTTAGCTATACCTTAAATTGAAAGTAAATTTTTTAAAATGATGTGACAAATAAACAATAGCCAAATTGGTAACTAGCTACCAACTAGTTTTTGTTACTGGTAATATATGACTAATTACCTCTCTTGCAATTTGCCGCTAGTTTGGAAATCACTAACTAGATTGATCATTGGTAAACAAATCAATTATTAGTAATTAGTCTTGTAAATAGAAACAAATAACCAATAATCAAATTGGTCTTATATTTGAAACTAGTAACTAGATGGTGACTTAAAAATAAATTGGTTATTGATAATCAGATTAACTAGTTATTAGTAACCAAATTAATTTGTGGTTCATTACTAATAACTAGTGACCAATCATTGATCTTTGTAACTCGTCACTAGTTTGAAACTAATAACCATTTAGTAACTAAAAACCAAAGAAATTAGAGACTTAACCAGTAAGTAACTTGGTTGATAATCAGTAACCAAAAAAACGAGTAGAAATTAGAGATTTAACCAGTAAATAACTAGGTTGATAATCAGTTTCCCAAAAAACGAGTAACCAAATTGGTTGATAATCGGTTAGCAATAACTAGAGAAACCAGTAATCAAATTACTTAATAGTAACCAAATTAATTACAAGTCAACCAAAACCAAAGAAATTAGTAAACAATAATTAGATTGATTATTGGTTACTATAATGTTTATTTATTGGTAACTAGAATAATTTGAAACTAATTGAATACATGTTACCATCTTTATAACTCGCCACTAGCTTGAAACTGATAACCATTTAGTAACAAAAAACTGAAGAAATCAGAGACTTAACCAGTAAGTAACTTGATTGATAATCGGTAACCAATAATCAAATAAATGAGTAATCAAATTGGTTGATAATCAATAACCAATAACTAAAGAAACAAGTAATCAAATTAACTAGTAGTAATCAAATTAATTACAAGTCAACCAAAACCAGTAAACAATAATTAGATTGATTATTGGTTACCATATTGTTTACTTATTGGTAACTAGAATAATTTGAAACTAATTGAGAAAAAGAGGAGGAAAAAAAAAAAGAGTAACCCTTCTATCCGTAAGAGGAAGATAAAAAAAAAAGTTACTTTTTTCGAGGGAAAAAAAATTAAAGAAGAGAAGATTTTAAAAATATATATATGTAAAAAAAAAGAAAATAGAAAAAGAAAAAAGAAATATAAAAATTTAAAATGAGAAAAAATAATACGGTTCAATGAGTAAAAAAAAATAGGAAAGAGAAAAAATTGAAAAAAGGAAAAGTGAAACAAAAAATAATTTCTTATATATATATATATATATAAAGAAAACTAGCATGCGGGGAATCGAACCTAAATAGTAGAAAAGTAAAAGAAGACCCAACTATTGGAATTCAGCAAGATGTCATGCTTTTTGATATACTAGGTAGGATGCACGTGCTTTGCACGTGTAATGCTATTATGTAAGCAAAAAATAAAAAATGGAAATCAAAACAGTGTTTTAACTATTAAGAGCTATTGATTTCAAAAAAGAAAAGGAATTAGGCAAAGGGTATATTAATTATTAAGGAAATAGTTATTGATTTAAAAAAAAAAAAAGAAAAAGAATAATCAAAAAGACAAAATAACTTGACCAAATTTGAATCGTAAAAAAAGGGCGCAACTGGCTCTTTTATATAGATAATTTGTCAATTTTAAAAAGTTGTTTTATTTACAATAGTGCCATCGCACTTTTGACTCTTCACTTTTTTAAAAAATGCCAATTGTGTGCCGTACAGAAACAAATTAGTTCCCCTATCGTACTTGTGTAATTCTTTTTATTTTTTAATGATAAAACTCAAAAACTCCCTACTATATCATCCGGTGTCGAGCACTATGATATTATTTAGCATTATTTTTTTTGCAATAGAGAATTAGAGATATCTTCTACTTTGTTTCAAATTTCCTATTTAGAACTTTTAAGACAGAAAAATTTGGGATCATAGTCAAAAACTTTGAACTTATTTTTTCCTAACAAAAGGGGATTGCTTGCGTCTTCCTGCCTCCAGTTAATCTTTTGTTTTTTTTCTTAGTTGAATAGCCTCCGGTTAATCTTTTTAAGTATAATTAGTTATTTTTGTCCTCCCATGTTTTCTTTTGGTATGATTTGGTTGTCCACTTTTGACTTTTTGTCAATTGTCTCCTAGTTGGCAAAATAGTTCATATTTTATCCCCCACTTTTAACTTATTACTCATTTACTCAAAAATAGCAATATAATTCCTCTTTTGCTCCTAACACTAACATTATTAGAAGGTTGTCAAAGGGTAAGAGCCTAACAATCATTTCGTCTTTTAACTAGTTAAATAAACACAATTGCTAGTGTTTTTTTTTATTCAGCTATTACTATGTTTTAAGATTAAATAAATGAAAAAGAGGTAAAACAACATATTTTATATGATGAAATTAAAAACAAAAAGAGACATGAAATAGTCTTTTTTTTAATTCATTAGTAGGTGTCATAAAATATTTCAGAATAAATTTTCCAAAAAAGTGCGCAATTTCATGTTCAAAATGAGTACATACATAAAATTCTAAGTTAAAACAATAAAAAATATTTTTACTTTTCAATCATTGACGGTCTTCAAATAGTGAAAAGACCATTTAGGTTTTATCTATTAGCAATCTTCTAGTGTTTTGTGACAAAATAGGAACGATTATGCTATTCAAGCTGCAATTGAGTACAAAGCAGCAAAATAGGAACGATTCTGTTATTCATGCTATAATTCAGTACAAAGCCAAAAGTGAAGAGCCAAAAAAGGAACTATTTTGCTAGGGTAAAAAAAAAATCAGCTTACTAGCTCATTGCATATGTTTTCTTTCCCTTGGTTTTACACGGACCAACTGATATTATTTAAACCTCTATTTGGAACTCANAATTTAAGTTCTAAATAGAGCCTTAGTCTCACCCCCACGCAAAAGTCCCACTTGTAAAATGGTATTTATCTGATGGAATGTTTGTGGATGACTATTAGATTGGTGGCTAATCAAAGCATACGGATAATACACCTTATATATCACAAGTGGCGCTAATAAATTCGTTAAAAAGAGAGAGAATAATTAGTCATTTTTCTTCCTTACATTTACCTTTGGTATGAATTTGCACACCCCCTCTCCCCCACTTTTGACTTGCATTCTTTTTTTTTTTTTTTGAAAGAATATTCATTTGTCTCCTATGAAGCCAATAAATATAACGGGGGAAGACAAAGCTCAAGGGGACCAACAAATCCACAACTTCAAACCATGATTTCTGACTAGAGAGATACTGTACATGTATTAGAAAGACTAGATAACATGTTAAAAAATTACTATTGGGGTGCATTTTTAAATTTTAATCAAACTCATCCAACAATTTTTTCATTTAAATACAATATAAATAATAACCATGATCATACATAATAACATATACGGATATGTAACCAATGATGGAGTCCAAAATCCATTTTAGCGGGTGACAAATATGAAAATGAAATATTTAAGCTACCTTAGATAAAGAATCAATAAAATTTCGGTATGTTTTCATGTTTTTCAAGTTCAATCTCTAACATTTAGATTATAATCTAGAATTGATTATCCTAAACCGTACGTGTAATAATATGTACAAAGGTAGTTTTAACATTTTTTTTTCTGGAAAAAGTTAGTTCTAACACTATTTGATGCTATACTAGTGTTATTATTTTCTCAAACATAGAATAACAAGTGTACCTTTCATTTAAAAAATCTTCCCAAATAAGAGAGAGATAACACCTTATTTTATAAAATTACAAACTGTCTAGAAGAATTATATAAGAGTTACAAATAAGTTGCACATTACATGCTGTTCGGGTTTAGACCTCATGTTCTGAATAATTAATGAGACCTATTATTAATTGAAACAAAAAAAAGAGGATAATTGGAATCACGATTAAATTACAAAGTATACACAGGTGTAAGAGTTATCACAACACTGTCTACGTGTCGAAGTCCTGTGTAGGAGTTATCACAATACTGTCTACGTGTCAAAGTCCTGTGTAAGAGTTATCACAATATTATCTACGTATTGAAGTCCTGTGTAAGAGTTATCACAACATTATCTAAGTGTCGAAGTCCTGATGGACAGTCGATATAGAGAACGACACTTCCCATAATATCCTTGCCATGTTAGCGATTACAAGAATAACATACTTATGATATAATAATAATAATAATAATAATAATAATAATGGTGTAATAATAATAAAGACGAAAGAGTTATCATAACACTGTCACTACATATCGAAGTCCCGATAAACGGTTGTAATAAGTAACAATGCTTCTCACGGTGCCCTTGTACGTAGGCGGTTGCTACAAAGAATTTGATATAAAATATTGCTATTAACTCTTTCCACGTGCCGAGGCCACCTGCTGGTAGATTAATGAACTACGAATATGCTCGATCAGTAAGGGATTTTGAAAATTTTCTCAATCGTAATTCATGGTCATCAACGTAGACTCTAAGATCGTCCAAGAAACCAATGATATGTTCTCTAACATTGTCTTTCTTTCTATCAAATTTCTTAAATTGAGGACTACTGTAGTCCTTTAGATATGGCTTAGAAAGGATATACACAAGATAAGGAGGTTAGAAGTTTACTGCTGCGATAATTTTGTTAACTCTTTCTACCTCTACTTTAAGTGCATCTTGTAGTTGCTCTTTGGTAATGAAACTGTGCAAAGTTTCATTATTCATGTTCAATGGAATTGTGATAGGAGGATCGATAGGATTTTCTTGTGTTGTCAACATGGCAGGATTTTGACTGCCTACTACAGGTGAATTATTATTTTGACTTGATAAAAGAGGGATAGATAAAGTCTCCGATCTATTTTTTCTTTCCAATTTAGCTAACTTTCGCATCATCAGTTCTTGAGATTGCATTAAGCTTGGCAGTGTGCTTTTTATTTGGGCAAGAATTTCTCCTTGTTGAGCTGATGTTTCAGAACTTGGTGGATATTGTTCGTCAGCCATTTGAAAGAATGAAATAGAAAGTAGGAGGACAATAGAAAGATACGTGAGGCAAAAAAAAAAAAAAAAGAAAAGAATGGAAGTTAATAACAAGAAATTAAAAGAAAAAGGAGTGTGGTATTTGGACAGAATTTTGAGAAGTGAAACTGGTAGAATTTTGCCAGAGTTTCGGTATATGAAATAGAGTTCTGAGAATTAAAACTGACAGAATTTTGGCAGAGTTTCAATATTCAAAACAAATTTTGAGGAGTGAAACTAACGGTATTTTGGCAGAGTTTCGGTATATGAAATAGAATTTTTGAGAACGAAACTGCAGAGTGATGGGATGAACTTGTGGATCTAGGGAATCCTGGGAAAAACATAGTTTCCTTGACACTACTCCCTAGTGGAGTTGCCTTTTAATATTCGAGATTAGACCTCATATTCTGATTAATTAATAAGATCTATGATTAATTAAAACAAGCTAGAGGATAACGGAGATCATGGTAAGATTACAAAGTATACACTGGTGTAAGAGTTATCACAACACTATCTACATGTCGAAGTCTTGATGGGCAATCGATATAGAGAATGACATTTCCCATAGCGTCCTTGCCAGGTTAGCAGTTACAGGGATAATGTACTTATGATATAATAATAATAATAATAAAAATGTAAGTGTTATCACAACACTATCACTACATATCGAAGTCCCGATAGACGGTTGTAACAAGCAACAATGTTTCCCACAACGCCCTTGCACATAAGCAGTTGCTAGGATAATAATAATATAATGATACAATAATGATAAAGAGATGTAGTTGACATAAGCGAAAAAACCGACCATAGTATCAACTAGAAGTCAATGGGAAATTAGATAAAACAATAGATAAAATATAATGAAAGATAGTGATCGAACACGAAATCCCAAGCTCATACCACAGATCAAGCACAAAGTTCGAGGAGAGTAACTCGGTACCTAATCACTAAAGTGCGAATGTTAAAGCTTGCATGCAAATTAACTTGTTACACAAATTAATAGTAACGTAAAAATAACAAGATAATAGGAAGATGGTATAAAAATTATTTTGGTATTGGAAATGATATAAAAAATGGGACTAAAATGGATATATACAAGATTACCCAAACCTATATAAATATTAATAGATATACCGATTAGACAACTAGTTGTACAAGTCTTATACATGCATAAGCAAATAAAAATATATGAATATATATATATGTATGTAAATGTGAACGTGCAAGAGTATATATAAAAGAGAAATAATAAGAAAGATGCAAAGATGTGTGTTGACAGAGGTTTTGTCAATAATATACTTTGGAAATTACAAGATGTGACTTGTATGTGAAAAGGGTTGATAAATCAAAGCTAATAAGAAGACAATAATTTTATAGTAGTTCAGCCCCAAAAAAGATGAGCCTACGTCCACTGTTTTTCACTATTTTATGGAGAATTACAAGAGTTTCATTAAGTCTCAAGGTTAGAATCGAGAGAAAGAGATACAGAGTATAGCCCAGAAGTTTTTATAACAACACTGAGCTCCCTTCATATAGGTGAGGGTGGCTCAGTATTTTCCATTTATGAAAATGGGTAAGTGTGTAATCAAAAAATGCAATTTGAGTAACAATATAATTGTATAATAACTTAAATGGAATGATTGGTCGATCTCCATTCAGAAACTTATTTCTCTTTCCTTATAACCCGCTTGATGAAGCTTGATCTAGTTTCTTTTTCATACTGGTCGCACTTAACTCATTCGAAGGAGGTTATACTTAACTCATTCGGAGGAGGTTGCACTTCAATCAGAAAAATTCATATGTGACCTGACACGTTCAACTTGGTCGCTAATTTTCCCTTTTTGGCATTAACCAACTTATAGATTTTAGACCGCATAATAATTGTCCCCAGCTCCATTAGTTCTTTAAGACAAAATGGAGCTTCCTTCTCTGATAAGTGCGAGCTTAAAATGTGACATTATGATATAATCTTGAAAGCCTCGAAGAGTCGCCAATACTCAAATCCTATCTTTTCAGAATCACGCGTACTTTTTCCTAACAGACGCAACCACATGTCACCTTTTCTCAGGAGAGTAGCAAAACTCGAGGAGACTTCTCTATTTTTCGAGCATTAGCGATGACGCCAGCTATTGTTTTAAATCGAGACGTATCAAATTTCGAAAAAAATACTCATTTAATTTCAAAAATTAACCCTCACATGAATTTCGGCCATTAGATCCGAAAATTAAAGGCCTCCATCTACGGCTGTGATTTGATGATGCTTGAAATATATATATCAAGAATCTATCTGCCTCTCCTTCAAAGCTTCGAACCCTATTGCCTCCTCTTCTCTTTCATTTCTTCTGAAATCTAAAACATCCATAAGATAGAAATCCTTTTGGTGCCCCTATTCACTTTTCAACTCGCATAAATTCATCATCTTCTCCGGTAACATCATCACCAAAATC
Organism: Parasponia andersonii; assembly: GCA_002914805.1. Taxonomy (NCBI): domain Eukaryota; kingdom Viridiplantae; phylum Streptophyta; class Magnoliopsida; order Rosales; family Cannabaceae; genus Trema; species Trema andersonii. Next base: position 880,850 of record JXTB01000110.1, on the reverse strand, counting down.
CTTCAAGCAGCATCTTGGTTTTTCAGTCTCCAAAAAAAGGTTAGCATACATTCTCTCCTTGTCTTGTTTAAAGAATCATTGTTCTTCGATTTTTATTGGACCAGAGAACTTCTTATTTTACTATGAATCCCACATGGCTCATTTTTAGAAATAGAAAGTTGAAGGCTTGACGTTTGAAAACCAAAACCAGTCGAGTGACGAATTACTGAAGAAATGCTCGAACAATTTTTGATGAATCCATAGTTTGATTAGAATAAATTCGATGAACAGCTTGTTGTCGATGCAATCATAAGATTTGTGGCCCCAAATTGCTCGCATATAGCAAGGATACCTGATACTCACATAGAACTAAATACATCCCATATTTCTTCTTTCAGATATCTAGTAGCGAGGAACTTAGGGAGGGGAATGCGTTCTCAGGAGAATCATCCTTTAATACGAGCATTAGCTCTATAAATCTCGAAGACTATCTTGAGCCACAACCTGAAGTAGAAATAACTAGGATCAGGCAAAGTAGTCATCGCATAAGCAACCTCCCTCAAGACCAATGGCCTCAGCATATTAGGGATGCCTCTGCATTCGCAACGGGTTATAAATATGTAGAAGGAGATTGGTCGTGTAATAATATAAAGACGAGCTGTATAACAAACAAGCTCCAAAAGATTGGGTGCAACTACAAAATCGACGTCCCCCTTCGTCTACCCACAGAGTTCAATCGATCATACACACCTCCTCATGGAACCGTCTTATTCTCAGACGTAGTTCTCAGATGTGGTGTCCACCTCTCACTTCATCCATATATAAAATCGATCATCGATTATTATGGAGCTATCCCCTTTCAACTAATCCCAAATACATATAGATACATGGTAGGTTTGTACATCTTATACCATAAATTAGGTCTAGAATCCCCCACTCCTGAAGAGTTTGCTTGGTTCTACCAAGTAAAATCGAATCCATCAGATTTTGGCTTCTTCTATGCGAGCAAATGGTCGAATCAAGCAATAAAAACCATCCACGAAGTTCGCAACAACATGGGAAAATGGAAAAATCTATTTTTTCACTTTGACTACACGGATAATGGCTTCTTTCAAAACCTTGGTAGGTAACTTTCAACTTATAGCTTTCTCTATATAAATATATCAATCTGATCACATTCGTATGTTATCGTAGATAACAGGGAGCATCTAGGACTCTCCAAAGAGCAGCTCGCAAGGGTCTATAAAATAAATAACCTTCTAATCGAAGAATTTAATTGGAAGAAGCTTGGAAAAGCCAAAAATTTAGTCGCTTGTAGACTATTCCCTCCATTTTCTACCAACCATCTAACTAAACCCTCGAGCTTGAAGAAGAAGCAGAGGAAACAAAAGGAAGCGGGTGCCTCATCTTCTAAACCTAGGAAACGAAAAGCACCTGTCACTCCTACTATCCCAGAACCATCATCTCTAGAAGTTCTATTGCCACCAACTTCTCAGTAGCAAGAAGGTAATTTTTCTATTATTCCTTCTCTTTGTCGCATAACATACCTTGCATACTAACTAATTATATTTATACAAAAATGAGATTGGCAGCAGACTGCGGGAACCACCTTCAACACTGGGATCAATAGCAAAGTCTAAGACACCAGACAACACACTTCTCTCTTCGACGAAAGAGAAATTCGACACCTCAAAGAAGTAAAAAGTCACCTTCGAGGATGTCCCTATAAGCTCGCCTCTTCCTTAGCCTACTAAAATTACGAGCTAGCCTGAGCTATCCAAGGAAATAGCCAATTCTTCTAAGGGACCGAGCCAGGCTGATAAGGACGAGGAGCTTTTCGCACTCCTTTGCCAATTGCTAGAAAAAGCTGGCTTGAGTGCAGCCTTCATCGACTATTTCACTGCCAAGGATGGTTGGGAGAGGATGAAGCGACGATCAGCCAAGGTCGCTTTCAGTGCTGCAATAAGAATGTTGGCAAACGTAAGCATCTTCTATCTTCACTCTTCGGCGCATTTTTCTTGTATTGATGTGTGTTATATTTTCAGACTGCTACTGCTGCTGTTTTGATGTATGACCCGGTCCTTGAATGTATGAAGAACGGCGAAAAGGTTGAAGAAATGACCCAAGCATTCGAGGACTTGGAGAAGATTCGTGAAGAAGAGAGAAATTCCTTCGAGTTAGGGAAGCAGCAGCTGCGTAAGGATCTGGTCAAGGAAAAGCTCAAGGAAAAAATTAAAGAACTTGAGAAAACCATCTGCGAGCATCCGAATGTTCTGAAGGAGGCAATAGCAGAGGCGGCTCGCAAGATTGTAGAAGAGTTCAGGGCTACTAAAGGCAATGAGCTCGAAGAAAAGGCCAGTGACATCGCCTCGTCGACCATAATATATAATATTTTCTGCAAGCATCCGGATTTCGATTCTTCCGGTGAAGATGTGGTCGAGTTTGTCCAGAGTTGGGAGGAAACCGAAACTACAACAAAAACTAAAAATGGTGGAGTGAGCACATCTACATAATCATTATATATTTTTTATGTTTATCCCTATAAAACAATTAAAACACATTGCATTGTAATATAAAAATACATAATTTAACCAAGTAGTCAATTACTAGGTGACTGATCGGTATGCTATTGTGATTCGAATCCAACTAACTTAAAACAAGTTTTAAGTGTTAGGATAAGTTAGGTCACTTAAGAAAATAGCAAGTATGAGTGATGCGAACTCAATACTATTTTTCAAAAGTTCCACAGCAAAATAAAATATAGCAATATATCACATCGAACAATGAATGTTTTGCTTAGTTACTTTATTGTTCGATGAGGAAAATTGTGTAATACGACATTCTATAGCATGAAGGGAGGAGAAAATCCTAAGATTTTAAAAAATTTTAGAAATTCGACGATCTAAAATTCCAACCCCTCTAAATAAACGTTTGCATAGTCCCTTAGTAAGCGAGAAAGAGATAACATTCTGATCCTATTGTCCCCCCCNGAAGTTGTTCTGCACTCCAAGCATGTTCGATCTTTTGTCCACCAGTGTGGGCTAGCTTATAGGTCCCAGGTTGAATGACGGCGTCAATAACATATGGTCCTTCTCAAGAGGGTCCAAATACAGTAGCACTGTGCTCTTTATTATTAGGTAGAACTTGTCAAAGAACAAGATCACCAACTTCAAATTCCTTGTTTCCGATTTTAGAGTTATAATATCGAGTAATGCACTGTTGATATGATACGATCCAAAGCTGAGACTACTCGCGCCTTTCTTCTAAAAGATCGAGCTCAATCCTCATTAGTGCATTTTTCTGATCTTGCTCATAAGCAGATCGTCGTAGAGAGCTCGTACCAATTTCTATTGGTACCATTTCTTCGTATTCATAAGCTAAAGAGAATGGACTCTCTCCAGTAGTGGTTCGTTGAGTAATACAATAAGCCCATAATACTTCAGGAAGCACTTTTGGCTAAGCTCCTTTGTGTTCTTCCAGCTTTATCTTTAGGTTCTGTTTAAGTATTTTATTTATAGCTTCGACCTATCCATTAGCTTGTGGATAAACAACAATGGAAAAGCTCTTCTCGATGCCTAAGTTGTTGCAGAAGTTACAGAATTCATCGCAGTTAAATTCTTTCCTATTATCAGAAATTATAATATGTGGCATACCATAACAGCAGATTATAGATTTATAAACAAAATCTATTATCTTCTTTGTGCAAATGGTACTCAAGGCTTCAGCTTCTGTCCACTTGGTGAAATAATCGACTATGACCACTGCATACTTCAATCCACCTCANGTTGACATTTTTCACACCTAGAAAATTCCATTGTATCCTTCTTCATAGTTGGCAAAAGTACCCTTGTCTGAGAACCTTGTTCGCAAGTGCCTGTCCCCCTGAATAATTTCTGCATATTCCTTCGTGGATTTCCCTCATACTGTAGTGTGCTTTTTTAGATACTTTATTATAGGATCCATCCACGATGGTCTTTTGTCAACCGGCATGGTCACTTGGGGCTCTACTTCGATACTTGGTTTCACAAGAAATTCGATGAGAACCACATTTAATAATTCTGCATCTTTGGTTGAGGCGAGCTTAGCTAGAGCATCTACCTGAGTATTCTTAATGCGAGGAAGAAGTTGAATACTATAAGCGGTAAATATCAAGAATAGTTGTTGTATCTTCTGTAAGTAGACCATCATTCTTCCTCCTCTTGCTTGATAATCGCCGATCACTTGACAAACGACCAACAGGGAATCACTGTATACCTCAATCATCTCGACCTTCATTTCTTATACGAGCTTTAACCCAGCTATCAGTACTTCATATTTTTCCTCATTATTCGACACTAGAAAATTGAAGCGAAGTGCAAAATGAATATTATGCCTTTCAGGACTGATTAGTACTAAGCTCGCACCGGCTCTATTCTCGTTTGATGATCCATCGATGTAAAGCTTCCATAATCTTGATAAATCTATAGCAGGTTTTTCGATCACTTATGTGGGAAGATTGACATCATACGTGAACTCTACAATAAAATCTACGAGAGCTTGACCTTTAATCACAGTTAGAGGTTGAAAATCACTAATGGAAAATTTGTCCTGAAGCCTCAGGTTTTTGCAAAACCTCCTTTAATGGAAAATTTGTGAAAAGATTGATGGAGTACACATGAAAATAAGGTCGAAGCTTCTTGGATGCGACGACGAGTGCTAATGCCAACTTCTCTATCTTTGGATATCTCGTTTTGGCATCAAGAAATCTTTTACTTACGTAATATACAGGTCGCTGTATATTTTTTTCTTCTCGAATTAACGCAGTACTTGTCGCATATTTGGAAATAGTAAGATACAAGTCTAACTTTACCCCCAGGTTTGGCCTCGACAAGAGTGGAGGAGAACCCATGTGTGTTTTCAATTCTTGGAATGCATGCTCGCATTCTTCTATCTACTTGAATCTCTTCTATCCCTTCAATACTTCGAAGAATGGTTGGTATTTATCGGTTGACTTGGATACAAATCGACTTAATGCAGCCACTCTTCCTGATAGGATCTGCACATCTTTGGGTTTACGAGGGGATTGCATATCAATTAGTGCTTGTATCTTCTGAGGGTAAGCTTCGATGCCTCACTAATAGACCATGAACCCCATGAATTTTCTAGATCCTACTCTGAATGTGCACTTCTAGGGGTTCAGCTTCATCTGATATCTCTAAAGAATTTTGAACATCTCATTAAGATATTTGACGTGATCTTCTGCTTTCTTCAACTTTTCCAATATGTCATCAACATATACTTCCATTGTCTTGCCACTTTGTTTTGCAAATATCATATTGACAAGACGCTGATAAGACCCTCCTACATTGATAAGTCCAAAGGGTATTTTCTTGTAACAGTACAATCCTCGATCGGTGATGAAAGAGGTATGCTCCTCATCTAGCTCGTACATGGGGATTTGATTGTATCCAGAATACACGTCCATAAAGCTTAAGAGTTCATGCCCTGACGTCGCATCAATAAGCTGGTCGATTATTGGAAGGGGAAAACTGTCCTTCGGGTATGCTTTGTTGAGGTCAGTGAAATCGATGCAAGTTCTTCACTTCCCATTGGGTTTCTTCACCAAAACTGGGTTTGCAAACCAGTTTGGATAAAAAGATTCCCTGATGAATCTAATTTCGAGCAACTTATCTACCTCTTCTTTTAATGCGAAATAGCATTCTGGATTCATGGCTCTTCTTTTCTGGCGTACAGGCTTCTTTGTTGTATCTATATTAAGGCGATGACACATGATATTCAGATCAATCCCCATCATATCCGAATGTCGCCATACGAAGATATCCAAGTTTGATTTCAGAATACCAATGAAGCTCGCATGGGTTCTTGAAGCTTCGCTCCGATTTTTAGAGCCTTTAAAGACCTGTCAATCGACAAATCTTCCAAGTCTTCTAGAGGTCCAGTCTTGACCTCTTCATCGATTTCTCGAGGGTCGAGGTCTTCGATTAATGTTTTGCTTGACGCTTCACTTGACGCTTCACCTTGTAGCTGGACCATTATTGTGCGAGGTGCCACATCTTTTGCTGCGAGATTTAAAGAATTATTATAACAAGTCCGTGTGTCATATTGGTTGCCTTGCATTTCGCCTACTCCATGTTGAGTCGAGAACTTCATTGCGAGGTGGTAGATTGAAGTAACTGCTCAAAGTTCGCTCAGTGTTGGTCTTCCTACTACAACATTGAATGCAGAGGGATAATCCATAACTAAGAATTAGGTCATTACTATTGAAACCCTAGGATAAGTTCCAACGTTGACCATTAACTCAATCATGCCCCTAGGCATTATGCTGTTACCAGTAAATCCATAAAGTGGAGTGATAGTGGGCTTTAGGCCACTTTCATTAAACCCCATTTTCTTGAAAGCGTCATAGTATAGGATGTCGACAGTACTTCCATTATCAACCAATGCTCGCCATAGCTACGTGCTTCCATAGTTGATCTTGATGACCAACACATCATTATGCGGGTAATGGACCTCTCTCGCATCCTGCTCTGTGAAGGTAATATCCATATCTGGTACCCGTTGAAGCTTTCGTGGTCGCTGTTCAAGGTGCATGACATTGGTCAATGGCTCCTATCGAGCTTCTCGTGCATACCTATTTTGCGCCGTCTTCGAATCTCCACCAACATACAGTCCTTCAAAAATAGTTCACACTTCGTGTTAAATTTATGGAGGTCACTGTTGGTTTTCTTCTCGCCGTTCATTATTCTGCCTGGTGTACTACCGCAACCGCCCTTCTTTAATTAATCTTTCGATTTCATGCTTCAAGGCATAGCAGTTATTGGTATCGT
>JXTB01000110.1:849027-865497 GCA_002914805.1 Parasponia andersonii | reverse complement strand
TTGCTATATTTTATTTTGCTGTGAAACTTTTGAAAAACAGTTTTGAGTTCGTATCACTAATACTTGTTGTTTTCTTAAACGACCTAACCTATCCTAATACTTAAAACCTATTTTAAGTTAGTTGGATTCGAATCGCAATAGCATACCGATCAGTCACCTAGTGATTGACTACTTGGTTAAATTATGCATCTTTATATTATAATACAATGTGTTTTAATTGTTTTAGAGGGATAAACATAAAAAAAAAAATAATGATTATGCATATGTGCTCACCCACCGTTTTTAGTTTTTGTTGCAGCTTCGGTTTCTCTCAACTTCTGGACAAGCTCAACCATATCTTCACCAGAAAAAGTCGAAATTCAGATGCTTGTAGAAAATATTATATATTATGGTCGACGAGACGATATCACTAGCCTTTTCTTCAAGCTCTTTGCCTTCAGTGGACCTGAACTCTTCTACAGCCTTGCGAGCCACCTCTGCTGTCGCCTCCTTCAGAATATCCGGATGCTCGGAGATGGTTTTCTCAAGTTCTTTAATTTTTTCCTGGAGCTTTTCCTTGACCAGATCCTCGCGTAGCTGCTGCTTTTCCGACTGGAAGGAATTTCTCTCTTCTTCACGAATCTTCTCCAAGTCCTCGAATGCTTGGGTCATTTCTTCGACCTTTTCGCCCTTCTCCATGCATTAAAGGACCGGGTCATACATCAATATAGCAGCTGCAGCAGTCTGAAAATATAACACACATCAGTACAAGAAAAATGCACCGAAGAGTAAAGATAAAAGATGCTTACGTTTGCCAATATCCTCATTGCAGCACTGAAAGCGAGCTTGGCTAGTCGTCGCTTCATCCTCTCCCAACCATACTCCGTAGTGAAACGGTCGATGAAGGCCGCACTCAAGCCAGCTTTTTCTGGCATTTGGCGAAGGAATGCAAAAAGCTCCTCATCCTTGTTAGCCGGGCTCGGTCCCTTGGAAGAAGTGGTTGTTTCTTTGGATAGCTTAGGCTAGCTCGCAATTTTAGTAGACTGAGGAGGAGGCGAGCTTATAGGGACATCCTAGAAGGCGACTTTTCGCTTCTTTGATGTGTCGACTTTCTCTTTCATCGAGGAGGGAGGTATATTGTCTGATGTCTTGGACTTTGCCATAGACCCCAGTGTTGAAGGTGGTGCCCGCAATCCGCTGCCAATTGTCATTTCTGTACAAATATGATTAGTTAGCATGCAAGGTATGTAATGCGACAAAGAGAAGGAATAATAGAAAACTTAAGGAATAATAGAAAACTTCTTTTCTTGCTGTTGAGAAGTTGGTGGCGATAGAGCTTCTGGAGATGATGGTTTTGGGATAGTAGGAGTGGCAGGTGCTTTTCGTTTCCTGGGAATAGAAAATGAGGCACCCGCTTTCTTTTGTTTCTTCTGCTTCTTCTTCGAACTCGAGGGTTTAGTCGAACAGTTGGCAGAATATAGTATAATATATACAAACCTACCATATATCTATATGTATTTGGGGTTAGTTGAAAGAGGACAACTCCATAATAATCGACGATCGATTTTATATATAGATGAAGTGAGAGGTGGACACCACATCTGAGAACTGCGTCTAAGAATGACTCGGTTCCACGAGGAGGTGTGTGTGGTCAATTGAACTCTGTGGGTAGGCTAAGGGGGACGTCGATTTTGTAGTTGTATACGATCTTTTCGAGCTTGTTTGTTGTACACCTCGTCTTTATATTGGTACATAACCAATCTCCTTCTATATAGTTATAACCCGTTGCGAATGTAAGGGCATCCCTAATATGCTGAGGCCATTGGTTTTGAGGGAGGTCGCCTATTCGAAGACTACTTTGCCTGGTCCCAGTTATTTCTACTTCAGGTTGTGGCTTAAGATAGTCTTCGAAATTTATAGAGCTATCTCCTGAGAATGCATTCCCCTCCCTAAGTTTCTCGCTACTAAACATCTGAAAGAAGAAACATGAGATGTATTTAGTCCTATGTGAGCATCAGGTATCTTTGCTATATGCGAGCAATTTGGGACCACAAATCCTAGGATTACATTGACAACAAACTGTTCATCGAATTTATTCTAGTCAATCTATGGATTCATCAAAAATTGTTCGAGCAACTCTTCAGTAATTCGTCACTAGACTGGTTTTGGTTTTCAAACATCAAGACTTCAACTTTCTATTTCTAAAAATGAGCCTGTGTGATTCATAGTAAGATAAGAAGTTCTCTATTCCTATGAAAATCGAAGAATAATGATTCTTTAAATAAGACAGATAGAGAATGTATGCTAACCTTTTTTCGGAGACTGAAAAACTGAGATGCTGCCTGAAGGATTTTGGTGATGACGTTACCGGAGAAGATGATGAATTTGAGTGAGCTGAAAAGTGAATAGGGGCACCGAAAGGATTTCTGTCTTATGGATATTTCAGATTTCAAAAGAAATGAAAGAAGAAGATGAGGCAATAGGGTTCGAAGCTTTGAAGGAGAAGCGGATAGATTCTTGATATATATATATATATATATATTTCAAGCATCATCAAATCACAGTCGTAGATCAAGGCATTTAATTTTCGGATCTAATGGCCGAAATTTATGCGGGGCTTAATTTTCAAAATTAAATGAGTATTTTTTTGAAATTTGAAAAGTCTCCTCGAGTTTTGCAACTCTCCTGAGAAAATGTTACACGTGGTTGCATCTGTCAGAAAAATGTACGCATGATTCTGAAAAGATAGGATTTGAGAATTTGCGACTCTTCGAGGCTTTCAAGATTATATCATAATGTCGCACTTATCAGAAAAAGAAGCTCCATTTTATCTTTAAAAGCTAATGGAACTGAGAGGGCAATTGTTGTGCGGTCTAAAATCTATATGTTGGTCAATGCTAAAAAGGGAAAGTTAGCGACCAAGTTGAATGCGTCAGGTCGCATATGAATTTTTCTGATTGAAGTGCGATCAGTATGAAAAAGAAACTAGATCAAGCTTCATCAAGCAGGTAATCTACAAAGAAAAGGAAACAAGTTTCCGAATGGAGATCGACCAATCATTCTATTTAAGTTATTACCCAATTATATTGTTACTCGAATTGTATTTTCTGATTACACACTTGCCCATTTTCATAATTAGGAAATATCGAGCCACCCTCACCTATATAAGGGGAGCTCAGTGTTATTATCAAAGACTTCTGGACTACACTCTGTATTTTTCTTTCTAGATTCTAACTTTGAGACTTAACGAAACTCTTGTAATTCTCCAGAAAATAGTGAAAAACAGTGGACGTAACCACTATAAAATTCTTGTCTTCTTATTTGCTTTGATTTATCAACCATTTTCACACACAAGCAACATCTTGCAATTTCCTAAATTCAATGTTGAAAAACCTCCATCAGTAAGAAGATGAGATGAGAAAGACCAAAGATTGATCACGACTTAGATAATAATAACAAGATGATGGTGGAGAATGCAATAACTGAAGTAGTAAATGCACGAACATATGTAAATAAAGGACTTGATGAACAAGTCTTGTACAAACGTGAGTGGGCTGAGGATGAGGACAGTCACGGGTTGATGAAGAATTGGAAGCCGAGAGCAATATGATGAGGGTGGATGCATGTGCATGCAACTTGAGACTTGGAGGCTACGGGCGGGCGATGGAGAAATAACAAGATAATGGTGGCGATGTTGATGGTGATGGCGTTAATAAAGAAAATGAAGCTTTTAAGCTTCGGGTATGTATGAACAAGAGAGAGAGAGAGAGCACGTTTGAAAGTAAAATCAAAAGAAATTGTATTATTAGAAATTTAGGAGTTGAATCTCCTCCCTTGAATAATCATCCCTTAGTTTACAAGAAATCTTAAGCTACAAGGGATTAGGTGTCTAGCTTTTGTTGGCTCAAGCTAATCTTAATATAGAAGTACATAAGGCAACAAGTACTTGTAACTACGAGAGGACTAGGTGGCAGCTTTGTATTGGCTAAGCTTACAAGTTAGAAGCATTCGGAAGCTTCTAGAGGTCTTGAGCAGCTTGTTCTTGGAGAAAAAGAAGCTTATCTTGTAAGTGCTTAGGCTACAAGAGCTTGTGGCACAAGTTGGAGGGTTCTAGAAATTTCTAGAATAATGAGAACAACTTGAATTTAAAGTTAGGAGCTTGTACACGAGGAGAAGGATCTCTAAACTGCATGTAGTTTGTGCTTGAATGTCATATAGCTCGATCTTGGATAACATGTAGTCTGGGCTTAGATGAAATAATTCCAAATGATGTGTAGCTCATGTCATGCTACATGTCGTTTTCCTTGAGTTGTGTTGTTTGTCCCATACTACATGTAGCTTAGGTAAGTTAGCTTAATCCTTGGTAATCTTGTGCTTAATTAGCACTAATCTATGCCTTAGTATTAATTCTAAAAATTAGAAAAACCCCAAAACACATATTATGTACGTAAATACACATTTCTAAATAAAATATCATAATTAACTATGCATGTAAATTAAAACTTTGACAAGTTTAGCTGCATATATATACATAAACACAATCACTAATTCACACATGTATTTAGCATAAAATTATATTTTCTAATTTCATACGAAACCTAATACGATATAATCATTGGTAGTTAAAACCAATTAATTCTAAGAAAGAAACAAATTTTTTTTAAAAAAAAAAAGAAAGTTAAGGAGAAAAAAAATCTAGAGAGATAGAAAGAGACAAACTAAAAATACAAAAAAAAAATCACATTAAATAGATTACAAGTATTTGAGGATAGAGAAATAACTCAAATTTGATTTAGGAATGGGTTAAATATAGAAATTTAGAATTTAATGTGAAAATATATTAATTAATTGATATAATATATAAAGATCACACGTGTATAGGCACCAATTTAGTAGAATAATATTATAGGACACCAATGGTACCCAGCACTACAATGACGTATCAGTTGGTCACTGGCTAATCATAATTATAATTCAAATAGAGCTCAGATGAGACCTAATTTATTAATTAAATTATCCAGTAACAAACTGATATGTTATTGTGGTGTTGGGCACCACTGGTGCTTTATAATAATACTCTAATTGGGTATTTTTTTTATTACCTAACCTAATTAAAATTAGTTACGCAAGTCTTTTCATAATAAAAGTGAAGAGAAAAAATTATTAATAAATATATATTAATTTTTATTAATTTTTTTCAACTATCCAAATTATAATAAACGTTAGGTTATGATCCGACGGTTGAAAAAATAATTATTAAATTGAACATATATATATATATATATTTCTCCAAAATATATGCCCTTGCTTGTACGTAGCTTCGCCACTGCATGCAACCATATAAATCATACCTCTTATATACATTTATTGGCGTTGGGACTAGATCAATATGACTCCACTATCCAAGAGACCTTTTAGAGAATTCTTATAGACACTCACACAAAAAAGTACTCTCAATCATCAATCATGCAATTCTATCAAAAAAAAAAACACCAAATATGCAAATAACAAGTTAGTAACTGGAATTCTCTCACAGAGATTCTAAGAATAGAAAAAAAAAAAAAAGACTATTTACTTATCTTCATAAATTTTTCTCTTTCTGAAAAAAGATTATTCAATATCTTTGTGAATTTCTCTCTTTCTGAAAACCAACTTCCTCATTTATGTTTGTGTCTTTTTCAATATTACCTATTCCCCTTTTAAAGAAAAAGTAAAACTTGGAGAGCCAGAAAGAAAGCCAGAGAAGTGCTACACGCCTATTGGCAAGTCGATAGAGGCATGTAGCCTTCTATCACTTCAGCTAGTGATATTACTCCCATAATGGGAATCGTTCGCCTATCTAATTACACTTTTTGTTATATTTGATTATAAGTAATTGTCAACTATGGAAAAACTGTTTATAAGGGGGGAAAAAAAAAAAAAAAAAGCTTGAAGCACGTCTTTCTATGATTTTTATAATATTTTTTTATTTATATAAGATTATTCATTTATATTTAAAATTTTTATAAATATCTACCATTCATATTCAAACCAACCAAAAAATTTCGTGTTAAAACAAAATCCAAATTAATCTTATTTTTACTCACATATAGTTAAAACATATTAAAAATAACTTAAACATTTATTATAAGTCACTAAATTTGAACATAGAAAATAGAAATTTGCACATATTTCAAATTTAAATATATAATTTTACACAAACAAAAAATTTGATTAAAATTACATAAAAGACACATTTCAAACTTCAAAGTAGTTTTTTGCTATTAACCCCATTTCTAGTATAGATACTAATGTAATTGATCCCAAATATAAACATGTTTGTTTTCTAATTTCGATAATCCAATTAACTATTAATTAAAATTCCACTATCAATTATGATCAGAATATTTCAATTAAATAATAGAATCAACTCTAAGCTTTTATCCTTAAACAGAAGTCTCCAAAAAATAATCTCCTATTGTTCATACTAGAAATACTTCACGCTTTGGCTTAGTAAGTATATAGCTCGCTATGCAGTGCAAATTTTGTTGTCCGTACTAGTCCAATCTAATAGTAGTGTAACCATAGCTATAAGCTAGCCTGAGAATCTATGCTATTGGCTCCAAATAATTAACGAGCTTTTTAATTAATTAATTACAGAAATCATACCAGTAAAAGACTGAAATTGCATTCTAATTATCTATACATTTAATATAATTTCTTATGCAATATTGATTCGTTGCTCAATCACCAATTTGAATAACATCACGAGAACATATCTCATTGGTTTCTTAGTTCTTACTTATCTCTCCAAAGATTGTTAGTAAACATATTTCTGATTATATCGGTATTGACACACTCGTGCCTATGACTAGTGATCAGATCCTAAAATCTACTAGGATGTGTTATTTCACAAAATTATATATTGTCTACTATAGTTTTGTATTTTAACAAATATGTTTTATGAAATAATAAAATATATTAATCTAACTGCCATTTATAGTTCAAATAAATTCATATTTGAGAACACATATAACTAAATCAAGATTTAGAGTGAAGCTAATCAAAACCTACGAAATTTTTTCTTTTGACATATATCAAAATAATTTAACTTGTGATCCAACTAAATGTGTACACTAATACACTAGCTGACTTTTGTTGAACAAAATAAGCCAAAAATTTTTCTAAAGTCTGCTACAATATAAAAAAGTATCATCCTTTATTTATATAATGTGAATTATATTTAAGTCATTTATATTCGTATTTTTTTAATCTATGTCATAATTGCTTGAATACATACTGTTCGGAGTGATTTCTCCAAAATCTTCAGAAAACGACACGTGGCAAAGTTGAAAACGACACATCGCAATGAAGTGCCTAAAATGACACCAAACCCACTATGGGACAACCAAGTCCCCAAAATTAGAAAACCAGATACCCGCTCGGCCTAATGACCCACGAAGATGATCTGAACGATGCTTGAGCAATGGAATGCCTGAGTAAAGCACTAAGAAGACAGAGTTTAAAATAAGAAGATCAGTTCCTAGTCAGTATGTATGTTTTATGCCGACCAGATAAGGACCCACAATGGAAAACCAACAGAGAATCATGGGGAAAAGCAGTCAACCACCAAGAAACAACATAATCTCGACCAAGAGATATGATATAGGTGGCGTAAGTAATAAAGAAGTTGACACTTGGCCTAGTCACATACTTCTGTCTGTGCAAGTAGATAGGTAAGATTCCTTTCTATCTTTTTAAAGGGACATGTGGATATCAATCCTAACATTTTGGGGACCACGATACCATTAAAAATAGTCTCATATTCACCTAAAAGTGATAAGCCGCTTCAAATCTGCAAAACCTATTTGTCTTATTGCCTTTTCTCCCGCTACTGCTCCTTATTATTCATTTACTATTCCTTCAAGTATTTCATTGAATACATTATTAACTATGTTTTTGTGGAGGAGATTTGGCAAGTACTCTACTGACACTCCCAATAAGCTGGTGAAAAATCTATTTATGACTTTTTTTCAAAGTTACACAGACTACATTCATATTAAATATGGATTTTGACATCCTTCGAGAAAGAACCACCAATGGCACATGGTGTACGATGGTTCACGGACCAAAATCTACAACAACATATATTGTACAAATAAATTGATCATTCAAATAATTGTTAGCTATTGTTAGCCCAAGATTGACAACCTAAGAGAGGGGGTGAATCGGGTTTTAAAATATTTTACAAACTTTTCAATTATTCAAAACCATAGACCTCTAATTTAAAACTTTTTAGCTAAATCAACAATAATGCCAAAACATATAGCAATAATAGCAAGTATATTAAGCACACTAAATATTAAACACTCAATTAAATAGCTTGCAATAAAGTAAAGAATGCAGGAATAGAGAAAGTGTAAACTCGGTTTTTACGAGCTTCAACAAATACGACGGTTTGCCTACATCCCCAGCCCTCAACAGCTTGCTTTGAGTTTTCTACTATCGGATCAAGATTATGGGCTTGACCAACCCTTTTACAAACGAAGTAAATTCTTCTTAGGTACATCCTAGCCTTTACAATAATATTGACTCTGACTCTATCACGCCTAATTTCGGATTATTTTGACTCCGGTGACAACCTCACCTATACGGATTGTTTAGACAATGGTGCTAATCTTACCAACTCACGAGTTATTTATGACTCCAGTGGTAACCTCACCTAAATCAGGTTATTTATGAATCCGGTTACAACCTCACCTCACACTTAATAGTTTTTCAATAAACAAGAGTGAAAACTCACTCATAAATTCTCCTCACAAAGTAATTAATACAATTTTAGCTTAGAGAATTTGAGAACAATACACTATAGATGCTCTAAGATTGGCTCAATATGATTTGAAAGTGTAATTGATGTGAAAATAGACTAAGACACTTTGAGAGTAGATGAATATCAATTTAAGTTCATGCTCTTATCTTAAATACCATCAAATGAGGTTCTATATATAGATATCTAAGAAAACTAGCCGTTTATAGTCGTTATTAGCTTTCTGCCAAATATTTTGTCGACCAAAATTAACGTTGGTCGACCAAAAATATAACCGTTAGAGTTTGACACATCAGTTCAATTCCAACGGTCATTTTTGGCCACTGGTCTAAAAAGTGGTCGACCAACTTTGGTCGATCAAAATTAATATTGGTCGACCAAAATCATATTTTGGTCATATTTCAAATTCTGACAGGATTTTAGCATTTTTCAAATTTTAACAGCTTTTGGTGTTTTTCAAAAAACTGACTTCTAAAGTTATTTTAAACACTTTAAAAATATTAGAAATCAATTTAAAAATGATATTTTGGCTATTGCAAACTTGTTATAGTTCACAAAGATATTTAACAATAATTTAGAAAGTGTTTATCCTAAAACACATTCTTGTTTGCAAATAGAAAATCTTCTTTTAGCCTATTTCAAATAATCATTATTTCAAATATATTTGCAGCTTATTTAAACTTAAGAAATCATATTTTAAAGAATATTTTCCTATTCAAAGAGATCATTATTTTCTATTTTCAAACTCCTATGATAAAATAACTATTTTATGCTTAAGATAATTTAAAAACTCTTTTGAAAAATATGAGCCAATGTGAAGAGAATTTATGTGTAATGAACTAAATCAAATACAAGATTAAGTATNCAAGATTAAGTATGAATATATTCTATCTAGACATGATCTTGTATCTGGATTGTTCATCTTCAAGCTTGATTCTAATATGTCCATATGCATCTATTTTCACGCTTGATTCCTTGATTAACTTGAGGTAGAACTTTAATACCATTTCACTACATACTCAAGTTAAATCATTAATACTAAATCAAATATTTGTTATCTTCAAAATAAGAGTGAGTAAGATTGAAACCTTAATTTCCCAACAATCTCCCCCTTTTTGATGATGACAAATATTGATTTATGAGATAAAAAGAAATATGCGATAAGGATATTAAGTATGAAATTTGACAAGTTTATCTTTTTCCTTAACATATTTTAAGCTCCATCTCAAAATATGCTTAAGAAAGTTAAAGAGACTTGCTCCCCCTTTTTAACCCAATTAAGCATCATAAGCATATTAGGAGAAAATTAGAAATGTATGCTAAACAAAGTTCTCTCCCTTAAACTATGCACACTCATAAATGAATCTTTTCTCTTCATATTCATAAATCAATATTATTCTCCCCCTTTTGACGTTATTAAAAAGATAGAGACAAATATCAAACTAGATATTGCATAAAAACCAATTTACCTTTAAAAAAAAAAAGATTCTCCCTGTATGAATTCACTATACTACTTTCTCCATTTGAATTCATGAAAAAAATATATAAAAGAGTAATACTCAAACAATTTTCTCTCCATGTAAAAAATAATATGATAAGTTAAGCAATAAGGAGATATTGAGGAAACTAGGATTGAACAATCTTCAAAATAAGAATAACAATGTCAAACATAAGATTGAACAATAATATGATGCCAAAGAGTATGAGAAGTATAGCATATTATATGTAAAGAAGTTTTATCAAATCAAGGTCATGAAAGCTTTAAATATTTCACTTGTTGACAATATATTTCTTCAAGTGTAATCATCACAAAGCATAGAAGAGAAATTAAAATCATTAAAACACAATAGTGAAATAATTTCCTTTCCTTTATTTTTATCAAATTATAGAGAGCATAAAATTCATGAAAAATGATAATGATGAATTTAGCACAAGCAAACCATAAATATACTACCCCTCAATATATGAATCATAATCAAAATATCAATAGTCAAAGTAAGAAAAGATCAATCATATATGAGAGACATCAATTATGAATACCAATTATTTTTTAAAATAATTACCAATTATATTTGAAGAAATATAGTAACCAAGTTTGATGCTAATTAAAACTATGCCAATAGATACCAATTATATTTTGAAAAACTATACCAAGTTGATACCAATTAAAGTAATTAATGAAAGATAAAAATGACCAACTTGATATGAATTGAAATAATTTAAATCAAAAACACATTCTTCTTCTCCTTTTGATTTCATTAAAAAAGTTGTGTAAACATGAAGGATAAAATTGATACCAATTAACAAATGTAAAGGAAAAAATATGAATAAGCAACTAATAACAAGTATCCAATCCAAACATGATATGTTATCCAAATTTAAACAACCATAAGAAATAGATGTTCAGAAAAGATAAAATATAATAAAACATGTTTTGAAAGCTAATGAGAATCTTATATGTGATATTCATAAAAAAAAAAAATTGTTCTCATAAAAAAATAATGCGTAAAAATGCAAAATGATAAAGTTACAAAGTGCAAAAATTGAATTCAAGTAATGCATCATTTTGAGTTCAAATACATCACCAATATAGATAAAATAATTCAACTAATTATGCATAGTGTCTGTCATGTAAAACCTATCAAGCACTTGCACAAATATAAGAGTTTAAGTATTATACATTGTGCAAGCAATTTGAATCATATTTGAGCAATTTATAAATCAAATAAAATCACCCATACCATCCTTCCAAATGCTCTTCATCTTCTTTANATAGAGAGCATAAAATTCATGAAAAATGATAATGATGAATTTAGCACAAGCAAACCATAAATATACTACCCCTCAATATATGAATCATAATCAAAATATCAATAGTCAAAGTAAGAAAAGATCAATCATATATGAGAGACATCAATTATGAATACCAATTATTTTTTAAAATAATTACCAATTATATTTGAAGAAATATAGTAACCAAGTTTGATGCTAATTAAAACTATGCCAATAGATACCAATTATATTTTGAAAAACTATACCAAGTTGATACCAATTAAAGTAATTAATGAA
Source organism: Parasponia andersonii (assembly GCA_002914805.1). Classification (NCBI taxonomy): domain Eukaryota; kingdom Viridiplantae; phylum Streptophyta; class Magnoliopsida; order Rosales; family Cannabaceae; genus Trema; species Trema andersonii. Next base: position 853,643 of record JXTB01000110.1, on the reverse strand, counting down.
AGATAAAAATGACCAACTTGATATGAATTGAAATAATTTAAATCAAAAACACATTCTTCTTCTCCTTTTGATTTCATTAAAAAAGTTGTGTAAACATGAAGGATAAAATTGATACCAATTAACAAATGTAAAGGAAAAAATATGAATAAGCAACTAATAACAAGTATCCAATCCAAACATGATATGTTATCCAAATTTAAACAACCATAAGAAATAGATGTTCAGAAAAGATAAAATATAATAAAACATGTTTTGAAAGCTAATGAGAATCTTATATGTGATATTCATAAAAAAAAAAAATTGTTCTCATAAAAAAATAATGCGTAAAAATGCAAAATGATAAAGTTACAAAGTGCAAAAATTGAATTCAAGTAATGCATCATTTTGAGTTCAAATACATCACCAATATAGATAAAATAATTCAACTAATTATGCATAGTGTCTGTCATGTAAAACCTATCAAGCACTTGCACAAATATAAGAGTTTAAGTATTATACATTGTGCAAGCAATTTGAATCATATTTGAGCAATTTATAAATCAAATAAAATCACCCATACCATCCTTCCAAATGCTCTTCATCTTCTTTATGTTGAGATTGGACTCAATCATTACCTTTAATTTTTCGTTAGGATCCACTCATTCAAGCATAATACCATACCTACAACAACATCATCTATGCTTTTCTCCTTGAATAAGTTGTTAGTTTCATCAAATGTCACATACATAGATATATGTACTACTTAGTTCTTTTGTTGAAAAACTCTCTTTATGCATAAGTAGTAGTAAAGTAACTAGGAAAAGTTTCAATGTTGGATTTTGAATCAAAAATTTCAAATTGTCTTTGCTGTTTAAAAAAAATATTTGTATCCAAAGACTCTAAAAATATCTAATATTGGGATTTTGATTATTTTAAAACTTATAATAGTATTTTATTCAAAATAAGTTTAATCAACATACGGTTTAACATATACAAATAGTGTTGATGATTTTGGCCTAAAAGTATTCTAGTAAAATATTTGCATTCGACATAATCAAGGCCATTTGAAACCAATAAAGAAAATCATGTAAATCTTTTTGAAATATTATCAATTAACTCAAAAGCATAATATTTTTCAAAAAATAATTAATATAGTTTCTAAAGTGACATACTTTACAAATCTTGTCAATTCAAAAAAAAATTAGACTAAGTAAGCCATAACAAGATTCCTTTACTAAAGATTTAAAAGTGTAACCATACTAGCATGTCCAAATCTTAAATGCCAAAAGGAATAAACATTTTTTTTACTCAAAAAATTATACTCTTATTTGTTCAAAATTTCAAATTGAATATTTGAAAGAAACCTAATCAAATGATTGACAAAAATTAAGCATAATATATTTCTAGCAAGACATTTTTAAATATAGGCTAAGAATTGTTACTGATATTATTTATGCCAATAATCTTGCTTTTTGTATTGTCTCTAAAAATGAAATATCCACCATCATTGCTTTGTGAAAGTTGAGAATTTGGTGAAGTAATTGGTCAAGTTCTTGAAGTGCCCACTTTCTTGGTTGTACTAACAACAAAGATTTAAATTTGAATCTTAGTACCCACATAACTTTGGATTCTTAGGTGTAAGTCTTTGAACTCTTTGGTACCCATTATTATTTAACACTAAAATATGCATTTTTCTTGATAGAGCCAGAAAAGCATGTATATCCATTTTGGTTGCAATAAGTACATGTATATTTTGAGTTATCATTAGATGTTGCTTTGACAAAATAATTTTTGAGATACTTTTGTTTTACAAATGGTTTATATCCTATACCTCCTTTGTCAAAAATACATCCTTGTCCACCAAGCATTAAATCAAAATTCTTCTTTCTGTTGGTGAAATTGTAGATAATATTGGTTAAATCCAAAACTTTTTCTTTTAAGGAAGCATTTTCATTTTTCAAGGATTCATATAAATCACCATTCAAAATAACATCCTTTTCTTTTGAAAATTCCTCAAGTTCTTTTGATAAAAAAGATAATTGCTTCTTGAGAGCACTATTTTTCAAAACAAGTAATTTGTAGTTATCATGTAATTTATGAAAATCATCAAGTAGTTTATTATATGATAACTCTTCTTCGTCACTATCATTTTCAAAATCACTACTATCATTAAAATCATCAAGTGAGTCATTATCGAGTTCAAGAGATCTTACCTCACTATCGATAGTCATGAAGCACATGTTGTTTACTTCTTCTTCAATATTATCATCCAAATTATCATTATTGCTATCATCCCAAGTAGCTTTGATTTCTTCTTCTTGTATGGAAGATTTGAGAGTAATGATTTTNTTATGCCAATAATCTTGCTTTTTGTATTGTCTCTAAAAATGAAATATCCACCATCATTGCTTTGTGAAAGTTGAGAATTTGGTGAAGTAATTGGTCAAGTTCTTGAAGTGCCCACTTTCTTGGTTGTACTAACAACAAAGATTTAAATTTGAATCTTAGTACCCACATAACTTTGGATTCTTAGGTGTAAGTCTTTGAACTCTTTGGTACCCATTATTGTTTAACACTAAAATATGCATTTTTCTTGATAGAGCCAGAAAAGCATGTATATCCATTTTGGTTGCAATAAGTACATGTATATTTTGAGTTATCATTAGATGTTGCTTTGACAAAATAATTTTTGAGATACTTTTGTTTTACAAATGGTTTATATCCTATACCTCCTTTGTCAAAAATACATCCTTGTCCACCAAGCATTAAATCAAAATTCTTCTTTCTGTTGGTGAAATTGTAGATAATATTGGTTAAATCCAAAACTTTTTCTTTTAAGGAAGCATTTTCATTTTTCAAGGATTCATATAAATCACCATTCAAAATAACATCCTTTTCTTTTGAAAATTCCTCAAGTTCTTTTGATAAAAAAGATAATTGCTTCTTGAGAGCACTATTTTTCAAAACAAGTAATTTGTAGTTATCATGTAATTTATGAAAATCATCAAGTAGTTTATTATATGATAACTCTTCTTCATCACTATCATTTTCAAAATCACTACTATCATTAAAATCATCAAGTGAGTCATTATCGAGTTCAAGAGATCTTACCTCACTATCGATAGTCATGAAGCACATGTTGTTTACTTCTTCTTCAATATTATCATCCAAATTATCATTATTGCTATCATCCCAAGTAGCTTTGATTTCTTCTTCTTGTATGGAAGATTTGAGAGTAATGATTTTCTTTTCCTTATCTTTCTCCTTATCTTCTTCATCGCTTTCTTTTATTTGACTTGTGGTGGCATATGAGCTTTCAAGCATTTTCCATATTTTGTGAGCATTAGTAGCCAATTGAACACTATTATAAATATTTACATCTATACTACATAACAAATAATTAAAAGCACGTCCATTCCTAGAAAACATGATTTTGTCAAAATCATCATATTCATAAAACTATTTTTCAACGAATTTATTATCAATTATTTTTCTAGGAATATATGGACCTTGAACAATAATATTCAATAAATCATCACCCATAAATTTAAAAAATTTAAGCATTTTGATTTTCCCAATATTGTAGTCAATACCATTAAAAAAATGGTGGTCTAGTTGAAAACTACTCATTTGAAAGATTTTGAAAATTGTGTGGGCATGTCATCTCAAGACAGCTAAGTCTTTAAAAATTGAGCACCAAATTCTGATACCAATTATTAGCTATTGTTAGCCCAAGATTGACAACCCCAGAGGAGGGTGAATTAGGTTTTAAAATATTTTAACAAATTTTTCAATTATTCAAAACCATAGACTACTATTTTAAAATTTTTTAGCTAAATCAACAATAATACCAAAATATATAGCAATAATAGCAAGTATGTTAAGCACACTAAATATTAAATACTCAATTAAATACTTGCAATAAAGTAAAGATTGTGGGCAAACACGACAGTTTGCCTACATCCCCGGCCCTCTGTAACTTACTTTGAGCTTTCCACTATCGAATCAAGATTATAGGCTTGACCGACCCTTTTACAAACGGAGTGAATTCTTCTTAGGCATACCCTAGCCTTTATAATAGTCTTGGCTCCAACTCTATCACGCCTAATCTTGGATTGTTTTGACTCCGGTGACAACTTCACCTATACAGATTGTTTAGACAATGGTGTCAATCTCACCAACTCATAGGTTATTTATGACTCTTGTAGTAACCTCACCTAAATCGGGTTATTTATGAATCCGGTAGCAACCTTACCTCACACTTAATGGTTTTTCAATAAACAAGAGTAAACGCTCACTCACAAATTCTCCTCACAAAGTAATTAATACAATTTTGGCTTAGGAGATTTGAGAACAATATACTATAGATGCTATAAGATTGGCTCAATATGATTTGAAAGTGTAATTGATGTGAAAATAAGCTAAGACACTTTGAGAGTAGATGAATATCAATTTAAGTTCATGCTCTTGTCTTAAATGTCATCAAATGAGGCTCTATATATAGATATCCAAGAAAACTAGCCGTCATTAGCTTTCTATCAAGCGTTTGGTCGGCCAAAATTAATGTTGGTCGACCAAAAATATATCCATCAAAGTTTGACACATCAGTTCAGCTCCAACGGTCATTTCTGGCAACT
>JXTB01000110.1:828185-839723 GCA_002914805.1 Parasponia andersonii | reverse complement strand
AGATCAATTGCAAAGTTCTTGATGCCTTGTTTCTTACAAAAAAAAATTTTTTTTGACATATTTTTTCTTACATTTACTACCTTCAAGGAAAAAAAAAGATCAAATTTGAATAACACTTAGATGATTGAATGATTTTTAATTAGTAAGGTCTACGGGTAGTTTGAAAATGGGAATAAATCCTTCTCTCACGGGTCAAGGTGGCAAAGTCCCCAATTGTTTTTTTTTTTTTGAAACGGGCAAAGTCCCCAAGTCATTAGTCAGAGTATGTTGCAGATTCTGCACTGTACTGGGTTGCCCTAGTTTTCCTCATCTATAAGACATTAGTGAGCGAATCTAGGTTAAATAATAGTATAAAGAGAAATCGCAAAACATAAAAAGTGTAATTTTTTCCTTTTGTCTTTATCATAGCAAAATTTACACTCGTTAAAGTAGAAGTAACCCTCACATTAAAAATAAACCACTTGTAAAATTGCGTAGTGATTGTTTTCTATTTTTCCTCCTGTTAGTGAAAAATTAAGGTATTCAATCCATAACATATTCGAACTTCGAATCTGATACATGGTATTAAGTCCCTCTTTCACTTCATATTTGGCTTTGCATAGAGCTTTGTAGTTTTTCCTCTGCTGTTAATTTCTTGTTTCGTTAACTTTGTTGTTTGTACGTTTGTTTCTGTTTGTCGGTTTAGTGAAGGTTTAGTTATCAATAAATAAATAAACGAACGACAAGGAAAAATTCAATATATTTTTTGAAAGACATTTCTTAAAACATTTTAATAGACTGTAGTGAACTTTCATTTCAACTGAATGCACATAACTTTCATTTCAACTTTTTAATATATTGGAGTAACGAATAAAAAAGCACACAACTAGTGGATATTTTCAACTTAAGAAATCACCTACTTTTAATGCTTAAGAACTGAAATTCACAAGCTCAATAAATTCAAAAACTTTAGGTCCCATTCATAAACCTCACTTGAGTAGATTCACCGCTCTAGTTTTTACCACGCAACAATACATCAACACCCAATAACAAAAACAAAAAAGTGAAAATTTTAACCCATTTGTTATTGTCAAAGCAAGTAACGTTCTTAAAAAATTAAAAAAAATTAAAAAAAAAAAAAGGAACAAAAGCGAGAAAGTAAGCACACTCCACTAGTCTCATTGTAAACCTTTTCGAAATTTTTAATTTTCCTAAAGAGAGAAAAAGCAAAAGCCTAAACAGCCGCTGGAACAATTTACATCCACAATTACAGTCACAGAAGAAAACCCTCCCACCAACAATACAACCCCTCACAACACTCACCCCACCACCTACTACACAGACGAAATTATAAAAATTAAAAAAAAAAAAAAAAGTAAAAAAGAAAATAAAAATGATAAGGATAAGAATGAGACGAAGCTAAAAACATAAAAATAAAAATTAGCTCACAGAACTAAAGTTTAGCCTAACAAATCAGTCTCTTCTCTCACTCGTAGTCATCACCATCATCATCATCGTCACTCTAAGCTCAGCTCCTAACTCAACAAGCCACAGGCGCCACAGTTGGCTTCACCTTCGGCGGCCTTCCCCTCCCCCTCGGCTCCCCGCCGCCACTGGAGGCCGGAGCGGGAGTGGTCTTGGCCTTCTTCGGCGGCCGGCCTCGTGGCCTGCCGGAGCCTGGAGTCCTCTCCTTCTGCGGCGGTGGCGGAGCGAACGGATCTCTCGGCTTCGGTGGCCGGCCACGTGGCCTCGGCGGCGAAATCACGGCTCCAGGCGGGAGAGGAACCTTCGGCTTGGGCGGACGGCCTCGGCCTCTCTTGGGCGGCGCGTTGGGGTCGGGCTTCATGTAGTTGTTCTTGACGAGGACGAGCTCGCCGCTCTGCCTCATCCGGTTGAGGTGGTGCGAGAGGAGCGTGGTGTGAGCCACCGGCAAATTGCCGTACGTGGCCTCGATTTGCTTCGATATGGCCGACTTGTTCGAGCCATTGGGCTCGCTCAAGGCCTCGACCGCCGCGATTATTAGCTACGGAGAAAGAAAAAACAAGGAAAAGAAAAGAAAAGCTCGAATCAGGAAAATTTTCATGAAAATTTCAACCACATCGGGCAAAAATGGAGGAAAATTCGGTTATTTTACCTCTGAGTACTGAGGGAGAGACGGAGCTGGTGGTGGAGGAGCGTTATTTGCGTTACCATCCGAGTTCTCAGTAGCCATAGCCGTTTGGTTCCAAAGAAAATGAGTGTTTGGATAGTGAGAAAATCTAGAGAGAGGAAGAGAAAAAGAAGGAGGTTAGAGAGAGAGAGCGGTGGTTTGGTGGCAAAGGAACGCAGAGACAGTAGGTAAAGTTAGGGAGGTTTTTAAAATGGGGTTTGTTCTGGATCGGATCGAAAAAAAAAAAAAAAGGAAAAAAAGGAAGAGGATGAGGGAGTGATCCAACGGCTGGGGAATACGAGATTGGTTACTGATCCAACGGTTTTGCTTCATTTACAACGAGAACGCGCGGATCGATGACGTGGATAAAGACTCAATTGGGGATTCGGACACTGTGAGAGGATAGATATACTACTTTGCCCCTCATTTTGAATTTTTAGGCGTTTCGAAATTAAGCGGAGTGAGAATCACCTGTATAAGATTTCCGTGCAGTCGCCACGTGTCGGGTATGGAAGGGGTATATTGGTGAAGCTAAAGCAGGAAATTATTAAGATCTGAACCAATAGGATGTTGACATTAAATCGAGCTCACGTGAGGTTGATGACGTGGAATCACTGAGTTTGAGAGAGCTGGGATCAGGCATGCAAGTGCGGAAAACCGGGGCCCACCTTAGTAACTATGTAATCGTCCGCCAGATATGTATTCAAGTAGGTGTACGGAGGATGGTGCTCCTTAGGAGCAGAGGCTTTCCCGCCAATAAGGAACTGAAATCCCTGCTCTGATAATTTTCGGCTGACTTTATTTGAATAGTATTTGACCAAACATCCTTAATAGCTCTTGCAAGAATCAAACTTCAACCTCTGTACTTTTTTCCCTCTTTGAATAATTATATATATATATATATGTTGGCCAATCTAATAAATATTTTTTTTCTTTATTTATTTATGGGTAGGTATTTTTTTTTAACCGTTGGATCACTATTAGATGGTGATCTAATGGCTATAATGAAGTGAATGAAAAGACGTGCATCATTTATGCTCTTTCTCTCTCTTATTTTTTATAATAAAAAAATGTGCATACTAAATTTTTATTGGCCAAATTAATACCTATACATAGGTAAAAAAAAATACCTACTGGATTGGTGCCCTATATATATATATATATATATATTTAATTATAAAGTAACAAAGTTCTTAAAACCGAGTGGTGTTGCCTAACGCTAAAGTTCATCATAGATAAGTTTTTAGTGACATTTTCAAGTAAAAGATGACTTTTTTGAGGCCTTAAAATGTGAAAAAAAAATTTTCTATTATCCAATTATCCAATTACTTGACGCAGAGTTAGAGACTATATCCCACATATTAATGAATGAGATTAATCAATTAACTCTGTAATTCATCTCGTGCTCATAATTAACAAGTATTAATTTTACTATGTTTTAGAAGATTTATGATATATGTTTGTTAATCTGTAATTTAGAAAGAAAAAAATTGAGATTGTTTTTGTTTCGTGTGTTTATTTACATAATTAGGAAATGAATTTTATTTGGCTTCAACATAATTTGAGAATAACAATTGGTATCAGAGTTTAATGTTCAATTTTAAAGACTTAATCATCTTGAGATGGCATACTTGAATAATTTTCAAGATCTTCCAAATTAGAAATTTTCAACTGACCACCATTTTTCAATGGTATTGATTGTCATATTTGGAAAATAAAAATGCTTAAATTTCTTAAACTTATGGGTGATGATTTATGTAATATTGTGATTCATATATTCCTAGGAAAATAATTGATAACAAATTTATTGAAAAGAAATTTTATGAATTTTGATGATAATGATAAAATCGTATTTTCCAAAAATGGATGTGCTTTAAATTATTTGCTATATAGTATAGATACAAATATTTATAATAGTGTACAAGTAGCTACTAATGCCCATAAAATTTGAAAAATGCTTGAAAACTCAGATAAAAACACGAGTTAAATTAAAAGAAGTAAAATATTTAAATGGATATAAATGCTTGAAAGCTTGTGTATGACTATGAGTTATTTAAAATGAAAAGTAGTGAATCTATTGCTCAAATATTTATTAGATTTACAAACATCACTAATGATCTTCGTGCTCTTAGGAAAACTTATAATAATACTGAAATGGTAACAAAGGTTTTTAAAACCTTAATAAAAGCATATAAAAAAAAGGCAGTTGTTATCCAAGAAGAGAAAGATGTTACTAATGTTCCTCTAAAAGAACTCATCAAATTTCTCATTTCTCGTGAGATCATGATGATCAAGAACAAAAATCAAAATAGGGAAGAAGAAAAGGAAATGATGGCTACATGTGTTGATAATGAAAACGATGAATTAAATAAAGAAATTCAAGAGAAGATTGGCAAAATGTGCTTCATGGTTATCAATGGTGAGTTAAAATCTCTTAAACTCAATGATGACTTACTTGATAATTTTGATAATGATGGTGATAAAGAAGAATTATCATACAATAAGTTGCTTGATGATTTTAAAGAATTGCATGATAACTATAAATTGCTTGTTTTGAAAACTAGTGCTCTCAAGAAGAAATTATCTCTTTTATCAAAAGAACTTAAGAAATTTTCAAAAGAAAATGAAGTTATTTTAACTTATGATATATGTGTATCTTTGAAAAATAAAAATACTTTCTTAAAAGAAAAAATTTTAGATTTAACTAACAATGTCCACAAGTTCGCCAATTGAAAGAAGAATTTTGATTTAATACTTGGCAGATAAAAGTGCATTTTTGAGAAAAGAGGTATAGGATACAAACCTTTTATAAAAAAAATATCTCAAAAATTATTTTGTAAAAGTAGCATCTAATAGCAACTCAAAGTATGCATGTACTTTTTGCAATCAAAATAGATATATAAGCTTTTCATGCTCTATTAAGAAAAATGTATATTTTGGTGTCAAACAATAATAGATACCAAAGAATACTTAAATATATGGCTTACTGTGAATTTTCGGTAGACCAAAAACAACTTTTTGATTTTCCAAAAAGGGCATAAAAACTAAAAAATCTAGAGCACCTTTTTGGCAGACCAGTGGAATTTTTGGTCTACCGAAAATGCATGTTTTGTAGTTTTTTGAAAATTTTGTAAAGAAAAATGAGAAAAATGATTAAACCAAAAACTTGATTGATTGATAAGGATTCTATCCTTCCAAAAGCTCTTTTTTTTCTTTGTGTTGTGGTTGGACTTAATTATTATCTTTTAATTTATCATTAAGTTCCAATCATTTAAGCTTAATACTATACCTACAATAATATCATCTATGCATTTCTCTTTAGAGGAATCATTAATTTCATCAAATATCATGTGCATAGATCTATCTACTACTTAGTTCTTTTGTTGAAAAACTCTCTTTATACATTACTAGTAATAGAGTATTCAGGAAAAGTTTCAATATTGGATTTTGAATCAATATTTTCGAGTTGTCTTTAATGTTAAAAAATAAATAAATAAAGTATTTGCATCCAAAGACTCTAAACTAACCAATATTGGTTTTTGATTATTTTAAAACTCATGATAATATTTTATTCAAAATAAGTCTAACCAATACTCATTTTAAAATATAGCAAATAATATTGACAAATTTGGCCTAAAAATATTTTAGTAAAACTAAAAAAGAAAATCATGAAAAATTTTTAAAAGAAAATTAGCAACTACCTCAAGAGCTTAATATTTTTTTTTTCCCAAAAAATTGACTTACTTTCCAAAGTAACATGCTTTATAAATCTTATTATTTCTAAAAAAAATAGACTAGGTAAACCATAATAAGATTCTTTTAGCAATGATTTGAAATTATACCAATATTAGCATATTTAACTCTTATATGCTATAATTAACAAATATTTTCTTTTAAAGAAAAAAAATTATCTTGAATTGAAATTTTTTTACAATAATAAATTTTTTGATCAAAAGATATAATCATTGTTCAAAATTTCAAATTGAACATTTGAAAGATTAAAAGAAAAATTCAATAATCCTAATCACATAATTAACAAAATTAAGCATATTATATTTCTAGTAAGGTATTCTCAAAGAATTATTACCGATATTACTTATGCCAATGATCTTACTTTTTGTGTTATCTCTAAAAATAAAATATCCACCATCATTTCTTTGTAAAAATTGAGAGTTTGGTGAAGTCATTGGTTAAGTTCATGAAATAATTATTTTCTTGCTTATTTTTTATAACAAAGATTCAAATTTAAATTTTTGGTACCCAAATAATTTTGGGTCCTTAGGGGTTAGTCTTAGTAATTTCAGCAATTTTTAAATCATTCTCTCTTAATTTGTATAAACTCTTATATTTGTGTAAATGCTTGATAGTTTTTGTATGACAAACACCATACATAATAAATTGAATTATTGGTGATGTATTTTGAACTCAAAATGACGTGTTATCTGAATTTAATGTTTGTATTTTGTAATTTTGTCATTTTAAATATTTTCGCATATTTTTTCATTTTATAACTTTATAAGAATGAATTTTTGATGAATATCATGTATAAGGTTCTCATTAGCTTTTAAGAATTGAATTGACATTCTTTGAGCTTCAATGATAATGTAGACTCTATATAAAGATTTGTCTTGAATGTTTCTCTTAGCCTTGATGCCTTATGCTTGATCCTTTATTTTACGTTAATATCTCTCATATATGATTGTTCTTTTCTTATCTTGGTTATTGACATTTTGATTATGTTCAATTCTTGATTCCCTCCTATCTCCTTATTGTTTAACTTGTCATATTATTTTTCGCACGAGAAGAAAATTAGTTTAGTATTTCTTTCTATATGCTTTTACTATAATTGCAAAGAGAAAAAGAAATATATTGAGTTAAAAATGGGAACCAATCTAGTGTGATTTTGGATAAGGAGAAATTTTGATTTTTATGTATTAACTTTTCCTAGAAATTTCTACAATCCCATGTATATTTTCAAATCCTTGAGATGTCTAGTTTGAAATTTATTTTTATCTTTTTAATGATATCAAAAGAAGGAGAAAAATGTTGATTTATGAATATGAAGAGAAAAAGAAAAGATTCATTTTTGAATGTGCATTTTTTAAGGGGGAGAACCTTGTTTAGTACACATTTATATTTAATTTTTTAATAACGCCAGCTGGAGCTAGCTCAGTTGGTCCAAGGCTTGAGAGATGTGTGTGTGAGTTTGGGGGGTTAGGGAATCAAACCTTAGTAGAGTGTGTGTGTGTGTGTGTGTGTGTGTTATTTTTCTTTAAATTTGTAGTAAGTGGTAGTCATTAGTTAAGCCCCACTTTTTAAAAAAAATATATTTAATTTTTCAATAATATTTTTATAATGCTTAAGTGAGTTAAAAATGAGGAGTAAGTTTATTTTACTTTCTCAGACATATTTTGATATGGAGCCTAAAATATGGTAAGGATTAAGATAAATTTATCAAATTTCATATTTTCATATCCTTATTACATATTTTCTTTTATCTCATAAATCAATATTTATCATCATCAAAAAGGGGGAGATTGTTGAGAAATTAAAGTTTTAATCTTACTCATTCTTATTTTGAAGATAATAAACATTTGATTTAGTACTAATGTTTTAACTTGAGTGTGTAGTGAAATAGTTTTAAAAGTTCTAACCTAAGTAAATCATAGAATCAAGATTGAAGATAGATACATATGAACTTATTTGAATCAAGCTGGAAGATGGACAATCAAAGTACAAGACCATGCTTAGATCAGGTATATTTCATATTTAATCTTGTATTTGATTTAGTTCATTGCACATAAATTTTTTTTCTATTAGCTCATGCTCTTAAAAGAGTTTTAAAACTATCTTAAGTTTAAAATAGTTATTTTATCATAGAAGTTTGAAAATAGAAAATAATGATTTCTTTAAGTTGGCAAAATATTCTTTACAACATAATTTTTTAAGTTTAAATAAGTTACAAATATATTTGAAAATATGACTATTTGAAATAGGTTAAAATGAGATTTTCTATTTACAAACTAAAATATGGTTTGGTATGAATACTTTCTAAATTATTGTTAAATATCTTTGTGAAATTAAAAACAAATTTGTAATAGCCAAAATATTCTTTTCAAGTTGATTTCCAATGTTTTTAAAGTATTTAAAACAAATTTAAAAGTTAGATTTTGAAAATATCAAAAACTGACAAAATCTGAAAAAATAGCTAAAAAACTGTCAAAATGTAAAGAAAATGGTCAAAACATTGAAATTGTTTGATTGGGATTTTCAGTCTACTGAAAATGCCAGCTAGTCAAAAATGACCGTTGTAAAAGTAACTGACCAATGACTAGTTTTTTGGTCTATCGAAAACTATTATCGGTCTATCGAAAACCATTTTTAGTCTACCAAAATAACAAAAACAGTGTCTAACAGTCATAAATAGCTAATTCTCATACAAGTTTATAAATATAAGCTATTTTAAGACTTGTAAAACACTTTGCATAAACTTAATTATTATCCAACTACTTTCAAAGTGCAAAAGCCTATTTTTACATTAAATTAACTTTCAATTTATATTGAGCTAATCTTAGAGCATCTATTGTGCATTGTTCTCAATTCTTCTAAACTAAAATTGTAATTATTTTTGTGAGGAGAGTTTTTGAATGTATTCACTCTTGATTATTGAAAAACCATTGAGTGTGAGGTGAGGTTGGCACTAGAGTCATAAAAAATTATACATAAATGAGGTTGTCACCATAGTCTAATCAACCTGATTTAGGTGAGGTTGTCACTGGAGTCTAAACAACTCGAGTGTAAGTAAGGTTGTCATCAGAGTCTAAATAATCTGTGAGTTAGTAAGATTGGCATCATTTGTCTAAATAATCTATATAGGTGAGGTTGACATTAGAAACTAAATAATCCGAGAATAGGTGTGATAGAGCCAGAATCTAAACTATTGTAAAAAAGTTGGGTGAGCTTAAGAAGAATTTATTCCGTTTATAAAAAAGTTCGTCAAACCCACAATTTTGATATGATAGTTGAACGCTCAAAGTAAGTTACTAAGAGCTACGGACGTAGGCAAATCATCGTATTTGTCGAACTTTGTAAAAACCGAGTTTGTATTTTTTCTATCTCTATACTCTTTACTTTATTGCAAGCTATTTGATTGGGTATTTAATATCTAATGTACTTAATTTATTTAGTATTATTGTTATATATTTGGTATCATTGTTTGTTTAGCTTAAAAATTTTAAAATAGTGATTTATAGTTTTATATAGTTAAAAAGTTTTCTAAAAAATTTTAAAACCTAATTCACTCCCTCTTAAGTTATCAATCGTGGGCTAATATAGCCTTCAAGAATCAACGTAGAAGATAGCTTTTGACATTGATCGTAGGACAAACGTCTTATACCTTTTTATTAGGTTATGACTTAGATTCTTGCAAATTCGATGTTGTAACAGGTATTAACAGATTTTTGACATTGATTCCAAGAGAATGGATGTTGTATTCCATTTAACAAACATTAGGTAAAGACATTGGTTCTCTAACTTCAGACAACATTGTTTAAACACGGACTTGGCGTTGTTTGGGTGACATTAAAGCCTTTTTTTTCTTGTCTTTTTGATGAAATTTTATAAACTTGAATGAGAATCACAGGAGAGATTTTAACGAGTGATATTCGGTTAGTTTTTAGTTTCATTTGTCAAATAGATAAATAAAATACTAAATGAATCAATAAGCCCACCCATCTAAAAGTAAAATAAAGTACTCTAAGGCTTAGGCCACATTGTGAATGAGTATGATTTTGAACAACAAAAATAGAAGGAAATCATTATTATGCTTAGATTTTTTTTTAAAACTTTGTTGAGAAAAGAGAAAAGAAAAGAGAACAAACTTTAAGGAAAATTTGTTGTAATTTGAGCTTGTGAGAGGACTTGGAATTTTCATACCAAAAATAAAAATTCCAGAAAAAAATTATCCAACTTTAGAAAATATTTCTTCTATATCTATTCCTTCACTTTTATGTGATACTTCTAATTTGGATCAGCTGGTACTTATGCAATTTGATGGCATACTTATATGCTATTCTTGTTTGTAGAGTACTATGACTACTCTATTTTTCAAGTTTCAATTTTATTTATTGATATGTGAATTCTACTAAAATATCTCACATTTTAATAATAAAATAATTTAATAATAAAAATATTGTATTAGAAATGGTCTTACATGTTGTATATCTAATCTATATTAGATTAAATTCGACTAGAACCGTGATTATCCATTTATACTGAAATATTTATTCTTCCTCGTGAGAATCATTTTTTCCCCTTTGAAGAGAGCCATAATAACTTGCCCTTAAAAAACAATGTATTTGTAATGACTAAAATTGTTATTGAAAGATAAAAAGAAAGTATTTTGCAGTGGCAATATTTTGCATCAAGTACACTACTATGAATATGTTTGGTAGGATGGAGAAATGGAAAGATAGAGAAGGATAAGAATTCATGAATGAATTTTTTTTTTAAAAAAGTGGGGCTTAACTAATGACCACTACTTACTACAAATTTAAAAGAAAATAACACACACAAACTCTACCAAGGTCTATACCTCTGACCCCCCCAAAACTCATACACTCATCTTTCAAACCTTGGATCAACTGAGCTAGCCACAATTAGCATTCATGAATGAATTTAGAGTAAAGCAGTCCTGGCAATTCAGGCCGGGCCCAACAGGCCGGCCCGCGGCCCGGCCGGGTACTTTTAGGGCCCGGGCCAAGCCCGACCTTAGGGGTTGGGCTAGGCCTCGGATCCGCCACTCGGCCCGATCATGCGTGCCAGCCTAATTTTTTTGGGGCCCAGATTCGTCTGGGCCCTTAAATTTAAAAAAAAAAATTATAAAGGGCCCAAAACTCGTTTGGGCTCTTTCTCAAAATCTCTCCAACGATAACAAAAGTTATCATTAGCCCAACGGTAATATATATTATCGTTGGGTTTATATCATTTTGTTTTTTTTTTTTAAGTTTAAACTATTTTTTAAAATTAAAAAAAAAAAATTTCTTATACTATAAATACTCTATACTCTCCACTCTTTTTTCACACTTATAATTTTCAAATACTCTCTTATTTTCTCATTCTTTCTCTCTAAATCTCTAATTATATTCTCAATTTTATCTTTTTATCTCTTATCTAATTACTATTTACTAATTATTAGTAATTATCTTTTGTAGTCTCTAAAGTCCAAACACTCCACAACTCATAAAGCTTAATTGAAGATACGATTTAATTTATTTATTATAATTATTTTTTTAATTTATTTAATTTATAGTATATTTAGTTGTTTACTATTATTATTAGCATAATAGTTTGAGTTTGTAGTTACTAGTTAAGTAGTTAGTAACTTATTAGTTCTACAAGACTTTGTTTTT
>JXTB01000110.1:799954-823077 GCA_002914805.1 Parasponia andersonii | reverse complement strand
TATTTATCAATGTAAATAGTCTTATAAAATCGCATATGACAGTATATATTAAAAAAAATAGGTCATTTAACTTATTATTTACAAGCAACTTATTATTTACAAACTAATTTGATTCGATTCTATAATCTAAAAGTTTTATGTGATGTATTAATAACTCAATAATTTTTTTTTGCTAAAATTAAACAAAGGCAAGATTGTTTGTCATATAATCGAAAACCATGGTTTTTTTATTTTTTGGCTAAACTTAAAAAACTCAGGATATTTTTGGGATAATAAACCTTTTTCTTTATTTCATTATATAATAAAATGAAGTCTTGATTTATTAGAGAAGGACAGTTTGGAACTTCTACTAATTTTACTGTTTTTGATGCACAGGTCCACATGGAGGGTGCACCCACCGACTCTCTCATCCATTTGTCCAACTTCTCCCTTTCGTGCGCCACTGCCTCCGTACTGTCGGAACGGCTCCGCCCTATCCGCCAGTCTCCAGCTCTGCCGATTCCAACCGAGTCAGCGTTCGGGTCGGGCGATTCGTCTTCATTGTCATCATCGCGGATGAATATTTCTCCCGATTCTGCCCCTGGCATGGCTGTCTCGGACCATCAAATAGCGCGGGCGTGAATCCGAACACTGTAGAATCTGCGATCTAGGAGATTATTGCCTCCGCAACGACGTGTTTCCGCCGCCGACACCATCTACCGCTGCTCAAGTGGCAGAGCTGGAATTGGAGTTTTGGTCGAAACGACGACGTTTTATGACGTTTTCTTGTAGTGAGATTCTTGAAAGAAAACTCAGAGAGGTGGGTTTCTGGGTAATGGAAACGTAGAAGCCAATTCTATGTCGAGAGAGATAGATAGATATATGGAGTAGAAGTAAATTGAGGGTCAAGATTTTTGGGATGACTAGAAAGTAGAAAGCCTTTTGGTTCTCTTCATAGCCATAAAGGTCTCTATTCTCAGCGTAAACCAAATTATTTTATATATTGAATTTTTGCATTGGAAAATAGAAAACGTCAAATTGACGAGGCCATGGCTCCGTTGCCCTTGTTTTAAAGACAATTTTAAATTAGGATTCTTTACGACCGCACGTCAACTGGTCTCTAACTCCATACGTTATTTTATTTTTTAAATTGATTATATGAATCACATTGTACCTTTTGTTGAAATAAAACTTTCGTATTTCTAATCCTAAATATGAAAATCTTCCTTTTTAAAAAAAAAAAAATACTAATAATAAATCCTAATATTATTTGGAAAGAAGGGAAATCTTATAGGTCCACGTGTGATTCTAGAAATGTAGCATATAGACATGTCTTATCCACGGAGTTACCAGAAATGCATACTGTTTTCGAGGTCTCTGTGTTGAAAATGTATATATCAAATCCTGTTCTATATTATTAGCTAGAAGTGACTTGAAATAGATCTAGAATTAAGCTATAAGTTATAAGTATTGTCTTATTCAGATTTTGAGAAAGAATAGAAGAACTAAAAAAAAATTTTCTTGTAAAAGTATTATAACGTAATCACACTTTAAATGAGGTATTAGGAAATGAAAAGATAAAATAAAGAATTAATATCTCGTTATTTGGTAAACAAATTTCGAATCACACTTTAAATGAGGTATTAGGAAATGAAAAGATAAAATAAAGAATTAATATCTCGTTATTTGGTAAACAAATTTCGATGATGATAATATTTTTATTACAAAGGGAGAATTATAATATCCGAAATTCCCATGTAACACCTAACTCTTCAAATATTTAAAGAGTCAATAATATTCTAATTGTACAATATGTCTATATTTTCTACGATTATACGAGAGACTCATTATGTATATATGTATATGATATATTATTTATAATTATAAGTGGAATTTTCTATATAATTCCAGAAAATTTAATAAATTGTAATTTTGTATTATTTTTCTTAATTCTGGGTTGATTAACGTCTTCTAATTTCATTAAATATTTATATAAATATCCATACATACGTATGTGAAATTGGGAAATGTTATCACAAATATCCATCACCTTCTAAACATAGCCTAGAGGCCAATATGGATTATTATAGACTTTTAAAACTCTTGGACTATTTTTAAACTAAATTTAGGTATTTCAAATTTTATGAAATACTCTTTCTGCTATTGACTCCGAACTTAGTCGCGACACATACACGTGCTTTTCATTTATTAGTATATATATATATATATATATATATATATATATATATATATATATATAAACACACAAGTATACCTTCCCACCAATATCGTATATATATATACTTATATTATTATTTTTATATATTATTTTTATCGTATTTGTTATTGTGCAGGTTTTGGGAATGCTAAACTACTCACCTAATTATTTTCACATGCTCTAATTATTTTGCAGGATGCTAACTATATATATTGTGCTAACACAACTGCTAATATATATATATATATATATATATATATATTTTATAAAAGTGGGGCTTAACTAATGACTACTACTTACTACAAATTTAAAGGAAAATAATACACACTCTACCAAAGTTTGAACCCTCAAGCCTTGGACCAACTAAGCTAATCCCAGTTGGCTGCTAATATTTAAATTCTCACAGATCGATGAGAATGAATTATTTAACAAGTAGAGTAATAACATATACTATCATTGTTTGTAATCACCCATGTTAAATTCAATACTTTTATTTTCTTTTATTTTTGACAAAATGACTGAGAATCACCTCTGTCAAAGATCTAACTTTCTAATTATTCATTTTTAGTAGTATTTACTTATATTTTTGATCGAATGACTGAAATCATCCGTGTCAGAAAAACTATTAATTTTTTTACTTGTTTCTGACCATATAACTGGTATTACCTACATAAAAAAAAACCGACTATCTAACATGTGATCCCATACCCGTTTATTTGCAGGTTGTGACATAATTTTTTAATACATGGATTTATATCGTCATAATTTTCCATGTCATTTTCTGTAATCCATCTTGTTTATCCTTAATTAAACGCTTTTATGCCTAATTAATTTTTCTCTAATCAAATTACCAAAAAAGCACCCCGAGCAACCATCTCATGATTTTTACGAACAAAAAGCCTCTAAAGACGCGTTTCATTTTGCAACTTGATTTTGAATACTGGTTCTAAAACTGGTTTAAAATTACAATCAGGTCTTCTTGATCCTTCGTTAAAAATGAAAACAACTAAATTTATCCTTTCGTTGTTTTTTGTTTTTAGGTTTCTTAACCTGAATCTCCCAAAAAAAAAAAAAATACAACTTATTATACACTCTTGGAAACACAAAATCTTCTCTAAACCGACTGTGTTGACTCGATCTTTCCAAGTCACGTGATCAAGACAGCTAACTATTTCACATCCTAAACCAGACAGTCCTTAGGTCTCATTTCTCAAATATAAGCCTTCCATTACAATATCAAAGATCAAGAAAAATTAACACTAAAATACCTCTGTTTTTAAAAAATATGAAAAAAAAAACTTTGAATTTTTTGAAAATCAAAATATGTACCTTCTATTTAAAGAAAATTATCACTAAAATACTATCAATTTTAAAAAAATATGAAAAAACTTTGTATTATTAAAAATACTTTTGTATTATTAAAAATTTAAAATAAATATATGCTATTTAAATTATCATATTATTTGTTATCATTGACCAATCAAAAGTTTCAAAAAAATTAGTAAAATTAATATTTTACCTTTTAAGAAAGACATCATACTTGAAAATAAAATAAGAAAGAATACATGTGGTCTAAAATCTCTTTAAAAAAAAAAGAAAAAACTATTCCCTCTATAATTATAGCACAAATCCAAAGAAGAAAAAAAAAATCTAAAATTTTTAAAAATTTCAAAAGTGATAAAAAGAAAAATTCTTCCCTCTATAGTTGTAGCACAAATAAAAAAAAAAGAATATATATTGATATATATTTTTTATTTTTTTATCTTTTCTAAATTTATGATATAACTATGGAAGGAGTTTTTTTTTTTTTTTTTTTTTTTTTTTTTTTTTTCAAGTTTTTTTTTTTTTTTTATTTTTTTTTTTTTGGGTTAATATGTTAATTTTATTAATTTTTTTGAAATCTTTGACCAGCTAAAAATAATAAATAATATGATAATACAAATAAAAAATTTTATTTTGAATTTTTAATGATACAAGGGTTTTAAAATGGATGGTATTTTAGTAATAATGTTTCTTAAATAAAATGTACTTATTAAAACACAAAATTTTTTTTTCACGCTTTTTAAAAACAAAAGGTATTTTAGTGACAATTTCCCTAACATAAAAGCCAATCCTTTTGTATTCTTTGAAGAATTGCTAAAGTTCAACCAATATAAATCCCCCCGTGTTCTGCCTCATTTCACCATTAACCTTTTCACATTTACATATACTAGAATAAACTATACGCATTCTACTATGATACAAAGAACAAAAAGAAAACCACAAATGAAAAAATAAACCAAAATTTCCTAGTAATTACGCAATAGGACGTTTACCCCGAGAGTCCAATCCAGGGGTGACGGAAGTGGTTCCAGTTGCACTATTGGTGTATGAACTCGTATCTGAAGAAGCTGAATTGGACTCTCCGGAAGTCCCTGCGGTCGTAGAAGTTAGGGCCACGGGTCTTCTAGACCTTCTATACCTGGAACCGGGCACTCCGGGCCTTGTGGGCTCTTCTAGATTACTAGGCTTCTTGGACAGAATCACCACCACGCGATGCATGGTGGGCCGTAGGTTTGGTTCTCCTTGCGTGCATAGCAAGCCCATTTGAATGCATATGGCCACTTGTTCCGCCACCGCCGTCGGAGCTAACACAGGGTCCAGAATCTCCAAACCCCTCCCTTTCTTGTAAAGCTTGTATGCCTGTGCACAACCCGAACAGTTAAGACTTGTTATTTTGTAATTAAAAAAAATTAAAATTCTACTATAATGCATGCAACACGGAATGTGCCGATTATAAAATTATAATATTGCAAATCAGTTATTACATCACTTGTGATGGTAGTGCCAATGTGCTGAAGTGACTTACTAGGTCCTGGTTTTTTGGTTAACCAATGGGTCTTCAAAATTAGTGCCCTACTAAGTCCATAGGACTCATGCATCGTCCTCTCAAAAAGTTCCCTATGATTGTTTTTATGCTAGCGCACAATTGGCCCCAAAGGGAATGGAAGCATCCTTAAAGATTTGGACCATCCACTTGGGAGGGAGCATTATCAACAGGTCTGTAGATTCCCATTATCACTTGATCGACCCCTTGGGGTTAGTCAACTGTCACCTTAGTTGGCAAAAATTTGGCTATTAGCATGGACAGGTTCATGGAGAGGATTATTTTTGAATAGGACTTTGGGTGATTGGTTTGGAGGTTTAGGCCTTGAACTCCTTTAGACTTGGGCATTGGACCCAGGAAACAAAGGGCTTTCATAGGAAACCCACGAGGGCAGCTCATACCTTTGTATAGGTCTTTTTGCACGAAGACGGGTGACAATTGGTCCGTACAAACTTCTAAGATGTTAACCCTACCAAATTTTGACAATTGGGCCCCACCAAATGTAGGTTTTCCTCAATATATAAATATGATATTGATTGAATGGGTACGAGTCCTTACCCAATCAAGTAGATTCTGAGCATCAACGTTTAGATTAAATGATGAGTTCCGGTGGCCGCTGATGAGCTCCAGAACTAAAACTCCGAAGCTAAACACATCTGCCTTTACTGATAGATGTCCATGCATCACATACTCAGGAGCCATATATCCACTGTTTCAAGTATCAAAGAAACAATCAATGTTTAATTCGATTAGGGTTATCTTGGTAACAACATTTTAGGCCCTATTGTGACGAACATATTAGAATTGTAACATAAAAGAGTGAGATTTATTGAACTCTACATTTTGTCGTGTGAGACAATGTGTCACAAGATGTGTACCTGGTCGCTATTGGTTAAATTAAACTTTGGTAACACTGAAGCTCATCACATTGACTATACTAGACAGCAGACATTTATCAGCAGTGGTATTCATCAAAACTAGATGATGAGAAGAGTGCAACGATTGTGTACCACGAGATGGTGTATTAAACTTGGTATGTAATAGTGTGAAGACCCTTTCGATTTTTGCAGTCTTCCGTGTAATTTTATAATTAAGATGATTATTATAGGGCACAGAATGTTCCAGAGCACAAAACAAACATAACATACTTGGTACCAGCCACTCGGGTGTTGACATGTGTTTGATCTTCGGGGAAGAGCCGAGCCATACCAAAATCAGCAATCTTAGGGATCCACTTATCGTCGAGTAGAATATTGCTGGCTTTGATATCGCGGTGAATGATACAGTTGTGCGAGTCTTCGTGAAGGTAGAGCAAGCCCCTGGCAACCCCACATATTATGTCATACCTTCGTTTCCAATCAAGTTCCTCTCTTCTGTTGGACTCTGTATCCAGACCATTAGAATCAGTCACAAAGCAATCAATACGGTTAAAGTTCATTGGCCCATCAGTTCAAGATAGTGACATTAACCTTTTTAATGCCATAAGTTAGAGCAAGTCACGTGGTGCAAAAGATAGAAAGGTTTTGTCTTCCAAAATGAGTTGGCAGAGAAGTACTCTATGGTTTATTTATTTATTTATTTATTTTTAATGGGGCAGCTTTTGGTGACTTGTGGGGCAAAAACTGTAAAGGTAAGTCAAGGTCTGATGGAAATAGTACACTTCAGATGTGAAAGAAGGGGAGAAAAAAGTTATCATAAATGGTGGGCCCCAATGTTGGCATGATGAAGGAAGAAAAGTAGCTTACTTAATCGCATATTTACATAAACGGGGTACAAACAATTTATGTGCTTAAACTAGGAAAACGTGGAATTGGAATATCTTAGCCACTTCAATGAAAACTCAAATTCCATAGACCATTTCCAAGAATCACTTGAAAAATTAAGAAGAAAGAAACAAAGCCAATTGGTGTTGCTTTTTCCTACTTTCTACGAATTAGCCTGCCTTTACGAGAATGAAACCTTGAACTTGTCTCATACCAACCCTAAATAAGTAACAAGAAAAGAAATCAAAGTTTGCAAACAAAGATGGAAATAAATAAATAAAAAAAATTCCCTTCTCATCATGAAATAACGTTGTTCTACATTTGTTTTTTGAAAAAAAGAAAGAAAGAAAGAAAGAAAGCTAAGTTTTTGAAATATCGAGGATAAACCATAAATGATGCTGTTACAGGAACAGCTATTAATCGTTTTTTTCTTCTTTCCGTCGCTCTAGTACTAATTACTGATGTGGTTGTGTATCGGCTAATAAGAACCAGGATATATCTCCAAACAAATCGTCTTCAAGTAAAATGCAAGAAAACTTTCCTCTTTCTTAAGTCTTAACCACAGAGAGCTAATAATCAAGCAGCTTTCGATTTCAGCATGAAAACAGCATTGCATATTTATAGGTGCTTAAATCAACTACTAAACAGAAACCTGTTAATAGATTAGTGCAAAACAAAGATCAGAGAGAAAGGATAATTACTTACTGAAAAGAAGCTTGTCAAGGCTCTCATTCAGAACATACTCATAAACAAGTAGTTTCTCTACGCCATGTGCACAATACCCCAACAAATTCACGACATTCCGGTGCTGCACTCGCGCAAGCAACTTTGCTTCATTCGTGAACTCTTTTCTCCCTTGATTTGAGCTATGTGACAATCTCTTCACCGCAATCTCTCTACCATCATTCAACTTTCCCTGAATTGAAACCGAAGTTCCCAGAATTAGAAAGACATTTATAATTCCCAATCCAACTAAAGAGACCAAAAAACTTTTCCTCTTGGGCTGTTAAAGGAGTATAGCTAACAAATTGTAAACTTTGCTATCACATTTTCACTAAAAAGTAGAAATGCAATCCGAAAAACGAACTTACCCCAGAATTACCAAGTAATTCCCATACTATTATATGGTCTAGTAGCTCTATTTGGTGTAGCTTACATATTACTAAGGAAGTAGCACAAGGAATATATTTAGTGGTTACCATCTCCCAATTAGAAGATTTTTGCTACCAAATTAAATAAGTTCAAACCTACAACTCCCTTCCACTACTCCATAAAATGGATTAAACCGAAATTGCTATTTCACTATTTAGTTACCCAATGGCCTTGCGGCCATTGCTGGTTCAATTCCAGTTATTAGCGACAGAGCAATATTCTTAACAATACAAGGATATGAATTTTTCCGGAAATTTTTTTAAAATGATTTGATTGGTACGAAAAATAAAAGAAACAATCCAAACTGAAATTAATGGTGGAACAATTTCTGGGTTTTCTGGGAAAATTCAAACGAACTCGGAAGAAAAAAAAAAAAAAAAAGAAATCCAGTTCAATTCGACCCCAAAATTTTCTCAGCAACCAAACAAGTAAGACAAAGTCAGACACAAGATGTTATACCTTATAAACGGGTCCAAAACCACCTTCACCGAGCTTATTACTGGCGTGAAAATCCTTGGTAGCAGCAAGGAGAGTTTCAAAAGCGAAAACCTTCTGTTCCTGCGCAGCAATCTTCTCAAGCTCCTCCTCACTCTTTCCCTCTGCTCAATAATCACCCCACCCCCCGGGGAGAAAAAATATGGCAAAATTCTCAGAACAAGTAGCAGATTCAAGAAAAATCACAGAAAATTAAGAAATGGGTTTTGTTCATTACCTTTGCTTGAGTTAAATTTGAAGGGTTTTATGAGATTTTGAAGAAAATTCTTGGACTTGCTCATAGTTTTATCAGAGTTCTATAACCAGCCCATAAAGGGCAAACAAGAGGAGACAAATTTTAATAGCGAAGGAGCCGGGGGGGGGGGGGGGGGGGGGAGGCTTATGGAAAGTTTTTGAACTTTGGGAAATGGGAATTGGATCTTTGTTTATTTGTCTGTTTGGTCTGTTGTTATTTTCCCCTGAAATGATATTATTGTATCTTTGAAGCATCATATAAATATGAATGAGAAGAAGAAAAAACAGATTTATCTGCGACAGGTTCAAGCGTGTTCACCCAAATGACCCGTACATTGACTAACTTCATTTTTTTAATTAAAAAATAGTAAGCTAATTTAAACTTAGAAGAGAAAAGTCAGAGCAACGCATGTTTAATATCCTATG
This sequence comes from Parasponia andersonii, assembly GCA_002914805.1. Lineage (NCBI taxonomy): Eukaryota > Viridiplantae > Streptophyta > Magnoliopsida > Rosales > Cannabaceae > Trema > Trema andersonii. Next base: position 813,944 of record JXTB01000110.1, on the reverse strand, counting down.
CGGCAGTACGCCAGTATGATAATTTCGTTGTCAAAATTTCAATAGAAATTTCTTATTGAGTAATTTAGTATTATTAAATTTCTAACTGAAAACGTATATAAAAAGCACGTTGTGACATTTCGAAGTATATTTTAAAAAAAATAAATCAAATAGAAAGATTTAGAGGCATTTTTTGCAATTTTAAAAGTTTTTGGAATCGTAAATTTATAAAAAAATTTCCATAATCGTTCATCTTTATTGAAATTCTTGAATTATCTTTCAAATACACTTTTAAATATCATTATGTGTTTCTCACACGTGTTTTAGTTCAAAAATTTAAGAGTGTATTATAATTTAGATAGTTTAGGGACTAAATTACTACAAATTAGAGAGTTTAGGGACTATTTGTACCACAATTGAAATTTTGAGGATCAAATTGCCACAAATGTAATAGTTCAAGGACCATTTGTGCCATTAACCCTATTTAATAAGTGAGCTTGCATTTGTCTTCTTTTTTTTTTTTTTTTTTTTTTTGAGAAAACCAATTTATTTGTGCCATTAACCTTATTTAAATTAGTTTAAGTATGTGTCCATGTTTTAAACATTATAGCTAAATGTTCATTTTTTAAAAAAATTTCAGTTGTGAATATGTTATATTTGTATTTTTATCATTAATTGAGTCTGACATTTAACTACAAACTTTTAAGATTTGTCATATACTAAGTTTTGACTCAAAAAATAATTAAATAACTAATCAGCCCTCTTTTTTTTGATTAACTTTGTTTGGTGATAATTAAGCAAAATAATTATATTTCTCTATTGTCAAGTGAAAATTAAATTTATTATATATTTTCTAGGAAAATACATTTGCCTACATTTAAGTAACAAAGAATATTTATTGGTATTATCATGTATTACAAGATTTATTTATTTTTTATAAATACGAGATTTAATTCTTATTTGTTACAATTTACATGGCCATGTTGTCATGTATACATGCTAATAGGGGATTTTAGTTTTTTTTTTGCAATAATAGATTTCATTATAGGAAGAAATTTCTCCGACAAAATAAATTTACCATCTATTTCAAAAATAAACGTAGCTAAATTATATGAAACTTCATCGCTAATATTTAATAATGACAAAATTTTGCTCGTAATTTGAACACGATTCGAAACTTGCATGCTTAGTTGACATGTTTGAAATAAAATTGATTCAAATTGACACGATTAATTAATTTTGTTATTAAAAATATTAAATAATTACTTCATAGAAAGTATTTTTAATGAATTTCTTGTAATAAAATAAAAAATAATACAATAATGATCTAATCTATCTTCATAAAATAAAATTAAAGTGAAAAAATTAAATAAATAAATAATTATAATATTTAAAAGTATTGTGACAAATAACATTTTTATTAAATAGATAACTCGTGAGTAATACAAATCCTGCGTGATATAAATGGGTTAACACGAATTATTAGCTCTAGAAAAAATATATAACCATAATGACAAAGAAAAGCAAAAGTGAAAAATAAGTAAAATATATTCAGTTTTAATTAGGGGTGGCGATATAGGATGTGATACGATAATACGACCCGAAATCCACACGATTAGCTAAACCTGTTTGACACGAAATTGATTCGAATTGACACGATTAAGTAATTTTTTAATAAATTATATTAAATAATTATTTTCAGAAAAATATTTTTTCATGAATTTCTTGTAGATAAAATAAAAAACATAAAAATAATGAACTAGTTTCTCTTACTATAATAAAACTTAATTAAAAAAACATCAAGTACACTAAAAATTATACTATTTATATACATTTTGACTTATTAGTCTACGCATCATTTTTATTAAACAGATAACATTTAGGATAACATGTTAACGAAACAATTTAATCAGGTTAAATATGATACGATACAGATTGCCACTCCTAATTTTAACTGACTAAATTTCCAATGCTAGACTATGACATCAATGAGATTTTAAATCATTCTCAATTCATCTACCATTTGACTTCATAGAATAAAAATTTTGAGCCAACATATTTCAATTCTTTTGAAATATCATTCATCACCCAAATTTATCCTTATGAAAGATTGGGTGACATGTCTTTCATATATAGAATTCTTATTAATTAACATTGATTCTTTCACATCTAAAACTTATATATATGGTTCAAATCTTGAAGAAAGCCACTTAATAATATTAAAATAAATTAGACAGACACATATATAAAATCAAAGTGAAACAAAAATATTAATTCTATGACAATTACATTCACATTTAAAAAGAAAAAAAATACTACTAGAAAAAAATAAAAAGAAGTTGAAAGAAAATTCTACTGAGGAGGATCTCTCTGAGGTGTAACATCCTTATGACGGACGCCAAAATTACAGAGGAGAAGAAGTCTATTTTCTCATGGATAGAGAAAACAAAATATCTTTTTTCTTAAAGGAAGATTTCCCTTTAGTTAATTCATTTTTGTTGCAAATTATAGCCTAATCTTAGTTTGATATCTGAATTTCAAAATGTCCTAAACTTGTCATTTAACCATGTTCATGTCACTTTGTTGCACAATTTTATAGATCAAATTAAAACTGAGACACAAGAACGTAATTCAAGTAGTAGAATGAGACATTTTGAAAGTGAAAAGTATTAGGATCATTTTTTATTCCACTTTTTTTTTTTTTCACAGCTTGAAATGTGTACTCTACTAAGCTTTATAAAATTATTAAAATATGAGATTTTTTAAGAAATCTATTTGTCAAAGATATATAAGAATGAAAGAAGAAAGTGCTCCTAATACGGTTCTTTCAAAGTTTATGAGCTAAAAAGTCCTAAAATGTTCATGACAAATAGAAAATTCATATACCAAAATTAAGATATATATATATATATATATATTTGAAATAACAAACTTAAGATATATTTTGAAAGTAAAAAGTTAAAATAAAATTGATATACTTAGGGCAAAAAAAGATTATATACAAAAAAAACTAAAACCATTATGTCCCACTTAATAGAAAATTCGGTCAGTTTAAACAGAATAGGCTAGTTCATCTGCCCACAATTAATGATATTATAATTTGAATTTCAAGGCGTGTTGGTGGATAGCAAAATAAATGATTTTGTACTTTTGTCTGGCAATTTCAGCCTGCTCCGAGTGGTAACTAAAAAAATAAATCAGATATTACTGATAATTAATTCTTTTGATATATACATGACACCAAAAATGACGAAATTTTTCATTTTCGTCAATGTATTTGGTATCGTCCAGAAGGAAGCCAATAACTCCAATGAAATTATCTTATAACACTCATATATTAAACAGAATATATTTTAGTTTACACGCAGTTTTCTTTTTGACTTTTTCCCCCGCTTAATTATTCCTTTTTGCTTCTTTTATGAAAGAGTTCTTTCCAGTCCACGTAATGATTATTTAAAATCTCTAAAATTGAAAAGAAGATTTGAACCATGCTCTTAATTCCCATCTTATTAAGCAACGTTACATTTGTACTTATTATTCAAGTGTTCACGCTTACTATGATTACATGTCCGCTAAGATTAGCTTAAGTTCTTAAAAATCTTCTATCGTGAATGATATATCTTTAAATATATATAGTGGCAATGATGGGGTCCATAAAAAACAAAACGTGTTTTACGAGACACAGATACAAAAAGTCAAGGCCAGCTAGGACTGGTCGAATATATGGAGGTCAAAATTCCAAAAAAGAAAACTAATTGCTATTACAGTCTACTTTCTTTCTTTCATTTCTAAGCTAATTAATTTATAATTACGATTGCAAACTTAATCTGATATGTAACCATATCTACTTAAAATGTGTTTGTTAGGAAGGAAAAAGGTACAAGAAAGAAAAAAATCTAGGAAAAAATGGAGGACAATTGAAAAATTAAGTTATTTGTTAGGAGGAAAAAGAAAAATAGAGAAAAAAAAAATGGCGGAGTTCACATAATTTTTTTCCCCAAAAAATAGAGAGAAAATAGGAAAAAAAAATTGTGAAGTGTATGAGTAAGTCAAATTATTAAAATAACATTGAATACTTAACTTTAAATAATAACTATAAAGGGATAAAATAGTTATTTTAGAATAAATTAATTTTCGTTCCCTACATGCTCCAGAGAAAAATATTTTTCTTTCCCTTATATTTTTTCTTTCCCTTCTATTTTCTTTACACTCTACCAATTTTAGGCTATGTATGCTTGGTAGGAGACGAGGGAAAGAAAGGAAATAGTAGGATAAGAATGTGGATAGAAAATAAAAACAATGATTCTTCGGTAGGAATAAAAATGAGAGGAAAAAAAAGAGGAAAAAAAGGAAAAAAAAATGGTGGCTAAAAAAATTCTCCCTCCAAGTTAAAGAGAAAATATAAGAAAAACTTATTTAATTAATAAGTGATAACGAATTTACTAAAATATCTTTACACACTAATTTTAAAATATTAATAAAAATATGAAATTATATTTTTAATATAAATTAATTTTAATTTTATTTTATTTTAATCGTTTTAATAAATATTCATTTTTCATTTTTTATAACTAAATATCCGAGTATATATATTTTAACACTTAGTATCTTTATTTATTTATGTACCAACTTTAGTTTATGAATTCACTATATCAGTTTTTATATTAGAGAAATTATATTTTACACTTGGTATATTCATTGATATATTAGTTTAGGGTTTATTAGCCATTTTGTTTTAATATTTAAAAAATGAACATTTACTTAAAATGAGTTTAAAATTTAATTATTTTAGTATAAGTCCCTTTCTCCTTCTGTCGTATTTCTTTCCTCGTGTCAAACATAACCTAAGAGTTTAAATCCCTGGAAAAATGAAAAAAAAAATGTATTATTGTATTAAATTGCTAAGAGAAAATAGTTGCTAATTGCCATGACAATATACTTTTACTCTCTTTAATTATTTCGAAATTTATTAGTTTAATGAAATAATATTTAATTAGTTAATAAGCGATACAATTATTAAGTAATTCTGTACATCGTCAAAAGTCCATTTGATTTTCCCATCTCACCAAACCCACATAAAGGCATCCGAAGGACAAACTTGACTTATGACCCTTGGAGTTTGCCTAATTTTGTTTTGTAACCAATAGCTAGCGGCAATTTGGAGAGAATTTATAAAAACTATAAAATCTTCACCTTATTTAAATATCTTTTACAAAAGAATAATCTTATAACAGTTTACACATAACAACTATATTTGACCACCTTATTTCTTTATATACATATGCCAATCAAATGTTTTAAATTGAACTGTTATAATCTTAGTATTGATCATGTATATGTGTATAACTAATAGGGACGAAGTCGTCGAGATTTTAATTTAAGGGACAATATCAATGAAAATATTGATTTAGATGCATATTTTGATTAAAAAATATAGATAATTTGAAAAGTACAATTTTCTAATAAAATTTAATATATTGCTTAATTTGATTCTAGTTTCATAACATAAAATGATACATATTTGCCTGGATGTGAGAATTTTGTATTATGTATAAGATAGTATAAGTAATATATTTTAAAAATTGAAAAATGCTATCTCACTCTTTAAATGTATTGCCTTAAATAAAATTTCCATAATAATTGAGTTTGTGAGAAACTATTTATTAAAAAAAACTCGTAATGATATTAATTATTTGTAAAGGTGAATTGCAAAAAAAAAAAAAATACCATAAGTTTTAGGCTTTTTGCAATTTAAACTTAAAATTTGGACTATGTAAAATAATACACTAAAATTAAGAATTTGTGAAAATCGATACTCTGCATTAATATTTTTGACCATTTTTAGTAACAAAAAAAATAATCCCACACTAAAACTAAATTAGTCTTTGTTATGTTCCTTAATTTTGATGGTATTATTGTCTTTTACTTGTTAAAATTATTCAATAAATTAACCAGATATATTAATTTTAAGAAATTTTTAATCTTAGGATATTATTTTGCTGAGTTCAAATTTTATAGTTTAAATTATAGAATACCTAAATTTTAGAGTATTTTTAAAACTTTTTTAGAGTATTTTTAAAACTTTTTAACATATTTTTTTTTTAAATTGGTTTGGAGCTAGTTTATTTGTTTTGTCACAGAGTAGTAAAACAAACAAGAGAAGGTAAGAAACATAATAGAAAATGAACACATTCCACTTTAGAGAATGAGTGAAAATTTTTGCTTCCTCCTCCTAGTCCAACAAAATGAATAGGTCAGAAAATACAACCGAAAATTTTCATACTTTTGAGGAGGTGGGAAATGAAATGGAAAACTTAATTAATGGTGTTATATATTTACTAGCAGTAATTTTACACTATGACACTTCTTTTTTTGGTTATGCATTTTATGTGAAAACTAATAAAGAGAAATGCTGAAAACAGTTGCTGGTTATTGGTAATAATTAATATATCATGTAAAATGTATGTGAGTTTTATCTAATAAAGGAGGATGCTACCGTCGAAAGCCTATTGTATTACTTTAATGAAAGATTGAGAATCGGCAGTTATACAACTTTATTCGGCGTGTCTAATGATATAAGTTATATCATTTGGAAATTTAATCTCACTAAATCTCCTATATTATCTCAAGATTTAAATTCAATATTTGAATTTTAATCATAAATTAATCATCAAATAATTAATATAGAAATATTATCCAATCACATAAATTTTAAATTCATCTCATAATATCTAATTATCTATTTTAATCTCATTAAAAATAAATAGAAAGTTCAAATTTTAGCCAAATTTGAAATTAACTCATAATTTTTAATTTTTCATTTTAATCTCATTAAAGTAAACTACCAACTTTAAATTCAAATTCAAATAGATTTGGAAAGATAAAATATTTTTTCTAATTTTAATTTAAAGTCTTCATAAAATTTCAAATTTAAATAGTAGAAAATTTAAATATTTTAATCTCCTAAAATATATCTAAATTTAAATTCAAATTAACAACTATTTATCATATAAATAATTTAGGACATATCTAACCAAATATTTGAATTAGAAAATTTTAAATATTATCACATAATATCTAATTAATAATCTCCTTATTATTTAAATTGATTCTCTCATGTTTAATTTAAATAATTGTTATCTAATATTGATAAGTGACAATATTTGATTTCCTTAAATAATAGGATCTTATTTGTATTTAAATTAAAAATCAGATTTATTTAAATATGTGACCCTGATCGTATTTAAATAGTCATATAAATTTCCTTATGTTATTCTTGATTTGAATTTATTTAAATTGAGTATCTTATCTTTAATCTAAATCTTTTCATAAACTAAGGATTTTATTCTTAATTTAATTCAAATATTTGAATTTCAAAATTAGAGAATATAAGATTTTATGATAGAATCTTATCTTATTAGATCAGTTACCGCATTTGAATTTTAAAAATCAGATAAGATATATAATTCAAATTTCCAAAATTATCTCTAATTTGAATTTCAAATATGGAAATTTAAAATAGAAAATGATCTAAAATGGATAATCTGACGTCAACGACATTAAGATGCCGATCAAAACGTTGAAGCGGAGAGCCGCAGGGAAGACGATAGCCTCGGAATGCCGCGCAGTTACGCACAGGACAAATCCCATGCATCCACGTGCTCGGGAAGTGCCTGTGTGGCCACCAGACAAGGCGGCACCCATACGGGTCACGAAAGCAGGGCGAAGCCTGCATGGCCGTAGGAGCAGGGCAACGCCTATACGACTAGTGTACGAAATGCCACCTGCACAGCCAGTCTGAAAGGCTGCTCTGGCGCAGCCAATACAGGGGTTGCCACCCGTGCGGCCTGTGACCAGGTCTTCCTGCCACTGCACACATGGGCACTGCACATGACTGTTAGGTATGTGCCACCTTGTATTATTTGCAAACCCAAAAATTCCATAGCTTAATTATTAAATAGTTTTTCTCAAAAGCTAAAATATACTTAAATATCAAATGACTTTCTATGTATAATTTTATCATGAAAATATAATATAAACACATAGAAAATTAAGAATATGCTAGAATCATAATAAAAAATAAGAAATACGTGATCATAAGTACATAGTAATATCTAATTGATTACTATTTAAACTTATTAAATCAACCAATCATCATACATAATAGAACATAATCATAGACATGAATAAGGCTAAACATAAACATAGAGACCGACATGGAAATCAAAGATATGTTAGATCATCGAAAATATTAGCTTTAGATATCAATTGCTGAAAATTCTAAAACATGATTTTTACCGAAATTAATTTCCGCAATTTTGTAAACAAATTAAGAATGCAATGAAATTGTTATTTTAAATTTTTTTTGAAACTTTACAAAACAAAATGAAGGGTCGTTGATCTAATATAAATAAACTCATGGATCTTATTTTAGATAAAACCTGGAAACACTTCACAATTATTTATTCTTCTCGTTTATTTTCTAGAGCCCATTGAATGATCTAGTGTATGGGCATATTCTTGATTTCTAACAAAAGATAAGCGAACATTATGGAAGATAATCTTTTTTCTCCTTAATTGTACATTTATGACCATAAGTATCTCTCCCTCATCAGCCATGAATGAGTGTAGGATTTCTCCTACGGTAGCTCAGTTCTCTCACACTCTTTTTTTCTTTCTTTGTCACATATGAAGCATAGTTATTGTGCTAATGGTGGCATGTAGAGCTACTAACTAGGCTTAGGAGAATTTTTCTTTTAAGTATTAGAGAGATGTAAAGCTTATTGGGCTTAACTAACTCCAATAGACCAACTACTCACAGTTATAATTAACTCTTAATTGTGACTGACATTTGTTCATTAATATTGGGTTACTCTAATATAGGCCCAATATTACACTCTTAGACTAAATGTCATATATTTCTGTGAAGTTAATTAATATTTTAATTAACTTGATCCATTTAGCATATATTATACCTGCAGATATACTCCTAATATAATGCTGTACAAGTGAGGTGAAATTATATTACTCCTTTAGTACATATTTACCTTTGAGTTGCCAATTTTTATTTAATGGATAACAATTGTCTATGGTGTTTATAACTACCCATACAAACATAGTCAAATTTACAAAGTGAATACTTGGTGCCCAGCTTTTATTATCCAAGTCCTTAACAAAACTCAAAGTGATATTATATACATGATGCCTAAATTATGAAGGACTTTCTCATCAATTCACAAATCTCATCTTCCAAGATACTAGAGTTCGAACCATAAAATGAGACTAGTTCTTTAGTAACTCAAAAAGATAAAAGTCATGAAAGCAAGTCCAACAATCACTATAATATTGAGTTACGACACTTAACCTTAAATTCTATTTTCACTTGGTCTAATTCAATGCACTTATTAACTTTCTTATAACATATAAGTGTTTTCATTCGAAGTCAAATACTTTAATAATTGGAGACTTCATTAATTCCATTAAAAAAGACAACACTACAGTTTATGAAAAAATAAAGTATTTCATCTTTATTTGCAGAATGTGAACTCTTTATTTAGACAAAATGAAATAAAAAATTTGGTTTTCCAAATGTGAATACTTCATACGAATACTTATTTATTACTCATTATTATTCATAAAAATTTGTATAATAGAAAATATAAACATCATATGTATATAATTGAGACATAATATAGAATTTATTAACAATAAATAGATAATACTTAAATCTAATAAACGTTGTTCAAATTTCCTAATAAAGAAACTGCTTTTTAGGCCATATTTCCAACATCCATTTGCCTAATTCTTCTCGTTAGCAAAATTTGGTAACTACTTTTAACCGAATAATAATCGTTGGAATTATAGTGCTAAAAGTTTGGGTCAGGACCTTTAAAGATGCTCAGAGGAATAGTTTTAGTAGTTTCTTTATCCATCAGGTTGAATAAGCCATTAATCAAAGGATTATTATAGCATCTAGAATTTGTTAAATTGTCCTTCACCACTTACATAGAAGGGATCAATTTTGATATAGGGTGGAAGGTTACCAATTTAGGGGGCAAGGGTCTTCTGAAGTTTTTATCTTCTCCCCATTGTCAACCCTCTAGTGGAGGCCTCTTTATAAAAGTTTTTTTTTAACCCTAGATAATGCTTTTCCATAAGAAAGAGTAACTACTTTTATCTTTGGTAAAGAGAAAGTCAATATCGTGGAAATATTTACCTCTCGGAAACTAAACCGCCAAAGAAAATAAGTTCAGGATAATCATCTAGGCTTATTTTATCATAAGCGCTTGGTTAAACATTTGAAGGTCTCAAAAGCTCAAACCATCCAAACACTTGGGGAGATATAGTTGATTCTACCTAACTCAGGCAATTTTCTTTTTTCCTACTGTCGTACCCTACAAAAATTGGATATGATGGAATGCAGATCGTTACAAACAGAGATAAGCAGTTTAAGGATACTCATCACATAATTAGCACTGCTTGAAGAACTAACTTAATCAAACCTCCCACCCTCTGTAGAGATTAAGCTTCTCCTCCAACCTTGAACCCATTTCCAAACATAATCTTTAATTCCATAAAAGGTTTTGTATTTGTTGCGACCAATTACTATGGGGAAGCCAAGGTAAATGTCTACGAATTAATTCTTTAGAGGTCTAAAGTATCTTTCCTCCTTAACATTGGACTAAAGATATTACTGACTTCTCAAAGTTAAAACATTGAATCGAGGCCTTTTTGCAACAACTAAGAACATTATTGATAGCCTGCCAATTATCTATTTCTACATAAAAGAAGATAATAGAGTCATCTGCAAAGAAAAAATAGCTCACCGTAGGTTTAGAACGAGTTCATTTCATCCTCAAAATATTACCAGCATCCTCGGTCACCCTTGTTAAGGAATAACCTCCCCAATAAACACACAATAGTGGAAGTGATAAAATAAATGTGAAAAATAATGCCGAAATAAATGAATAGGACACACAAAATTAGCGTGGTTCACCAAATTGGCTACGTCCACGGAGCTGCTGCAGATCTTCACTATAGGGAGAAAAGAAATTTTACAAGTGTTTACACTCAACACTCACAACTTACACCCCAGACCCCGAATACACCCAAGAGAAAAACTGTATTTTTCTCTAACTCTCAAAGAATAAAATCTCTCTATTTTACTCTCACTATAATTGGTGTTTCTCACTTCTCTGGGGATGAGAAATAATGAGAGATGAGGACCCTATTTATAGTGTTAGGCTTCACCAACCTTTACACATTTTTCTCTCAAAATTTCCTAATATACCACACGGTTTGTACACGTTTTTTTTTTTGGCCTATGTTTAGTGCATATCTCTTACACATTAAAAGAGCATTTATTGCTCTTTACACTTTTATTACACGGTTTGATAACCGTGTGTGGATAACACACGTCAACAATCTCCCACTTGAAGACTGATTTCAATCATGTCTTCACATTTGATCAATGCAGCAACTCATCTTCTCATCGTTACTCCTGCAAGCCAACTGAAGCCGAACATAGCTTCAGTTTATCAATGGTCACCGTCTTTGTTAACATATCAGCAGGATTCTAACTACCATGAATCTTCTCAAGAGCTATAACTCTATCTTCCAAAGCTGAGCGTATGAAATGGTACTGAACCTGTATATGCTTTGTTCGAGCATGATAAACAGGGTTCTTTGCCAGATGAATAGCACTTTGACTATCACAATGCAAAGTGCTCTTCCCATAATTCTGACTTAGTTCTTCTAGAAAACTCTGCAACCATATCAACTCCTTGCTTGCTTCTATCACAGCAACATACTCCGCTTCAGTAGTAGAGAGCGCAACTATCTTTTGTAACTTTGAGACCCAGCTGACTGCCATACCACCTAACGTGAATACATATCCGGTAATACTCTTCCTGCCATCTATATCACCGGCCATGTCAGCATCAACATAGCCCTGTAGACCCAAATCTGACCTTTTGAAGCACAGGGCCATGTTACTAGTACCTCTCAAGTATCTGAGAATCCACTTTACTGCTTCCCAGTGCTGTTTTCCTGGATTACTCATGTATCGGCTCACAACTCCCACGGCATGTGCTACATCCGGTCTGGTACATACCATGGTATGCATAAGACTGCCAATAGCAGAAGAATAAGGTACCTTGGCCATGTGAGCTCGCTCTTGTTCTGTTGAGGGTGACTGCTCCTTGGATAGTTTGAAGTGACTAGCCAAAGGAGTACTTACCGGCTTTGCACCATCCATGTTGAATCTGCTAAGCACCTTCTTCACATACTCCTCCTGAGATAGCTTCAAACTCCCATTCACCCTGTCTCTAGAAATTCGCATCCCAAGGATTTGCTTTGCAGCTCCCAAATCCTTCATAGAAAACTCCATTGACAATTCTTTCTTGAGCTTATTAATTTCCTCTATATTAGCTCCAGCAATCAACATATCATCTACATATAGTAGTAGAATAATATAAGAATTGTCAAACCTCTTCACATAACAGCAGTGATCTGCCTGGCACCGCAAGTAACCATTGTTACTCATAAACGCATCAAACTTCTTGTACCACTGTCTTGGAACCTGTTTCAGGCCATACAGGCTCTTCTGAAGTTTACACACTATTCTCTCCTTCCCTCGTACTTCAAAACCTTGTGGCTGTTTCATGTAAATTTCTTCCTCCAGGTCACCATGAAGAAATGCTGTCTTGACATCTAATTGCTCTAGATGCAAGTTTTCTTTAGCCACCAACCCAAGTACTGTTCTGATAGTGGTCAATTTGACCACTGGAGAGAAAATCTCGGTATAGTCGATGCCTTCCTTCTGTTGAAAGCCTTTGACAACAAGTCTTGCTTTGTACCGCTTGCTACCATCATGTTCTTCTTTTATTCGGTACACCCACTTGTTGTGTAATGCCTTCTTTCCTTCTGGTAGTTCGGCTAGTTCCCATGTCTGATTGGACGCCAGTGACTCCATCTTATCTTTCATGGCTAACTCCCACTTGATTGATTCATCATTCCGCACCGCTTCTTCATAACTCTCTGGCTCGCCTTTATCAGTCAGTAGAATGTAATGCAGTGCCGGAGAATATCTCTGAGGAGGTCGAATTGTTCTGGAAGATCTTCTGAGTTCACCCACTGGGGTCTGTGGGTCTACCGCTGGTGCTACAGTTTCTTGATCTTTCTGGCCGTCTACTGGGATGTCATTCAATGGTATTACCCCAGCCTTTTTTACTTCAGGACATACACTATCAGCTCTGGTGCACAATCTGTCCTTGTACATCACCTTCTCGTTGAATATGACATCCCTGCTTCTGATGATCTTCTGATTTTGGTCATCCCAGAAACGATAACCAAACTCAGCATCACCATAACCAATAAAGAAACATTTTTTAGACTTGGGATCAAGTTTACTTCTATTGGTAGGGTCTATATGAACATAAGATAGACAACCAAACACTTTCAAGAAAGAAAGGTTTACCTCTTTACCACTCCAGACCTCTTCTGGTATTCTGAAGTCCAATGGTACTGATGGTCCTCTGTTGATAAGATATGCAGCGGTGTTAACTGCATCGGCCCAAAATGTCTTTGGCAACCCTGCGTGCAACCTCATGCTCCTTGCACGTTCATTCAGGGTTCTGTTCATTCTTTCAGCAATACCATTATGTTGAGGTTTTCCTGGAATAGTTTTCTCGAACTTGATTCCATTATTGGCACAATACCTCTTGAAGTCATCATCATCATATTCTCCCCTATTATCAGACCGCAAGCATTTCACTTTCAGATTAGTTTCATTCTCAACCATGGCTTTCCACTTCTTAAAGGTATCGTAAACATCAGATTTATTTTTCAGAAAATAAACCCATACCTTTCTGCTCGAATCGTCAATGAATGTCACATAATATCTTGAGCCTCCAAGGGATGTCACAGGAGGTGGCCCCCACACGTTTGTATGAACCAGCTCCAACTTTGCTGCTTTCGGTTCTCTTCCATTTTTCGAAAAACTCACCCTCTT